>OZ022392.1:7448674-8048674 GCA_963989295.1 Ametastegia equiseti
ACTTTTTGCCAAAAAAAAATTGAATTTATTCGTCGAGGGTTCATTAGGATCGGTTGGGTATAGTATTTAAAAAAATACGATTCGCGTTTTTGAGGTTACAACAATTGGTAATAATGGAATTTTGAACAGACTCCCATACAATATACATATATCGCCTTAAATAACATGTTACGTATAAACCTGTGATAACAGAATCGATGAGAACACATCTGTGTATACTTTTCGTCGTTTGTATTTTTTTTGGTTTTTTTTGTTTTTTTTCTTTACCGTTGTTAGAAAAATCAACAACACCGATTCTAACACGTGATATTGTATCACAGACACCATTGAATGAAACTTAACGCCCTTCATTTTTCCAATGAATAAACGAAGAAGTTTTTTTTTTTTTTTTTTCCTACTTTTTGTCAGTTGAGGAACAGGAAAGTATTGGTTTCGTGTTGAAAACGACAATAATTTTGGAAATTCTCAACCCTGTAGATGATCAGGTTACATACGCGATCCTGAACATACGTTGGTCGTTATTGATAAATCCGGTGTTCCGGAAAATTGTTGGACGGAAAAATTTGAAACTTGGCAGGACTAAAGGCAGCTGGACTCCTGACGGTAAAAATCTTCTTAATTGTCCCATTCACCCTTCGTTCTTCCACCATTGGTAAATTTAATCCAGTCCTCATTTTGGGTGAAAGATATTTAACAAATGCATTCGTTACGATTTTTTTTTTTTTTTTATGCAAAAAGGCGCATTTTTTGGCACTCACATCTTACAGATAAACTTCAAACGTGTACTATATATTCCACTATTTTTTTCCTAGAAGTACCATACCTGACGAATATTTCAGTTAAAATTTGACTTGAAAATGTTGAAATTTCTAAAAGTTATGATTTTCGGAGTAAAAAGGTGTATTTTTTGAGAAATTTACCTATTAACGATTTTTTTTCCATCAAATTTCGACACAATAACTTTTCACACATGTTTTAGAATGTTCAAATTATTTTCAATCTTTTTTCGATCCCGATCGGGCTGATGGGTTTTCACACAGCAATCATTCGAAACTTGGCTGATGGGTAAATTTTACCTAGTGTGACTACCAAGTTATTTTATAGAGGTATGGCCACGAAGGGTTAAGATCGACACACTGGTTCGGCTGAAGAAGACAGTCATAACGCCATAACGCCCTTCATTCAACGGGATAAAATAATAATAATTAAACTAGGTGATGACAAGTTTGGGAAACTCAGTTGATCGAAAATTTCCTGTCGAAAATATACATGTAACATAATTATATACCTGTACACTTTTATTCATCTTGGGCAATTTTCAACGGTGTTTGTGAATTTTATATTATATACAGAAACACATGATACCTAAATACATGAGGTGAAATAGATATCTATGTATAGCAGGTGATGATGATGATTCTTCCGACAAAGCCGTTTACACTGATTCATTGCTCAGAGATTTCAATTGCGTAATAATAATAATAATAATAATAATAATGATGATGTTGATGATAATGATGATAATTATTATGTGGTATACACATATAGCTGTTGGATACGTTGCGTGTGTATGAATATATCTATATGTACCTGAATATATGTAGGTAGTGAGGGGAAGTGATGATCAATCGTGAATTCCATAAACGCGTAAATTTCGACTACCTTCACACAATAATAATGTTCTATTGCTCGTATGCATACGTATGTATGTATATGTATATGTATGTACTACAATATAATATATTATATTATTAAATGATATGAATAGTAGTATATATATATATATATGTATGTAAATATGTATATTCTATAGTAGGTTTATTTCGCCACGTAGGTATATAGACAGTATAGTCAGGCACGAGATTCAATTACGCAATTATACCTTCGTTACCGTGTAATGACACTAGCTACTTACGCTTCCTCGACATCCGCACATGAATCATAATATAGGTACGCAATATGTTATACGCGTTACGATCAGACAATTCTAGTAAAAAAAAAAACATACAGGGAAAATGTCATTCTTTTCTGGTTTTTCTTTTTCTTTTTCCATTCCATGCTTCTTTATTTTCATTCCGTATACTATCCTTGGATTGTATGACAATATTTCAAGAACGCGGATACGTTTGCTTACATATATGTATAATATATACTATGGAACGGAAATGAAACGTAATTTAATGAGAAAGAGAAGGAGAAATTGAAAGAATTTTCAAAAAGCTCGATTTCTTTTTCTATAATAATTCTGCTTCGTCTGTTTCTTTTGTTTTTTTTTTGTTTTTTTTTTTCGTTTTTGAATTTCTCATTCTACGTATATATATATTCTACATGCAATACCTATTGCGGGGGTGAGTTCGCCCCCGCGGGAGTGAACACGCTTGCTATATGAATGACCATCATTCGATCTCAATAAGAAAACAAATTTATGCATGTACAATATGGATACATATAGCAGTAAATATAAATGAGCATTTTCATGATCGCCAACTAACGAAAGTAATCGACAATTAACTACGATGACATAATCATTCTGGCAACTATAACCCGTTCTCTTTCTTCGTAAAACTTGGTAAAAATCATTATTCATCCATCTCGGCCTGAATTGTCCATTCGCAACGACTCATACTCGTCCCGATATTTTATACTATAATAATGGTCAATCAAATATTGGAAACTGCGAAAGAGGAAAAGGCAATTAAAAAAAACAAAAAAAAAAAAAAAACAATACAATTTTTAAATCACAATTGGTAAAAATTGGTGTTTCATTTTCTTATTTTTCTTTTTGCTTATTCGTTTATCGTGTGGATACGGTATGTACCTACATATATATATATATATATATGTATGCATGTGTGTGTGTATAAATACGTACAGATATACAATATACATATTGTCTAATCGGATTATATACATATGTATCTGCTTCATATGTATGTGTATACATATAGACATATTTGATGCACTATTGTCGCCCGCATGTGCACGCGCGCGTTGGCTTTAGGACTTTAGGACTTTGAGGGCGTTAGAAATAAGGGGTTTAGCGCGGGGACCTTTTTTAAAGCGAGAAAAAAAGGTTCTTTTTTGTCCTTTGGATTTATTCCCTTGTTTCTTTTTTTTTTTCTCTCTCTCTTTTTTGTATTCTTTACTTTCGTATGTACGATTTTTAATTCAACAGCGCGACGCTGCTCCCTTCGTATATATATAATATAATATACCTATATGAAACTACTGTACTTGTAACTGCTTGTTGATATACATATATATACATATATATACACATGTATATAATGTATATACCTACCCCTATACAGTATTATACGGGGACGAGGAACGAACGAACGAACGAACGCGATGTATTCAACGCCGAGATAATACCATAGGCTGTTTAATCCTCGAGGACGAATTCAAACCTCTGTATACGTGTGTATGTACTTGTATTTATATGTATGTATTTCGTTCACACATATATAGATATTTATGTATACATGTTATAAGTATGTATGTGTACAAGCGCGAAAAATAAGTCTAGAGAATAAAGGAACACAGAGCGCTGTGCAGGAACAGGCGACTTGCGCCATTTCACCGCGTCTTTTCGTTGCAGGCTTATTTATATATGTATATAACATATATTGTACACATAAAGATTTATAAATTGAAATTTTACGCGGATTTTCAACCCCCGTTTTTCAACTTTCAACTTTTGTCTGTGTTCATTTTTTTTTTTTCTCTCTCTTCCACTGTGTTGCGATTTTTTAGTCGTATATATTTCCCATATAGCACCTTCTCTATTCAAAGTATTTGATTTTATTCTATTTTTTTCATGTTACTAATTGTTTGAATTTAACGAAATTATTGAATGATCGTGAATAAACTCCGATTAGTACTCTATTATACGCTGTTTTTTTTTTGGTCTCTCTCTCTTTTTAAGGAACACACAATTAGTTTGAAGAAAATTTTCCAATGTCTTTCGCATTTCTATGTCAATTTTTCTATTTTCACTGTAAACATTTTTCGAAAAAATTGATACACTATGAAATCATGACCGTTCTATGTAAAAGATCAGTAGATTAGATAAATTGAGATTCACATTTTCACGATATCGATCGAATATATTCACCCCAACGATGAAACGTAATCATTCCAATGAAATCATTGACAATTTTTTCTTTCGTCAAAATTATGTTTAATCATTTGCTTTTCTGTCTTCTTTTCTTATATATCTCGTTGAATAATTTCATTCAATACGATTTTCAAATAAACATGATCAATAATTCGTTCATTACCAATAATGACACAATAATTAAAATTACAATAATCAAATAATCAATGGGTACAGGGAAATCGGGAAGTTACACGCTTAATCGTTAATAGAAAAACTATGTGAGCAAAAGAAAAGAAAGAAAAAAAAAAAGAAAAAAAAAAACAAGCCGCAAGGACAAAATGAAATCTTTTATTCATGATGATTTGTTCATTATACTATTAGAATGATTAATTCCAGTATAGCTCTTCTTTGTGTCGTCACGTTTTAGCTCCTGTACAGCATATATACATGTATATACATATATATCTATATAGTGACTGAACTGACTGACTGACTGACTGACTGATCGTATGTGTGCGTGTGTTAAACAGCTGACGCCTTTCGTAATCGACACACGTTTTAAAACCGTTCATTCTCTATGTCCTATAGCACCTATATATACATATGTATTTATACATATATATATATATATATATGGTTCTATAGACGTGCCGCCGGCACAAGGTCGTTCTAAACTCCGCACCTATTTCCTTGTTCTTTTTATTACTCTATTTGATTTGATTCGAACAATTTTTTTTTTTTTTTTTTTCTGTTGCTTTTTTTCTTTCGTAACTTTTGCAGTATTTGTATGTGTTTATTAGATAATTGATTTCTATTTTTATAAATATATTTATATTATGTACAGTACCTGAGTATTTGAAAGTCTCTGAAATATGTAAAATGATTGAGAAAAGGAGAAAGCAAACGAAAAATGTAAAAAAAAATAAATAAATGAAACTAAAAAAATTAAAGTAAATAACGAAATAAAAGATAAAAAGTAAATAAATAAAAAATAATTATACGTATTTTATAATGCTAATTTATGCACACCTCTGCTGTTGGGGTATGAAATAGGTGATTAGAACTCCGTGTGTTGCTTGAGACTATAGTGCTTATCATATGTACCTACATATAATGTAGCTATGTATAGGTACATGTATTTCTCTAGCGCTTTACCTTCATATATAGGTAAATACATACATACATACATCCATAATACATATGTGTATTGTATGTAGTTTCGACAGGTGCTGCTGCTGCTGCTCATTTCTTATTCTAATATATTTTATGGTACGTATAGGTATACATATATGTACATAATATTCAACCTTACGAAATGGGATTAAAAAGAAAAAAAAACTTTGTTTGACAAAAATTTGAGATAGCAGAAAAAATGAATGATACAAAAATTAAATCAAGAACTGCTGTATATAGTATACAGGTATACATTTTTAGTGGGTATGTTGAGAATAATATATTTTATCGATAATTATCGATTGAAGTCTTAATCAATCATGACAAATAATAATTGAGAAATAGATTCGAGAAGCTGGTTTGACATTATTTAATGAATGACAAAAACGAAAGAAAAAATTCATCGATGATTTCACTGATTTTCTTCTTGATTCAAGTTTTTTTTTCTCCTTTCTCTCGTTTATACGTTTATCGTCGGAATCGAATGATAAATAAAAATACATGAGAAGAAAAATTAGTGTCAAATGGGATTTTTATTCAGGTGGGGGTGAAAATTTCCAAAAATTAATGTAGATTGGAGGAAAAGAAAAAAAAAATTTCGGAATTTAAAAACTGTGCCGCTGTCATGAAGTTGAAATAGTTCGTAACGTTCATGTAACAGAATTTATAAAAGAAATTCGCTATTTTATTACACAAATGTTGTTAGATTTGCAAAATTGATGAGGTACGTGTATTAGTTACTCACTTCGCCATAAATTATTCAATCTATTTTGGCGTTTTTAAACCGTTCAAATCCACGCAATAAGAAATTTTTATCCCATATTATAATCAATTGTCGCGTTAACGTTACGAACTTTATCCTCATCTGCTGTCGATAAAAATTACCTATACCTGCTATATATTCTTTTTTTTTATTTTTTTTTTTATTGAATTGATATTCATTCTTTTGTCAATTATCTCCTCCATTGAGACGGTAACTAATTACACCGTCAATCGTAATTTTGTTATACACGAATGAAATAAATATCCTCTTCCGGTTTTATTTTTTATTTTTTGGCAGTCGATTCTCAATATCCCGCCTAGACCGCAAGCGATTGATGTACTATACTATACAGACATATACCCATCAAATGAACTAATGTCACGCCTAAATGATCCGGAAAAGAAAAAAAATAAATAGAAAAAATTCTGGCAAATAAATAGACGAAACCGATCGAGGTTCACTGCGTGGCTGCAGCACATAATCGGTATAATGCTTTACAGCTCCTGATGCTCGACCAGGTATGGGTTGGTTTGTTGGTTGGTTGGTTGGCATAACACAAAAAACCGGACAAGCTTCACTTCTCTGATGCTTTTGCTTTTGATTTGCTTTTACTGCTCGATCTACTCTCTTCTCTCGCTTTATAGTCGACCATTCAAGGCTTCAACGATTTTCCCACACTAACCACCGTTCTCACGACTTGAATTTCAAATTTTTTTTTTCTTCTTTCTTTTTTTTTTCCTTTTTCTTCTCTCTTTCTTTCTTATATTCATTTCTTATTCTTTCTCTCTTTCTTATATGTATTCTTCGTATTTTTCACCTGAAACCTGCGCCTACTGTAACCTGTACGATGCGTGATCCTTATATTCTTTAAAGGTACCTAACGTCGCGCTCAGGTAGATAAAAATCGCATAGCAGGTGAAACAGAAACCCATCATGTATATAGGTATGTATATGTGTAGGTAGAAGCGAATATCGCTCTTCGAAATTCGAACCCTAATTCGACGTGTTTTTTTGTATTTTTTGTTTTGTTGTTTTTTTTTCCCTTTCTTTCTTCCTTTCAGGGGAGGAGAAGGGGAAACTTGTACAACGTAATCCAATTATTATTATTTTTTTTTCTTTTTCTTTCTACACGACTATACAGTAACATCGGATTATGTTTAATTAGTGTCTCAGATTTCGCGCGATGATCTTTTTGGTGTCTCATGGGCTTTTTTCTCTCCTCTGTTTTTTTATTCTTATTTTTTTTTTTTTGTTCAGCATCCACTTTTCCTACTGTTTTCCCGTATATGTAGGTATGCAGGTACAAGTATGATGTATATAATGACGTGTATCCCTCGAGGTATTCTGAAATGAAACGACGGAAAGAAAACATGTTAATTTAATTACCGGAGTCGATCGTGCGCTGCTAGTTGTTGGTGCATGTATATATATAGGTAGGTACATACGTAGGTTACATTCACATATAAGATAGGCACATTCATACATATACATACACGTATACATAAATACATGTATATATGTGGTCGCGACGATTGGTGTCTTCTTTGTGATGCTTGGATATATATGTTAATTTAATTAGAACAAGTTTCTCGGCTAATTAGTACGAGTTGTGTTAGATATTCTGATAGATATACACCGTGCTGGATTTTAACTGGTGTTTTTCCATTTCCTCGATTAGGGTTCCTGCTATAGGCAATATGTATGTGATATCTACCTCGATCGTTGCTATATACCGCTATTCTATTTCTTTCACATGATTTTGCAATTTCATTACATGTATAATAACTAATGGGTGTGAAAAACAAATGGTTGGTGTCTATTCTAGTGATTAGTTTAGTATAGTATTCAAAGAAATATCCAATCGCTTAGAAGTGTTTGTAATATCGTGGAAATTGCAGATTATAGGAATTAGTTCAGTTTCAAAGAGCGATTCGTCGAATTTCTTTAGTAACCAGTTTGAAGAGAAATAGAGGAAATAATTCAAAGGATATTGATAAATTTTGCTATGAAGTTGAAATTTTATTCTAATCGATCATGTTTTATAGATTGCTGCGATGAAAGATCTGTTATATTGAAATATCAGAGAGTTATGGCATCAATGAATTCCAAAGAAATGGATCATAATGATTCGTGGAAATCTACGAATCAGGGTTCATGATGTTATCAAAACTCCGTAATGAATCAATAATCCTGTACAGAATTTAGTGAAATCTGATCATCAAATCGATGAAATTACCACGAATCGAAGAAATTTTTGTCGCGTATCAAACCTAACTTCAGTTTCTGATGTTTGGAAGGCTAAAGCCACGTGAAATATACCAGGAATTTGTATAATCACGAATCATCATCTGCCCGAATTTCGTAACGTTATCGTTTGAACAAAATTTGGACTAGATCAAGTTTACTAAGACTGTTCAGCCGGTCATAAGTTTCGAAAGATTTAAGGTCGAAGGATAATCGTATAAGGTCAAGGATCACGAAGACCACGATATTTCAGAATTCTTCGTATGGTCGAATAGTCTGTTTGATTTTCCTGTAAACCTGCATTCGAAACTTTGGGCCGATAAATTATCCCATAATTTGTTGATTTTCGGGTCAAATACGTTTGATACATGTATGTATGTATGTATGTATGTATGTATGTATGTATGTATTGCATATACTACACGTATATATCCTATGTATGTAGAGCGAAGTATGCGGTATGTGGACAGATGCGTGCAGATTGAGTAGCTAGTTTCTCTCGTCAATGGGGAGCTCCTGGTTGAGGATGAGGAGGTACTAGCTGAAATGGGCTGATATCACCCTTCACAAAGGGTGGGTGCAGAGGTCTGGTCTTGTCTCAAATATATAGCTATACTCATACACATACCTACCTACAACTACTCCGCAAGTAGGTAGATAGGTACGTAGGTACATACACCAATGGTACTATAGTACTATACTATACTAGGTAGTTCGTATATAGTTGATGTACCTACCAAACTCTCAGGGTGTACTGCACCGACGTATGTATAGGTTATAGGTACCCTACTATAGACGGCAGCCAAGCCTCTCTATGGTCCAGATCATCTACCCAGGGAAAATCCTAGAGAGAGAGAGAGAGAGATGAAGGGGAGTAGAGAGAAGGAGATTCAGGAGTTCGATTTGTTGCCCTAGTGAGCAGCATTGTTACTGGTATTATTTGCCACTAATCAGAACTGGAGGGGTCTAGACTAGGCTGGACTAGACGACTACCTACTACCTCTACTATGATTCTAGAATGGCTATGTGGAGAGAGTTGGCCAGCCACGCCCTGATGCTACCATACTGCACTACTGCTGCTGATGCTGCTGTTGCTGGAAACTCAGTGATATAGAAAGAGACAGAGAGAAAGAAAGAGAAAGAAATTTTACTAGTGATATCTATACACCGATCTGTGTATTAGGGGAAAAATTGAGGGAGAAACTGCAGATGGGGGAAAAACTATATATAAATAAACATGGAGGGTATTTACTACTACATGTACACATACATTGGGATGTATAGGTATAAAGAGTAGACGGATGATTTGGCATCAGTGTATCTATAGTACGGAGTAAATGCGCTTATTTGTGCGTTTCCCTTCATCCATCAATCGAGAATAGGGTATAGATGTATCTATACGTACAATCTATCCGCATCTATATGGATTTATTTTTTTTTTCCTGAAACCAATATTGTACGGGGAGATTGTTATCAGAAATTTTTTTTTTACTGTATAACACCGCAAAAACTGCACAAAAAAAAACTCTTTTTTCTCATCAAGTGTATATAATGGATATTTGATTTTTCGATTATATCAACGATTTTGAACATGTTTTCTATACGTTTTATGCGATTCTTGACTTTTTTGTTTCGTTTTGTTATTTTGCCGGGAAAAAGTACAGCCGCTTTTGGTTAGGAACTTTCATTCGAATGAGAATATGAAAATAGGAAGTCCTCTGAGGTTGTTCGGTTGTTGCAATTTTTTAAACAGGTGGAAAATCCATCGTTGATTATATATCTAGAGACTCCGGTATTCAGGCATAATTGTATAGAAATTTTTAAGGTTTTTTTCTAAAAAATTTTGGACAAATCAATTAGGTAGACATTCGGAACTTCGGGCGCGCGAATGTGTGTGAATTTTATGTATACGTTTGTTTCAATTTTCAGAAAAAACTAGATACTTCAAATTCTCTAATTTTATCGACTTGACAAAAATATTTATTCTGTTGATTTTTGAATATATATTTCGTATATGATTTCGTTTTATATACGTAATTGTGTGTATATTTAAAACAGATACGTACGTCTAGTCTAGAGAATTTACTGCAGGGGCTTCATAGAGTCGCGTATATACATATACGCGATAAAAGTGATTACTCAAATGTTGCTAATGTGATTTCATTCGGTGGGAGGAGAGTGACAGAGACAGAGATAGAGATAGAATTAGAGATAGAGAGAAAGAGAAGGGAAAATTGGCGAGGGGAGGGGGGGGGGGACCCTTTTTGGAGATTAACAATGAGTCCGTTCAGCCGTTAGTAACTTTTCGTACATCGCTTATTGTGCGAACTAGAAGTCGTTCTCGTTTTCGTCATTTCCCATTCCTTTCCCTCCCATGCTTAGGGGTCCGTATCTAATCCAATGCGAGATGGATATAAGTTAGCCACATGTAGTTGTGTACTGTATGGCCATATGTATCTGTACGTGTTCATATATATATACTTTTCTATACGATTGTAGTCGATAAATTTGGTTAATACATTTAGAGAATAAACGAACTCATTATAGGTTAGGTAAACGTACCATAGGTTCGTATATGTTGAATGTATCTTTATAGACATATTTTTTTTTATCTGCAGAAATAATGAGAACCATTTTTTATGGTCCCATATTCTCAGCAGTGCATATTAGAAACATTCTAATAGAAGCAGAAAATTCGTAGGTATAACGAAAAATAGGATCGGTTCGATTTCGCGTGAAATGCCCTTTGTTTAGGATTAATGAAAAATTATAAATGAAAACCAAAGTGTCTTGTGTCGCAGTTAACTTCTGAAGATCACGATTTTGCAGATTCATATACAGTATATAAATTTTGCAAAAACTTGACGGAAGTTAAGGAATTTGTGATGACTTCGTAAAATCGTAGATCGCAGATTACGAACTTCACGGATATAGTTATTGATGCATATCGGTGAATGTTTAAAAAACTGTTGATCACGATGAATGGTAATCACGAAATTTTTCATTCTGGTCTAGAAACTTCACATACGATTACTTATGACCCGGACTATGAGAACTTTACACAATCATAGATATACCGATTTGAAACTATTCGCGAAATTTGAGATAATGGTGTGCCTGAAGCTCACGGAGCTTTAATCTTTTGTCTAAAAACTCAAAATTATATACATATATATGTATCTCGGTACATCACGATCTGAGAACTAAAAAAAATCAGCGGATATCAATTTGAAACTCAACGAAATCGTTAATTGCGGATATATAGAGGGAAAAGAAAAACGGAAGAAAAAAAACTTGGCAAAGTGCTGAATTTTTGTCCGATAACTTTCCAAAAATCTAAATCTTGATGAGAAAACTTCACAGACCTTTTGCATTTAGAATAATTCTAGAAAAAGTATACCGATCGGGTCATAATGACATTGAAAAACTTATAAATAACGAGAAAATTCTTTCGGAACGTGACTCACCCTATGTATACCTACGTACTCACGTGTCTCGATAATTAATTGTTGACCCGAGTTCCTCGGGTAGTTTAAATATTGACATTACATACTATAGCATGGTATGGTATGGCATGGCATGGCGATCCGAGTCTAGCGTGCTGATAGCACCGCAGCACCAACCCGGAGGATTTATCCCTGCACATCTTGTTCATGGACATTTTTTAGTTTAATTTTTATTTTTTTCCTCTCTTCTTTGTTTTCTTACGTCTTTTCACACATGTATAGGTATGTATGTATTTACATATGTATCTATGTGTAATATCCTCTTTTTTTTCTTTACGTCTGGTATAAACAGCTATACGTATATGTATAATATGTACACGTGGATAATTGTATCTCTATATATTATATGTATAATTGTAGGTATATATATATAAGTCGGAGACGCCGAGAAAGGCATCTCAATTGGTGAATTAAAGGACTCAAGACATTGAATATCGACTTGATATAAGACATTCTTATTATTTATTTGTTATTTCTCTTCAGGATAGTTAATATCAGTAATCTGTCAATTACACAACCGCTTCTTCGAGACATCTTTCAACAACTCCGTCTTTTGTTATAATATTCTTCTGTTAACTATCTCTGCCGATCTGATAATCACACTCTCCGACTCGGCCATTCTGACGTTCACACGTCCTCGTGTGATGTTGCCTTCTTGATGAAAACGTGGGGGGAAATATCTGTATTTCATCGAACTGTCATGGACCCCGTTTCATCTCACTGTTCCGACATTTGCCCAATGTCTCAAGGAAAACCATGACTCAAAAACCTTGAGCAGAACAGACCAATCACATCTCTTCAAGTACAAAATACAATGTAGAATCTTCATGCTTGTGCACCTCCTCTTCATTGAGTCCGTCTTTTATCTTCAAAATGAGAAGGAATTGCTATTCTATCTTCAGAGATCGCTCCGTACGAAACGCCGATCCTCCATCCAGTCAGTATACATTTCAGTGATCAGCCACCACACCAACTCGAAAATCCTAAAAGTTCACGCGTCCTTGTGTGCTTCAGTTATCAGTCTGTAACAACAACCCATTCTGCAAGAATTTGCTCAAACCGTTCGGTCACCCTGACAGAACATGTAAATCCTCAAACAAATCAAAATGGAATGCAATTCTCAAATCACTATGCTTGCCAGACTGTCAAATTCATCAACTAGCTGTCAACCACGTCAACCAACTATCTCACAGTCGTCAACGATGTTGACCAGCTATTACTATTAACCAGTCGCAACACATGTGAAACACCACACTGTCAAATATTCGGTCGCGCAGTCTCCAACCACCAAGGATTTTCAAGACCTACGACTTTAAGAATGACAATCAGAGGTTTGTCCAGACATGGCTACTACCACGCATGGTCAGTCAGCTCAGAGGTCTCCTCAAACATGACTACTATCATACAGGGCCAGTCAGCTCAGAGGTCTCCTCAGACATGGCTACTACCACACAGGGTCAGTCAGCTCAGCGGTCTGTCCAGACATGTCTACTGCCTTACAAAGCTTTGGTTTTAACCTGCGGTCCTTCAACAAGTCCTCGCAGAGGTTCCAAGCATAACACAATTCAATTCATTCAGAATCATTTCACATGTCATTCGTACTACGTTCGTCTTTCACCTTCAAAATAAGAACAAAATGGAAACTGCTCACCAGATTATAACAAATTTTCTATCAAGCATCTTCGCAGAACGTTTCTGCCATGGAAATCATAAGGATGGTTTCAATTTGTGATTGAAGCTTCATCCGGCTTGTCAGAATTTGTGTTTGCGGCCTATCCCACTTCTGAAGTCGGAGACGCCGAGAAAGGCATCTCAATTGGTGAATTAAAGGACTCAAGACATTGAATATCGACTTGATATAAGACATTCTTATTATTTATTTGTTATTTCTCTTCAGGATAGTTAATATCAGTAATCTGTCAATTACACAACCGCTTCTTCGAGACATCTTTCAACAACTCCGTCTTTTGTTATAATATTCTTCTGTTAACTATCTCTGCCGATCTGATAATCACACTCTCCGACTTATATATATATACATATGTATACGAGTATGTGAAAGACAGCCGGAATTTTACGTGTACCTATAACCAACGTCTGTGACCGATGACGTCACTTCCTGTAGGTCTGGCCCGCTGCCCGACCATATTACCAGATATACGTCACAGATTACGAAGAAGATCGTAAATTGTTTCGGAATCGCGCGGTTTTGTATAAAAACCGGAACCTCGTAACGTACTATATTATACCTATACTATACAACTATTGTAAACATATATATGTATGTAACCATGTTCACGTATTATAGTATAGGTACGTGTACACGTGCGTAGCACGTTTCGGTATATAGGCTTTGCAGTCGGAATACATTACATACATATTTTATATCTCTCTTCTTTCTAATTCAAATTTTTATTTTGTATTTTGTATTTTTTTTTTATTTGCTTTCTATCGTCATTTTATTTATTGATTTTTTTTCTTTCTTAACCTCAATTGGTAACTGATATTTTTTTTCAAGACCCTCACTGTGAAAAAAACCGCAACCTGGATTCTAATCTCACTTATATTATACGTCATTTTAACAATTATCATTTTTATTACCGTTTTGCCTCAGTTGCTGTATATATTCATATTCAAAACGTATGTTTTTTTTTTTTTTTTAATTTTGTTCTTTTACATCTTTTTGAATTTTTTATTTTTTATATTTGGCGGGGAATTATTATGTGTGGGGAATTTTTGATGTTGGGGGAAGAGAATTCGTCTACCGTCACCGGATATGGGAAAAGGGTTAACATTTTTCCCATTAAATACCTATATGCTCGTTGCAGGGGATGAGGTTTGGCCATGTTTCATACCCCGGAAATTACCTGCCATATTATCACGCGAGGACCAAACCAAAACGTGGACCCCTGTCATATAACTATGTACCAGCTATACTACGATCGGGAATCGAGAAGCGTTTTAATATGATGTATGTGTACATATATAGGTACCTATACCTGCTATGTCGAATGAATTTTGATATTGCTTTTTGGATTATGTCCTATACCTAGATATACTTTTAAGTTCAACGGATTATACGGACGTTGCAGGGTTTAAAGTTCGCAGTTTTGTGGATTTGACAGATGAGCTGGGGGAACTTGAACGGATTTTTAAGAATTTTAAATCGTATACGATCTTCACCAATTTGAGCATCCTGGTGTGGAAATTTCGTGATATTTTAGTTCATGGTCTAAAAAAATTTGAAAGATTACAGACGGATATCGATTTGAAACTTGACAAAGTTATGGTATTTTATTTGAAAAACTTTCATCAAGTGATCGTAGATCACAATTTGCAGATCGAGTTGAGGATATCGATTTGGAACTTCACTAAATTGTAAAATTTTGTTTCAAAATCTTGGTAAAATTATAGACTATATGGTATGAAAGAAATCCGTGGAATTTAGACCGTGGGCTAAAAACTTTATAAAAATATGGATAACAATTTGAAACTTAATGATGAAATTATGGATTTTGTTTTAGAATATTCCACGAAATGGCAAATCCGAGTTTCAAAACTTCACGAAATCATGAACGATGTCGTGGTTATCATCTAAAAAAATTTTGATGAAACCCTGAAAAAATGTTTATGTATAATTTACACTTGTCAAAGCTGGCGGGGATTATTCATACACAAATCCAAAAATCTATGACTCTTACCTATAGATCTAGTTTTCATAGTCCAAAAGAGAGAGAGAGAGAGAGAGAGAGAGAGAGAGAAACGAAATTTAAACAAACAAACTAATTAAAAAATCAAAATTCACGGCCTCTTTATTATAATTAGCTCCGCAACTTTGATCTGAAATTCTTTCCTAATCCGTTTCGCAACTCACTGAGATTCATGAATGCATATATTTATTTGTATTTACCAGAATACTGTAACTGTGAATTGAAACGATCTGTTTTGTTGATTGATTATTGATTACTGGTTATTATCATCATTATAAATATGTACTTTTTTGTATGCGCTGTCATATTATCTTATCGATACTGCGAAATGCTCGATAAAAGCAGCTGCAATCTCCTATAATCTTCTGCGATTCATAGATTCGTACATACCTATTTATAATATGAGCTCTCTTGAGGATGACTCTTTCAAATGGCGGAAATACGACTCTTGAATCGAATGATTTATGCTAAGATCTAGGCTACTGGATGCTGCTGCTGCTGCTGCGGCTGCTAAAGCTGCTAAAGCTATAACATGTGGTATATAGAATCACGATTCTTGACGCTAAATAACGTCACTGTTTCTTATCAGGCGTCGAGTAGAGTAGAGTGTCGAGTCGAGTTCTCGGTTCGTAAAGGCACAGCAACCTCGGCAGCTGAGAGTTTCTGTGCGGTCTCGGTCTGTGTCATTGCATATACCCTAAACTACGCCAACTACACACGTACTGATAGTTTGTCGTCTATTTTTAGTCTAGTCATAGCTTAAATCTCAATCTACACTGGCTTGATATTTTTAACTTATGAACTCACACTAATACCACTTGCGGTCGTTACCAATGCCATAACAAACCGCAATGTCTCAACCTATCCTTGAAAACAAATTTCCGAAAAGAAAAAGTTACCGAAAAAGAATTGAAGAGATTTAATGGGAAATGTTCCTATTTTGGTAACATTTTTTATCCTCGATTCGGGTCGTACCTACCTGTTCACGATCATTAGTTGATGACAATCAGTCATGAAATGCTAAAGAATTTGAAATAATTTGAACCGAGTATAGCAATACGTGATGAAAAATTTTCTGAATAATCGATTCGGTCTGATGAACAAATTACTACAATTTTGATTTCGTATGGGACAATAATGATATGATTTTCAAACTCGATTGTTTTGCCTAATTTAAAAAATGAATATCAATTCTGTCGATTGAAACTTTGGTATGATTAAGTTTTGAAGATGAAGAGCAGGATTGAAGTTCCGAAAGGTTAAGATTTCGAATTTATTTCAGACGTGATTTCAAGTTTCTAAAAACGTTTGAGTTCAGAAGTTACGAATTTCGATCAACGGTCGAAATGCAGACACCTCAAAGATCCGAAAGTTAATAGGCCAAAGAGTCCAAGAATCCGAAAATTCAAAGGAAGCTGTCGAATAAGCGACGTAGCATAAGCGAATTCCAAGATTCAGAGTTTTGGCCTTTCGGATCTTTAGCTTTCGGAATTTCGAACCTCCGGTGTTTTTCCAATCGGCATTTTTCAATTTGGCTACGTTATAGACTTTTGGGAAAATAATCTTTCTAAGAACTTTCAAGTCGGGAATATGAAAATTCGGGATTTTTACCTTTCGCAGCTTTTGAAAGTCAGAATTTTAATTCTGTCCTGAACATAATTTTCACAATTTTTATTTTACTCAGGTTGATCAGATTCTTTTTATTTCATTTTTTTTTTTTTTTTTTTTTTTTTGGGCTTTTGCAATCAATCGTTTTCTCATTATCGATGAAATAATGATCAGTGAGAGAACATACAGAGGGTTCTTCTTAACGGGTTTTGATGCGAACGAGGGCGGAAATAATGCAACTATATGTATACGCTTTGAACATTATACATATCGACTTTTCGATCGGGGGGGTATATAAGACTAACCCGCTAACCCCGCGAAGTCTTGGCATTATTTAGAATTCCGGAGTCTCTTCGATTCGCCAGAACACTCAACCCTCGAAACCCCTTCTGACCTCAAACCCTCGTGTTTACAACAACGGGACTCGCCCAAGAAGAAAGAGAGAGAGAGAGAGAGAACAGAGAACCTAAATGATAAATGTCTCTTGCTTATGATCAAAGGTTTACCCATTATTCATTCCGATAGAAGAAACTATCCTTGCCTGTTTCGAGCTTAACAATAAACGATGATGGGCTTATCCTTGAATTTGAATATACCTAAAAATCGCCGTAGTTGTTTTTTATCGCGGAAATGATAATTAACATTTGTCGGGCCAGGATTATTAACAAAAAAAAAAAAGGTCAGATTTTTGTCCCCCGGAAATCTGGTCCCACAAAATGAGCAAATTTCGGAGGAATCGGTGGAATTTCAGTAAATTTTACAACGAATCGTTGAATTTCTGATAGAGTTTGTGGAATTGTTCAGTCAAATAGGTAGTAATGAAGTCGTTGAAAATTAGATGGAAAAAACTGTGAAATAATCTCTTGGACGTGTTCAGAAAGCGTGAAGTCCTGAAGAAATCCAAGAAATTTTCAAATGAGTACGTTGGGTAATTTTTATGGGTTCTGGTTAAAATCGATGAAATTTTGTAGAAATCTGTTCAAGGAGGAGTAAGTAGTATTCAAAATATGATATTTTATGTGATGAATATCAATGAAGTTTTTATAACCTTTCCGATCGGTCTCATGAAATTTGATTCAAAACGGTAGGTGTAAAAATTTTCAAAAATCTCGTAAAACCCCAAATGAATGTACGTGATTTTTGATAAATTCCTGAAACGTTGATGAAATTGATGAAAATATGTGTGAAAACGCAGAAACCAGAGAGGCAAAATTATACTGTAAGAAAAATCCTCATCAAGTATACCACAAGTTTCTAAGAATTCCACGGGAAAATCTTCACGGAGGTTCGCGGAATTCTTCGGAAAGATTCGTTGGATCTGTGAAAAGTTGAATATTTCTCTAACTTGAAAGAACCGATGCATGTATTAGTGAAGTGAAAAGGAGTAGAAGAAGACGAAGAGGAAGAAGATGAATATTTTCCTTGAACGAGGAAGGACGAAAGGTCCTTCAGCCTCCCAAAGAGAGAGAAAGGGAGAGAGAGATATATATAGAGAGAGATGAAGAGAGAGAAGGATGGAAAATACGGGAAAATCGATAGCCACGCGCGGGGATTTGATGATGGTGGTGGTGGATGGGTAGGAAACCCTTTCATCTATCCGAAACACACAACCCGCGAACCAAACCAAACCAAACCCTGAAAACCTACACCCCCGAACTTATATATATATATATATATATATATATATATACATAACCTGCGTCTTCTTAAACCTGAAAGTATTTTTATCTCTAAAGTTTACCTTATATAGCAGAGAAAAACCCAACTAACTGCCATGCTGAGAAACCAGTAAAAAAAACCCCATAGCCATTAAAAGAAAGAAGAAGAACAGAAAAAAAAGGAACATCTATAATAATCAATTAACGCTCTATACAAGATGAGGAAAATTATTTTATCATCTCGCAGAAAGTTTTGCAAAAGTGAAAAGTTCATTAACCGTTTGGATAAAACGTGGAAGTATGAGGAAGAAAAAAAAAAACGAAAAATTCGCTGTCAGCTTTACAGAATTTGAAATGTAAAAAAAAATCGGAATTAATGAATGAAAACAAAAATTTGGATGGATTTGAAATACTGTTTTTTTTTTTTCAGTCATGTAACAGCCAGTCAAATTCCTGACCACTCGAGTGGTTGGGGTAGTTATCATGTCGTTTTTTCTCCACCTGAAAATCCTCCCTACTAATATCACAGTCGACAAAACCATTGACCCAGATTTTTTATTCCCCCCATTACATATTGTGTGTGCGTGTGTGTTATATATAGATAGGTATAGTTACTGTACACCCCCGATAACGATGTCTATAATCTAATGGGGGAAAAAGATAATAAGAAAAAGACTAAGTCTATGGTGACCTTTGAGCTTTCCAACTTGGACTTAGCTTTCTCGATTGCGAAGATCAATTTCGTGCGAAAAAGAGCGTGAAATCTCTCTGAAATTTGTCGTATGATTGGTTTCATATGTTTTCGTATACATCAATTTTTCTTTCTCTCTCGTGAAATGGGAAATTTTTGAAAAATTTCCACGCTCGAAGGTATTCGGGGAAAAACGAGCTTATAAAAGCTTGCATTCATACCTGTATGTATACCTACATATTATATATACGTATACACATTTATATTTATCTGTCGATGAGTAAGCCCGGGTGAAAAGTAGCCCCCAGCCCCCAGCTATACTATATATGGTATAAAGCATGAGAGAAAGAGACAAAAAGAGAGAGAAATAAAAGGAAAGAAAACCATTAATCAAAATCTACACGGCGTCATTCGGCAGTGTATCGCTGAAATCAGAACAAACGGTTGCCTGCAGGACACGTGCGTCGGTTCCCATATTAAAAGTAGATATATCATGCTTGGTTGGCGTGCGGAAAGAGATGGTGGTATTATAACTATGGGAAATCTATCGATGTTTGGTATCGATACATTCTATTACGGAGTTGTCTGCTAAAGCAGACTAGGGTCTCCGATTCCTTTCTATATATATCGCCTTCCAAGTAATATATGTATGTAGGAGTCGTCCTTTTTTCGGTAGAATAGAACGAGAAAATCTGCACGACCACTGATCGGAAAAGTTAAATCAACCAGCCACGGATCATCTTTTCTTTTTCTCTATAAATATCTTTCCCTTCTTTTTTTTTTCATTTTTTTTTTTTCCTCTCTTTCCTCGATCTCTGATCGCCGGAATACAGAATATTATATACGGGTATATACATTTATTATGTAATTAGAGTTTATGTATTATAGGTATACTCATACAAAGAAACGAATTCGCAAAGAGGAGAAATTGAAACCTTGAAAAGATCGCTTTTGTCCTAAATTTCAAAGCACTGCCCTTTTCTTCTACTGCAAGCTCGGGTAAATCATCAAATTACTTTCTATTGGAAAAGTATTCGATTTTGAATGAACGTTTTGTTACTGATATTCAGCTATCCGTTAGTCCTTGATGATCAATTATGGTTTCTGATTTGGATAAGATACAAAAACACTTGATGAAGTTGTTGAACTTTTTCAGCTCAAATTCCGCAAAATTTTATATTGCCTAATGGTATGATTTCATGATTCCAAGTCAAATTCTGCTCTAGAGTCTTTACGAGATTCAAGAAAAACGGTCTGAGTCAACTTGATGAAGTCGAAGAAGATCGTCTAAAAAATTCACGTAATTGAAGATTGATATTAAAAAACTATGTATGCAATTTGAACAGTTTATAACACAAATCTAACGCACTTGAAGAATGTAATTAGAAAACTCGATGAAATTCAAGATCACGGTGAAACAGCTCATGAGTTTTAACATTAGATTTCGAAAACCTGAGAAAATTGTCATCTCTGGTACAAAAACTTGACTTCATCAAAGATGATAGTTTGAAAAATTTACGGTATTGCATATCGGAGTTAAAAAACTTCGCTTATGGTACTAAAAGCTCCACGAAATTATGTCGATTCTATACTTCCCAAACTTTTCGTGAATGAAAAAGTCATGATCGAAAAGTTGATCGAATGACTCGGATCGAATCTTTTACTCGAGAGATAAAGAAGCAACCCTTGACAAATCTGTATAAATTGGTCTATGCTTTTTGTTGTTTGTACTCAAAGTTTGATCTCTGTGGTCAAGCACAATTAATCATCTTCTCGTTAAACATGTCCAGTACTAACTTCTATACTGATCGCGAAACTAAACCGGGTATTATACAGGGTATGTCACAAGAAACTCCGAAAATAGGAGGAGCCTAATTGTCGAATAAGTCCATCACTTCAACCAATCAAACTAATAACAGGTAATGACAATAGGAACTGTGTGAGCATAACATTCAAATCAGAGTCCATAGCAGGTGATGATATTCAAAATCACATCATCCAGTAACAAACTTTACTTCAAACGTAAATATTGTTTGGACCGACTACCTTCTTGTTCAATACAAACATCGAATCGTTTATGTATATATGTACTTTTCTTGATTCTAATGTTATGCTCACACTGTATACCTGATGATCAGCGTTAGGTGCGAATACGTATGAGTATTGCAGGGCGAATTGTTACACATCGCTTTAAGATAAGAAATACTACTGGAAAGGGAAAAGGGTTCAAAAACATACATGCACACATGTATTCATACATACGAATACTTGGACAAAATGAAAAGGGTATATGAACAGGAGGAACAGGAATTTCAAATGTATGTATGAATCTGTATATGTACGTACTCGAGCGTTATCCGAGTATGTCTCACTAATGATGCCGAGTTCATTTTCCACCTGGTAATTAGACGTATCTCTCCGACTTTTATTACTTCAGTTTCAGTACCTACCTATATCCCTTTCTCACTCTCTCTCTCTTTCTCTCTGACGAGGCAGTTTTTTACGGTTAAAGTAAAATTCTTCATCGAGTGGGTGCAGCTCACGTCAGCTAGCCAAATTAATTCTCTAATGCGAGATCTATTCCATATAGTAGATATTTTATCTGTTTGTTTCGATTATTGTATATTTCATATATATATGTAGGCATATACATCGGTAGATTATTAATTTATAGATCGTCCATAGATCATTCTCGGTATAAAATCATTTCCAATCAATAACACGTTTTGTGATTTATGTTAATTGAAATTGAGTTGATACAGCTGGAAAACTTGTTAGAACCAAGTGATTGTTGGTTGATTCATATAAGCTCGAGTGATTCTACTCGAATTTTGTGTCTAAAAATGAGACAGGAAGGTAAAGAAGCAAGAGAAGCAGGAGGAGAGTTCAGCTTCGGCTTCAGACCTTTCATGATCAGTAAAATAAATATTGATTCCAAGTTGAAATACGTACAACTCGACGACTAGAAGCCGCCCTTGGGCAGTTCGACGCCGGATTCGAACCGCAGTATAGCTTCAAGCTCTGGATACATATATGGGGCGGTCCCCACGTCAGGCGGGCCGCTTTTTCAGTTGTATTTTTTGAATTTCATGAAAATTTTTGAGTGTCTTCAGACGGTCCCAAAGACATGTTCCGAACAGTTTTCAAAGCCAAAACTAAAAATTTTACAAAGCTACGCTTTATTTTGGAATTGGCGATTTTCCACGTTTTTTTGTTTTCAAATAATTCTGTCGCAGTGGAACGGGAGTGAAAAAATCGGTGGATACATGTATTCTCAAGGATTTTTCCCGTAATTTCGTTTAAAAATATCGGCTTTATTTCAAACAAAGCGCAACATCGTGAAAATGCGGTTTCAAAATTTCAATCTCATTTTTTTCAAAAATCGAATATATAAAGTACAATCACTTCAAAGACGAAGTTAATATGATTATAAATATATAAATTTCACAATTATATATTGAGTGCACAGATATATAAGACAAATACAACCAGACTCCTCAAAGACGGGACTGACATCGTCAACAGACGGACGAGCGGTGACGAGAGAGAATTCTACATACATGGATTTCGTATTGTTGTCGAATATTGGATGAATCAAAGGTCACCGGTCAAGCGGGTAACAGAGCATAGGGCGCTATTACCAGGTGGTCGAAACATAAATTTGCCCGATCTTTCACATGTCTGGCGAAATTCAATAACAAATGGTCTCATAATTTAGACATTATATAATTACTTAACATAATTAGACAAGAATAAGGATATGGGAAAGGTTCCGTGCTCGAGGAGTCGAATCTAGTTTACGTCGAGAATATAAGTTTTTAATGACAGTCCTGTCACAAATTCATCTCGTCTTATCTTATTTTTCTAATGGTTTTTGTACCTACTCTTGTAGTTTTTTTTTTTGTTTTCTTTGATTTTTGAACGACTTCTGTAAAAGCATGTACATATACCTTACAGTGTAGGTGAACCTGTTGATTGTCGCTCGAACCTAAAATGGCGCCTCTCACCTGCCGAGTGGGTTTAAGATTCTATATTTAAACCTGTGCAAGTGCTTTGCGGTCGAGCTTATAAGACTTCAGGGGTTTTTAACAGTCGATGTAAAAGAGAAAAAGAAAAAAAACATATTAAAAGTATAGGAGGATGAGATAAGCGAAGACAAACGTGACGAATAGAGGAGAAAACAAATTTCTACCGTTTTTTATTTTTTATTCCAATAATATAATTTTTACCTACACTGTTTTTCTCTGTTTTGTGATTTTTATTCCACTTTTTTTTCTTTTTTTTTTTTTCAAGGAAGCTATGTATCGCGTACGTATGTGTATATAGTTTAAATATGCATGTATCTAACTTTAACGTACTAAATTTATAAATTTTAAGCCGTATCGAGTATCGAATACTTTGTGCATAACTATACATATAACAACCTCGGGATAATTTTAAGTTAAATTGTGTAAAGGGTCTGAAACTCATTTCTACACATATAGTATACTATAGGTATGCATACCTAACCAAGTACCTACCCACGTAGGTATTACCTCCTACTCATCTACCTGCGGTTAAAGGGTGAGAATTTATCCAGAAGGTAAATTTATGTAGGGTAGAATATTTAAAACTTTGTGTATATAATATTGCCGCCTAGAGTAGCATATAGGTATGTAACGTATCGCGTTATACGAAAGTTTATTATATATAATTTCCCATGAGATTGTCATCGTCTCTTGTACTAGTTAATGTACATACTATACGTGTGTATTAATTCAACTCGTGCTACGCGTACAAATATATATTATAGGGGATGGATATTGTCTTTTGATCTTTGGACCATTTCATACGTTTTTTTTTTATAATATAAATATGTAAGGAATATTCACTCCAAATTGACATATACTTTCTGAATTTTTTGGTGTCAATCATTCACCATTCGATAAGATCGAATCTTTCACTGAAAACAAAATCAGATTTCACTTTGGTTATGAATGAAGAAAAAAATTGACTTCTCTTTTTTTTTATCCATCTTGAATTCCATTGAGTGAGATTTCACTACGATCAAGAGCAAATTTTTCACTCCATGATAGAATTGAATCCAATTTTTTTTTTTCACTTGTGCACTTTTTACTCGAAACATTTACGAGAGTATAGGTATAGATGCACAGGTATATACGTATATAACTTTTTTTTTCGTGACTGATCAACCTTTATTTAAAACATTGAAATTTACATCTTTGTATATAAGATACACAACCGTACCTTGTACATTTATATCACATACACGTATGTATACGTACATATGTATATATACTTATTTGAAAAATTAAGTGGCCAGATCCGGAGAAAGGGATGAAACAAGTGGAGATGATATTCTCCTAATTCTTTGATACATGTATATACGAGAGAAACAGATCCAAGAAAGCATAACTTCAATTAAGTCTCGCCCACAGCATTGGTGTAGGAATAGATGAGAGCACACCTAGAAAAATTCAGAGAGGATATATTTTTAACCGAAGAAATATCAAAATCAACTGGATATAATAATTTCCTCAGAACATTTGTTCAATTTTTTAACTAATCAAAAAGACAGAAGAAAAAACAAAAAAAAAACTACTTCGCTGATATTATTACTTGAAAAACGATGGGAAAATAATAAGAATCGTCTTGGAATTTTAGTTTTCAAAATTGCTGTTTCCAAGAAAGATAGTTTTTTGGGAAAATAAATAAATAAATAAATAAATAAATAAACGAAATGGAGGGAAAAGACAGAGGTCCCTAAAAGTTGCGTTGGTATACAGTTAATCTTGTTATTCAACGAGTTCAACGGCCTGATATTAATCAAGTTTGTTTTACACGTTTTCGTTACACTCAGACTCAGCAGTGGCCTTCGCTTTGCTTATTTTATAAACAATTAAACATTTACTTGCTCTGGTTTTTGGGTTCAAACATAAACAAATACCACAAAACTATTCTATCTCTCTATTCGTCCTGTCTATTGACGCGTCTTATACATATGTAAATTCTTCTATGAGCTTAAGTTTCCGATATTATACTTATGTGTATCTATCCAGATATAGATTCCTGATAACGAAATCGTCATGAACAATGATTCACGATAAGCTGTATTACCAGAAATCTATTTTATTCCATACTTTAAAAAAAAATCTATTCTTAATTTCCGGTTATCGATTCAACTTTTTGACAGAAACTGATATGTATTCTTTGAAATCAACGAGCTGATGTGTCTGTGGAATTGTTTTTTTTTTTTCATCGAATCACCAAAAAACAAAGTCAAGAATCGCTCAGGACTTCAAAATTTATCTAATCTTGTCTAATTTTTCAATTACTCATTCAAACTTTTTCATAGAAAGTGATATTTTTTTCGGGAATCAGAATGATTCTTTGAAAAAACTGACGCATTTAGATATATCCAAAATTTGTATCTAGAAATGTTAGATTCGTTGATATCTGGATCTCTGCGAATATATAAAATCGTGAGTCATCGTAGCGGAAAAGAGGAACAGTGTATTCAATCTCATTGCTCTTCTTATGTACCACTGTTACTATTTCGATGCCCACGTCACTGGTCCACATCTGGATAGAGACGATGACGATCATCTCTTACTGCCGCTGTGCTGCTTGCTTATACCACCGCTGCGTCTAACTCACTGCGCTAAGCCACTTTTTTTTTCTTTTTTTTTTTCTATTTTCAAGATTGTTTCTTCAGCAGTAACTACCAATTCGTATTGTAGTCTTCTTCATATACATATATAGGTTCTAGTTTTCAATTATTCTGCAGTTTTTTTACAGATAAGTTTTTTTTTTTCGAATCACGATCGTTTCTCATCGAGATGTAATTATATATTAGACTCGGGTTTTCTTTCCTTTTTATACATGTATCTATTTTATTCAAACCCTTCGATATGTTGATCAATTATGAATATTCATGATCATTCAAGGCCTAATTACCTTCGAAAGGTTCATAAATCCGATCTTATACGTAGAACACCATTCTGGTTTATGGATAGAATTTATGTTCACATTCGTACATTTATATGTACTGTGAATGATTATTAACGAAATGTTTTTTCTCATCTTCTAACTTTGATTCCTTTTTCGTTTTTTTTTGTTTTTTTTTTTCGACACCATGGGATCTTACTTCACGTGAAAGTGTATATAGTTGATTATGAAAGATGGAGAAGATGTGTTGGAAGTAGACGAAAAAGAATAGAAATTAATTAAATAATTATATACGAAAAATTAATTTAAAAAATCCCTCGAATCATAATTTTTTTGTTTTCCACATTTTATTCTCTGGCTTTGGGTATATGTACATGGGAAAAATTTCAGAACTTATTCCAATGTGTACAGATTATGCTGTACCTAATACTTCGTATAAGTACGTATATAGCTATACGCATATGTACGGACGAGATATGTATAGTCCTTAGTCACAGGCATGTGGTTAATTTTTTATTTTTACCACACCCCAAACTGCAGCACACAGACGAAAGAATAATATAATACATACATGCGTCTATGTGTATACTACATTTGTGTAAAGTTTGTACATAATTTATTTTATCACGATACCAGATGTTACAGTGTTGAGTTTGGAGATATTCATATAGGAAAATACGTGTATTTTTTATTTTAATTTTTTTAATTTGTTCATTACTCAATTATTATTGTTAATCATATTATAATTCATATTATCATTATTATTATTAATAATAATAAAATAATAATCAATAATTATCCGAGGGAAGAATATCGGGTCATTGTTTGCAGCTGGGGAGATTGTATATGAATTCATTAAACACCGATTGAGTAATGGGGATAATAAATTAATAATTAACTAGACAACTTGCGATCCGTAAATTAATTTCCTCGGAAATCAGGCGGATATCATATTAACGAGAATTAACGAGAAATTGTGTATACATACGTATACACATAAAACTGATATCTAGTACAAAGTTTATAGAGAAATTTTTTGATTTAAATACTATCAGTAGCATTTGTATGTACAAAAAAAAAAAAAAAACGTAATAATTTTTTGTCAACGTGCATACGATTCAAATTTTTATTTTATTTTTTAATTACACTTTTAATCCATAAGATTGAGTGTAGTGAAATCAAAAGTGGACAAATAAAAAGATCGATACGTCTGAATGAGAAGATATACCTATTCTATGGATTAGATTTTTTTCAATCTTGTGACTTGGAATCAATTGGCATTTTTTCGACGTGAAATTTGGGTGAACCAATAAAGGTTTTGAATAACGTTCCGTGCCAATGAAAAGTACAGTTCATTTTGAATTCTTATTATTTTTATTTTTTTCTAATCATAGATGTGCGTAATTAGTTCGTTAGATATGAAATAATCTTTAGTTGAAATTGCAATCGTGATGTCCGTGACGTAATTTTTCTTCTTGGTCCCTTCGCGGTATACGACGATATATACACCAGTATACCTATACCTACTATACCTAGACGTATATCGTCGGTGCCGCGTACGTGCCTCGAGCGAACGGTCACATTACTCATTCGATATGGTCCCGCACATGCATGCGTCCGGATCACTACGACTGGCATACATACCATGGCATGTTATTCTAGAGCTGGAGGAGGACTCACTCTTGTATATATATGAAATAATACATACATATGTGTATATACACGTATTCTCAAACATGGATTAGTTTTACCTAACCTACCCACCTATCTACCTACTAATATATACATACTATATGTATACGAGGCAGGCTTTATCGCTTCGGGGAAAAGATACGCCTTTCTTATTCTCCTTATATTTACCTCTATATGTATACCTCAGGACTGTGCTTGGTACACAGTACATACATGCTTGGTTCACTGCTGGTTTGAACTACACTGTATAGTGTATACTGTACCTAGGGTCTGCAGAGATATCGTGAGGTTTTAGGTATTGCCCCGTATCGAAGTAGGAGTAGAAGTAGAAGTAGTAGTCACCGACCACTTGCACATGTATATACAGGGAGTTTTCGTGGATAAGTAACATAAGGAATCATAGAAAACCGCCTGCATTTAAGCAATTCAAACATCATTCGATGGTTTTCGTTATTTTTTTTGCCAAAATCATCATCAATTGAGGAAAGTGAGAAGAAAAATCATCGTATTAGTCAGGGAATTAGAAAACCACCCGTGTTTAGGTTTATAGGCGATTCAAACGTCATTCAATGGTTTGCGTTCTTTTTTTTTTTTTTCTGCCAAAATCATCAATCGATTAAAGTGAGAACAAAAACTATCAAATTAGATGTAGGGGATTAGAAAAACCGCCTGCATTTAGGCAATTCAAACATCATTCGATTGGTTTTGTCCGTTTTTTGCCAATCAAATTGATTAAGGTGAAAACAAAAACCATCTGCAAATTAGACCGGGAATTAGAAAACAGCCTGTATTTTGGCTATTCAAACATCATCCGATAGTTTTTGTTATTTTTCTGCCAATAAAATTAAGAAACGCGAGAACGAAAACCGCATCGCACATGATGTTTGAATTGCCTAAATGCAGGCGGTTTTTTTAATTTTTTTTATATGATTCCCTATATGGTACGTATCCACGAAAACTCCTGGTATAATGTATACTCGTATAAGATATATTACGTGCACGCGTGTGTGTATACTAGAGATACGTGCATATCGCGTATATGCTACACGTAATCACACGTGTGATACCTTTAACTGACGCACGCAGCGAGCACAGGGTCTACCTAGATATATGCTATACGCGTTTTACAGAATCGTATAAACATGCGAGGCGGCGTACAACGGCGGAGGGGAAAAGAAAAAAAAACAAAAAAAAAAAAACCACGCGTGTTGGCCTTTCGCCCTCTCACAGGCTGCGTATATCATTGAATAATTGACTCACGTTACTCAAATATTAAAACTCCTTTTTCCCTCTCATTTCCAGCTCTTATTTTCACTAGGAATACAAAAGAAAAGAAAAAAAAGGGAAAAAAATAAAAACTGTGGGAACATTCGTTTCATCTCAATTTTTTTTTTTTTTTTTTTTGGTTTTGGTTTTGATTCATTTTTATTTGTATTTTATTTCATTTTTTGTTGTTTTTTCGGTAATTTAACGTAATTTTTTCTTTCCCCTGAGATAGAGAGAAAGAGAGAGAGGGAAAAAGATAGACGTCTTAAGTGAATGAATGTAGTATATGTATACTAGTATATATGTATAGTGATCGATCGTGAAAGAAAAGTGCGAGTCTGTAAGTAATAGAAGGATAAAGAAGAAAAAAAAATAGAAAAATGAAAAAAAAAGCAGAGGGTTTTGAGAGGAATGGGGAAGAGAGAAAGAGAGCAGCAACGTGAGCATTTTATATACAAATAGCGGATAACTATAAATCCGATAAGGGATATCGGGGCGAAGGGATCGTGCTAAAAAGGTAAGCACACATTTTCGCGATATCATCCCTCCTGCGGCTCTTCTTATATTCGGGTCGTCGGAGATAACTGTAAGAGATACGACCTAAATATCCAGCTCTCTCAACCGTCTTCTTAACCTCAGATAAAAAAAAAAAAAAAAACAGAGAAAGAAAATCGAAAAAAATGGGAGAGAGAGAGAGAGAAAGCTAGAGAAAAAAGGCTTTTATCTTCGTTGTCGATTCTCAAACCCATGTCAAAATCATCCATTTTTACATCGGAAGTATCGCGAGAATTCATTGGAAACGAATGACCTATATAATAAATATTGAACGCATTTTTGAGAAACTAAAAAATAAATAAATAAAAATTGATCATCAAAGAATGATCACCATTTTAATGCGATTAATCCTGTTAACAAAATTTAGTCAGATGTATGGTATATTATGTATATGGGATATTTGATTGACAAAGTGATGAAAAAAATGGAATTGAAATTGCCAGAAAATAACCCATACGTATTCCGTCCCGCTCTTAAGACACAAGTGCATACTTTTAATCAGCGATATGGCTGGCAGCTTTGCGTAGTTCGGTTCAAAGAAGAAGAAACGAGCGAACGAACAAGCGAGGGGGGAAAAACCGCTCTGAAGTAGGTATTCGAGGTTGATCTTGAGGCTTGCGAAGAGAGTCAGTCAGTCGGTTGCTCAAAAGGAGGAAAGAGCCGCGAAGGTCTTTTAATTTGTAATTACTTACTTTGCAGAAAATGTTGTTTGACTGTTTGAAATCCCTCCCCTTTGCCCATTTCTGCTGCTACAGTAGCAGCCCTACTTTACCTACAGGTACAGGTTCTTTAACTTCCAACTAACGAGTTGTTTTTTTCTCTTATTTGTGTTCCAGGTGTCCAGACGCGGCTACACAGCATCAAAACTCCATCTGGTTATACTTTTGGCTGCTGTTCTTAACTCGGTTGGAAAAGCAGCTACCTTTTGCCCAAACGGATGCGTTTGCGATGATGAAACCCTCGTCGTGTCCTGTGTCGAAGCTAATCTCGACGTTATACCAATCGCTTTGAATCCGAGTATTCAGAGGATTGTACTGAAAGAAAATAAGATAAAAATCGTCGATGCTGCTTTTCAGTTCTACGGCGATCTCAGGAACGTTGATCTTTCCAATAATCATCTCGTCACGATACCGAACAACAGCTTTGAGGCCCAGAAACACCTAGTTGAACTTCACCTGAAACACAATAAGATTTCTGCACTTACCGACCGCACCTTTCAGGGCCTTAAGTCACTTACAGTTCTCAATCTTCGTGATAATTATCTCGAGACTTTGAGGAACGGACTTTTTACATCATTGACCAAACTGGAGGAACTTGATCTAGGACAAAATCGTATATCGAATGTGGATCCAGAGGCTTTCCAGAAGCTTGGTTCACTACGGGTTCTTTATCTTGATGATAATCAACTCAGAGGAATACCGTCACCTGCATTGGGTCCATTGAACGCACTGGCAGAACTCCATATCGGTCTTAACGCCTTTTCATCACTACCAGACGAAGGGTTTAACGGATTGAACCGACTCGCAGTACTCGATGTTACTGGCGCTGGACTGGACAATGTCAGCGAAGGTGCTTTTCGCGGGCTAAATGCTCTCCGGACTCTGAAATTGGGGGGTAACAAACTAAGGGAAGTACCAACCAGGCAATTGGCCACTTTGCCAAGACTGGAAGAACTCACCTTGGGACAAAACGACTTTACTGCGTTAAGGGCTGGTGCGTTTCACGGTCTTTCTAATCTCAAGAAACTCGATGTTTCGGGTGCCAAAGTACTGACCACCGTTGAACGTGGTGCTTTTTCTGACAACGCTAATCTAGAGAGCATATTTCTGACCAGTAACAAACGGCTTCTAACTATGGAAGATGGAGCCCTAGCAGGACTACCGAACCTCAGACATTTGGTCCTAAGGGACAACGCCTTTGCCACATTCTCGGAGTCTCTTGTAGCCTGGGGCGAACTCAGGAGACTAGATCTTAGCGAGAACCCGCTGACTTGCGACTGTGGGTTATTGTGGCTATCCGTTATACTAGCGGCCAGAAATTCAAGTCCGGTAGTTTGCTCTGAACCCCAAGAACTCAGGGGTAGATCCTTGAAAGGTATGGCTGCCGATGAACTTGGTTGCGCTTTTTCTGACCCCAGAAGACAGGCGCTGGTCGCCACCCTCGGTGGTGCTGGTCTCGCACTTTTTGCTGGACTGGCTTTGGTCCTGTACTATCGATGCAGGAGAAGGGTTCGCGACGCCCTGAAGGACTACAAGAATCGTGCTATTTCACGAAAGGAACACGAGTATCAGAAGACATTCTCAGACGATGAAAATTACATCGTAAGAGCTGCCCACGCTCAACAACAGGCCCAAGTTGCTGCCGGTCTTAAACCTATACCGGTTACCGAACTGTAGCTAGAACTCAGGGCGGCAAGCCCCGGAAATGGTGGCGTTTGGTTTCTTCCTCATGGTGGAACCGCGCCTGCCGATGGTTTCACTTATATCGATGGTGAAACTGCACGACAAATGCGAAGTCGACCGGGTACGCTGCCCTGCTCGGGTATACAACGAGGTGCTGGTAGCAATAGTATTGGTGGTAACGGTAATTCATCAACACCATGTAATTCTGGTGATACTAATGGTACTAATACCAGGATACACATGGCAAGCAGTCATTCTCTTAGAAGGAACAACAGTCAACCACCGGCACTTCCGGCTAGGGGTGATAGTTCCATTGAAAATACCAGGTCCAGGATCCAGAATGGTATACCTGGACATCCTCCACCACCACCGAGACATCCTCCCCCCTTTACGCAGTCCTCTTATCCCACACTTCCGGTTAACGGACACACGCAGCATCATCATTATCATCATAGAGATAGGGAGAGGGAAAGGGAAAGGGAAAGAGAAAGAGAAAGGGAACATCATCATTACCACCAAAAACACAGAGACGCTTTGGAGCAAGACCTTCAGGATCATAGAGACAGGAATGGTATTATCGGCACTTACCGAGCCTGAGAATAAAAGGATATGCGGAAATGAATGGAACAAAAAATAAATTGAATACTGGAGGGAAAAGATGAAAAGGAGGGGATTTGTGGTGGAGACGTTTTCTAATTGATAAACGTTCGACAAAACTGAAGACTGAAAAGGTAATTTACAAATGAGTGTTATATGTATACATGGACCTTTAATCATGCAGCTGATTGAAAATTGAAGAGATAATTAAATCGACGAAGAAAAATAAGAATAGAACCGTTCAACTCTTTCCGAAAATTATGGGAAATATAAAGTTTTTTTTCATTTTTATTTTTTTATTTTTCTTCTTCCACGCCATCATTATGTACGAAATAATTGGCGAAAGAGTTTCTCGGATGTGCCAAGAGATATTATAATGAATGAAATGATTATCGAAATCATTATTCAGCTGCTATGAGAAAAAGAAAAAAGAAAAATAATAATAATAATATATTTAAAATTCGAACCTAAAAAAAAAAACGTACCTTACGATAAGCAATGAAATATTATTGGACTCGATGAATAGGATATGGTGAATGGTGTACATTTCTTTTTTGATCGCTATCTTGCATAACGTAAGATATAGGGATATTTGAGATGTTGAGAGAAATGAGAATATGAAGAAAGGATAATGACGATGATGATGAAAAAGTGATGTGAGTTGAAATTAAAAATAACAATATTAATAATTTGGAAAAAAAAAACAAAAAAATGGACCTCGTGTAACATAGTAATAAGTAATAATTAATCGTAAAGAAGTAAAAAAATTAAATAAAAAATTCGGAGAGAAAGAAAAACAGAAAATGAAAAAAAAATTAAACAAAATTTACATATATATATATATATATATATATACACATACGGTGTGGTATGTAAAAAAATATACATATACATATATATATATGTATGTATGTATATATTCTGTACAATTGCTATTTATTCTAAACGGTCGACCTATTTTCTAAAAAAACACCAATATTTGTCAAGTGGGGCACTGATTGATGAAAGACGTTGAATAATAACGAAAATCGGGGGAAAAAAATTGTATCATATAGCGTTTAAGATATAGAAGAAGAAGAAAAAGCACGTTACTTCCCTGTTTTAATACGTATGAAAACAAACAAAAAAAAAACAAAAAGAAAAAAAACCAAACATTTCTTTCTTCATTCCTATGATAGATCTGTAGATATATTATTTTATTACGTTGATTGACTAACGTTTTGTCGCTAACTTTTTTCTATGTATTCCGTTCGTTTTTTTTTTTCTCTTAGCAAGAACGGATTTTGAATTTTTATTTTCGTTTTAAGATATACATATATATATTTTTTGTTGAATGTACTATTAAGTTATTTCTATTAAATACGTAAAAATAAAAAAATTGAAAAAAAAGATCGATTTGGTCAGCGTATTTTCGACGAATGAAAATTTGGCAATAAAATTCAGAGTGAAAGAATAAATACATAGATGAATAAATAAATAATAAAATATATGACGAACGATTTGAACTAACGTCTTAAAGAGGATCGAAATTATTTCTTAACTTGAGTGTACTTTACTCGCGGTGGAATTCCATCGCCATCTTGGGTGAGAAAAGGTGATTGCACCTTGGCTGAACCAAAGCAAGGAGTAGGGAGAATTGCGATCAGTGCTTTACTTAGCTTAACTCTACTACTTCTCTCAGAAAAGGAGAGAAGAAGAGAGAGAAAGAGAGAGAGCGAGTTCGTCTTTCCGGTATATTTGTATTTGCATTTTTAAACAGAAAACGGAATAAATTTATATACAAAGATGTAGTATGAACAAGAGAAAACTAAACTGAGAAAGATTTGAAAAGAAAGTAAAAAAGAAGAAGAAACTCTGACCAATCTTCAGTCTGTTTATTATTTATAAACTTTGACGAGGGAAAAAAGAAATTTCATTACCTACTCTTGAATTTTCCTTAAACCTTGAACTATTTCTGCGGATTAAACTACTAAAGGGAATTAATCATTCGATAGGATACGGAGACGCATAAGACTAAATTGATATTTCGTATTTAGGGTACTCGTTTTCGTTTATATCGTTTCTCTGATAAGATCGTAAGAATTCGTCAACGGGATGGACCTACTTGTATAAAATGTCGATAAAAGAAAAAAAAAAAAAAAAAAGAATCGGATGTACCTACGTGGGATTTCGGATGGTTACAGAAAATAAAAAAATTTTCCCGCAAACTTCACAGAGACGATATAAATGAATAATGAAAGAAAAATAAAATCACTGTGAAAATAAATGAAATTCATCAGATTACAATCGTGTGCTTCAACAAGATCGAGTCGCGTTTTCTGAAATCGATCATTTTTATGGTCGTTTTTCATCTTAAGAATTTTTTTTTTTTTTTTTCTTCTTCTGGTTTTCAATTTCTGATCAAGTATTTACTACAGTATCCTGTATCCTCATATTTTGCGTATTAAAAATAAATCGTCATTATAAATAATACGAATGACATATTAACAAATACAAATCAGTTAGAACCGAGACAAAAGTTCATACACGGATCTTTTATTCGAGGAAAAAAATATTTCTATACATGATATTATGTTACATGTATAATACAATATTTATTTATTGAATTGAAGAAAAAAACTGTTCTCAATATCGATTGAAAATTAAAGAACTGAGAAGAAGAAAGAAGAAGTCAAAATTAAAGATAAGCAAACGATGCTGATGAATATACGTATATCACTGCCGTTTTAATCTTAATTTCATGCATTTTATTTATCGGATTTATCATATGATACATACAAATAATATATACATATATATATATATATATACAAGAGATAATTTGAAATGAGTATAGTAACAAAGAGGAAAGAAAAGAACAACATGTAACGATTCGATTGATTAATTATCATTGTAATTATAATTAATTAATAAAATAAGAATTATACGATTATACGAGGAGAGTATATGTATGTGTAAATTTGATCGTTTTGTAATGCTAGTCAACCAATAAGAGTTGAATAATAAGTCGACAAAAAAAGAATGTATAGTCTTACGATTAATATTAATCAACTAATTAAAACTAACGGTAATAAATGAAAGAATATTAAATTATTGTACAAAATTTATTAGCGTTAAAATTTCAAACGATAACAAATATAACAAAAATATTGGTCTAGTTTCTAAGATTTATCGTTTGTAACATTATCATCAAGGATTGAAAATAAAACATGGAAAGCATACAAGAAAAAACTACGGTCGTTATATTTAACGTAAAATTGAAAAGAAAAAAAAAAAAAAAAATGGCGCACTGCTCCTCTAAACATATATATCAACTTATACTTCAATAATTGTCACTATTTTGCACAGGGATATGATTTATACGTATACTTGTATACTTATATCTATTCTCAAAATGTTTGCACGCTGCGATATATCTACATCTAGGTGTTCTATTTTCTGTTTATATGTTTTTGTCTTTTCGCAGTAATATTTGCCTTTTTTATTCAAGAATTCAGTTTCGAGTAATAAAAATTTATTATTGTATCAATTTGTTGAATAAATCATATTGAATAATGAGAAGAAAAACGTAATAAAAAAAAAAAAAGCACAAGCCTTATCGATAAAGCAATATATAAAGCTACACTTCACTGAAAATGCTTGAAATGTATAAGAGAACGAAAAAAAATGTATAAATATTTTCAAAATTATATTGTGTATATCATCTGTGACCGATTACCTACTGACTAACTTTTAAATATTCCTACTTAGATCTATGTATTTATATGTACTTATACACCTAATAGAACTCTTATGTAAAATTTCGTTTTTTATTTATTTATTATTATTTTTATTTCATTCTTGTAAAATTTATGATCGTTTTTCTCTCGTTTTTTTCTACAGCTAGTAACACACTCATCAGCCTTTCGCAACGGCTGCTCTCCTATAGGAAATATAAGTATATATATTTAAATGAACGAAAAAAAAAAATCTTTTATAAATTATTATCGCAGGCCTAAGTCTCGAGTTAAGGTCAGTTTATTCGCGAAACGGACGGTTTTTTTTTTCCTAATTCTGTTCAATTCTCTTCAAACAATTTTCTATCTATTCCGTTTCTAATGAAATCCATCAAAAACTCGATAAAATATAAACGACTTCTTGTTTTCTCTCCAAAGTATACATACGGCTCTGTCCGGACAGTCCGAAACATTAAAATCGCTCCGTCATTAGCAGAGAAAATTAATAAAGCAATGTCTGCGTGTCTTTTATATCATATTAAAAATTTTATATAATTTGATCATCCATTCCGAATAATTGTGTGATTAATTCATGAATTGTTTAACAAAGATCCGTCGACGTATAGGTGATAATTAGTACCGTGGCGCATAATAATCTGACCTTAATTTTTAATAATTGTAAATAATTTATTCTTCATCTAAATTATTTAGAATCTGCATTTTCTGTATACTCGGATTATTCTATATCACACTACTTTACTATTTAGCGGACTACCTATATATATATATATTATATAAAACGCTGTATATACATATACATATAAATATATATTATTACCGAATGAATACACGCAATGATGATGATGATGATAATGATGATGATAAAACAGTTTCGAACAGATTTTTAATTCAATCATAAATCAAATACGTTACTATGTATATATACATGATACAATACCGATGACTAATTATGAGGAATAAATATGTACGGATATCGGTACATGAAATTGATATATACACCCATTTATATCGATACCTATATATATATATAAGAAAAATAAAATAAAAATAACAAGAAACCCGACGATATGTAAATAGGCAAAGGAAGTATGGAACTAAGCGATAACGGAAGGAATATATATCTATATATCTCACTCTTAATTATAATAATAATAATAAAGAAGAGGGAGATAGAAAAGGAGAAGGAAAAAATTCTGTGGGAAATGATTATTGTGTACTTTTTGAAATAAATAAGCGACCATATGAAAATTGATTTGAAAATTTCAAAGGCGATCGCAGACGCACCTATTTATTATTATTATTATTATTATTATTATTATTATTATTATTATACATAGTATCCGCCTTTGCAATTTCACCTCGTTCATCTCGACGTTACATATAATATACGATATTAATTAATAAACACTATTATATAATTATATATATATTATAAAAATATATAATATATACATACATATATATGTATATATAGGTATATATCTCAGCATTATTTTGTACATAAAAACAACTTTATCAAACAGATATTCGAAAATCATCAATAAATCTATATATAAAAATGAAAATTTGAAAAATGAATATATTCTGTATATACCTGTCTTATATGTAGGTATATGATATCCAGTAATTATTGAACGACAGAGAAAGAGAGAGAGAGAGAGAGAGAGAGAGAGAAATGGAGATGGAGAGAAGAATTAAGGGGTGTGTAAAACTGTGTACCGCGCAAACCCGCAAACCAGATAATGCCAAAATCATGACACCCGCCGTCGTGTCTCTTAGCGGGTTATTAAACTGGGATCTGGCTCGGAAACTCATGCCACATCCGCCTGGGTGCCAGGTTTTAGTGATAAAACCGAGTTTCGAAACCGACCAGTATAGCCGAACCGCGCAAAAAGATATTCTCATTTATATGCAACGTAATTATATGCTGAGCGAAATTCAATTGCGAATTAGAATCTTTGTCAGTATTTCTTTTTTTTTTTTTTTTTTTTTTTTCATATACCAAAGTTTATACTCATCTCCCCCTACGAAGGGTCCCCTTCGTCCCTTTTATAGAATTTCCAAAATTTATCTTTTTCACTTGTCCCTCGAATTACGATTATATACCAACATTGGTGATTAGACCTCTCTCTTTCACTGATAGCAATTCGCGTAACTTTATTAGTTGTATACCTACTTGGCAAAGTTCAAACCACAGAAATAAGGGGTGCAGGGCAACGAAGGGATCGAATCTCACAAAAACCTGTTACGTTAATTACGATCTTGTTAATTACCGTCGTCTCTGATTATCCCGGTGTCCTCATGGCTGTAGGTAGGTACAGAGAGAAACGCAGGGTCGAAGCTTTGAACTATATATATATATATGTATAGGTATGCCATCACCGTGATACAACGTGGCGAAGTTTCGGAAATGATATTTAGCATTTCAGGGAATCGTACAGGTAAGTGACATTGATTTTGATTCAACGTATATTAATAATCATCGATTCAAAACCGAACTCCCTTCCGTATATGTTGATGCGACTATATGTATATAGGTACATACATACATACGTTAATCGATAAATCATACGACTTTCGGATTACTCAGAATCCGGGATTCACCCGATTTTCCCAGACTACAAACTAAACTCGTAATTACCGCGGGGTAGTAAAATTATTAATTGGAAGTAGAAATTAATAGTTAGTCGCGCAAAACCGAGAGCTCGGGAATTCACGTACCTACCTACTACTCAGCACTGAAAGTACACCTCGCTATATCTATCTCTATCTTCATCTCTATATCTCCGCGTTTCTATCTATCCTACTCGTATACCTACGCACCATGCAGTTTGTCAGGGAAATTCGCAAATTTTCAAACTAGTTACATATAGAGTAAACTTCTCTACCCTATATACCCTGGATACCTAATAGATATGAACATACATACATACATACATACGTTGAATTTTCTCTCCTATCTAGAATTAACGAAATCGCAGATCTGCAGATTTCTAATTAGTTGATTGCTTTGGAGTGGAAATGAATAAATAAAAAAATGGTATTGACGTATGCTGACTATGATGATTTATCGAAATGTTGATATTGTTCATATAAATCGAGTGAAATTTTTTTTTTTTTTTCTAAGCTCCGGAGGGATCGGAAGTTTGGTGGTTCCTTAATTCGGAAGAGATAGTGACTGCCGTTGCCTGTGTATATAGCGGTAGAGAAACGCTAATATATATGCAAATGAACTATTTGATAAATAATTCAGTTTTCAGTTGAGCGTCGGGTTAGCGAGCGGTTACGATCTGCAGCTGTAATTTACCCGAATTAACTTCACCGGTTCTAACGCTAGATGTGCCCAGGGTATAAAGGCAGCCGCGTTTCGCTCCCTTTTAGGTCCCGAATAAACCGCCTTTCCTATACCTACATATATTCTCAAAACTACGCGACGCGGGCACACATTATAATACCACGCTGGGATCTCTTCTCCTCCTGAGTACGTAATTTGATTTACGAGAACGCGCCCATCGCTTCAGCTACCTTTTAGTATATACGTGCCTAAACCTATATATACGAACATGCTATATTTCATTTAACTTGAGGATATTCGAAGTAACGAATATTGCAGGGTATATTTTAGATCGTTTCTCAGGATAGTTGAATCAAGAATCACACAAGACATATACCGATGGCTGCGTTGTGGCGAGATTGAAATTCCGTATTTCAAAAGCTGCGAAAGGTTAAAATTGCGAATTTTTGTGCTAACGACTCACCGTTTTCGGGAAGATTATTTTTCCCACAGTCTACGTAGCCAATTTGAAAAATTCCGAATCGAAAAATACCGAAAGCTAAAGATCCGAAAGGCCAACACTCCGAATTTCGGAATTCGCTTATGGAACGTCGTTTATTTGACAGCTTTGTCATTAGTTACCTTTAAATTTGCGGATTTTCAGACTTTCTGATTTTTTTACTTCAGGATCTTTGGGCTGTCTGCATTTTGACCTTTCGGAATTTACAACTTCTGAATTCTAACGTTTCTAGATACTCAGAATCGCGTCTGGAATAAATTCGGAATTTTTAGCGTTCAAACTTTTGGAATTCTTAGATTCGCGTATCTAATGATCGCGATAACTGGAATCTTATAGTTCAAATTGCTGTAATTCAATTCCTCAGAAATATCTTTCGTAAAATTCGCAAAGGGTTAGTTTGTTGAATAAGCCGCATACGTCTTTTCTAAAATATTTATTTCCTAATCAACTTTATTATTCGCGAGCTGCAAATCGGTTAGGCAATCGGAACTGCGGGTCGCGTATACGTATAGATGAGAAGACGCGATGACCGATTTTTTTTTACACATACACACATACAGCGAAAGTAAGACTGGAAATCCTCTAAAAATTATCCAGCATTAAGGAACTTAAGTTTCAGCTATTTTCTAAAACAGATAATTTTTTATTGCTGATTTTTTGGGTCGGAAATAAATCAGCTGCAGTATAAACAAAAGAGTCCCACTATAACGATTCCGGCAAATAGAAACGTTGATGCTTAGTTTTTCTCAAAATCAACTACTTTTTGAAAAAATCGGAAGGCGTTAGCGGTTCTCTTTAAAAAATAAAAAATTCCAGGTCTCGGCTGATTGGGATTTCTGGCTGAACGAGTCCTCTGACGAATGAATGGGAATTAAGGTCATTTACAGTAGAAAAATCAAGTAATCAATGACAAATTTTGTTATTGAATACCAAAAAGTTTATTGATTCCAATCTTTTATCCTGCTAATTTTTCGTTTCTACCGAGTTCCTTATCTTCAACGTATCTCATCTACCCGGGTTAAAAGTATTCAGAGATTCACCAAATCATTTTCTACAACTGATTTTCAGATACTGCAAGCTAATACGGAAAATCAGTGACACCTTTGTAGATTAGTATATTAGTATTTACTCTATTTGTACTTATAATAAATAATGTTTCTAACGACGAAGCAGCGTACAATATTTATCATGCACTTAGCGGAGCGATGAAGTCGATGGAGTCTATGAAACGACAAGGAGAATTGGTAATGAATTCCACAAACTATTTGCTGCAAAAGTACCTACTTTCCAATTTACCTCGGAAGATGGTAGCAGCTTTAAAATATCCTCTGCTTCCTCGACTGTCATTTTCCCGAGCTAACTTCCGTACTCACTTCTTACTAATCTGGAACTTCGGGAAATAAGTTTGGTCCATCGATTGCATACAACAAGCCATACAACAAATTTGAAATGGCAGGCTGATGATCTGCCAGCTACAAAAATTTTCGTCGACACGCTGGTCGACATGTGATGGTGTTTGATCTCCGAAATCGAAAAATGGGATAAATAAGGAAATGGATAACGAAGTCATTGAAATAGATGAATAGATTGATAGATATTGTTTTATTATGTCCATTACAATGTTGGACAATGATCAACCAGTGGCATACAATAGCAATACTTCTACATTCGTATATTCATTCATTGTTTAAGAATAGCCACAATCGAGAATTCCCGTCTAATGTAAGATATTGAAGTATTTAACTAAAAATAGAGGTGAAATCGCGCGCCTAAGAAAATGCAACCCGCAGAACGTTCAGGTTCAAACGGTCTCTCAGTTTCATGGGCAAGGCGCCACTGGCCGGGCTGCGTGGTTCATTGGTCTGACTCTGTGGGTATCCCAAACTGAGCCATCGTAAACGTAACCCGCATATGGTCAAGCAGCTAATTTTCTCGTATGATTCGCTCTTTAAGCATCATCGAAGTAACTTCGGGATATTTACTCCGAGAGACAGAAGTTCTTTTTTATTCGCCATCGGTTAACTATTCATATATGGTTTTCGAGTCATTCACCAACTGCCGGCCTATCAATGATCGATGGACAAAATGAATTGTGAACGAATTGTTTATATTATCGGATTCAAAGGTCACGGACGTATATGGGAGATAAGACGATTTAACTATAGTTTGAGGATTCCCTATATCTTCGTCAAATAGTTTAGATTATTATTCGAAACACGGTATCACAAAGCAGGATTCCTGGTCCCTATCTCCAACCGCGGGCTTGTCTGAGGCACCTGCCCCAGTAAGTAAATTCAAGAACAACTCATTTCATTGAATATTATATTTGAAATCATAGTCTGATTTGTTTCAATAATTTACGTCAATTAGTTATGCATGATCTTAGTGTACTGCTGCGAATACAGGCTATGCTGCATGGTGAGGATGCCAAACGTACCCGAAGACGGGGAATTTCACTTTTCAACAACTGACCATATGATCGGAGGTGATTTTTTCCAACTACTCACCCTGGAATTATCACAGCTACTCCCCAAAACTTTTCAGATGAACCTGAAAAACTCTCCATCGAGAAGGATGAATACATCGAAAGTAAATCATGAGGTTCATGAATTATTTTCATCAAATTAAATCTATGAATGCTTCGAGTATCGAGAAACTTCTTGAAAAGTTCTGATCATTCTTTAAACCGCAGATTTATTGTCCGGCGATTTTTTGTTGGATTTCTGTGTTGATCATGTTATTATGATTGGTGATTTACAGAATTGATGATATTATCAACGCAGCTTTCACTCGCTTAATTAAAGTGGAGTTTGAATGTTATAACGACAGAGAATCAAACTCGTATGGACCGCGAAGCTTTGACAGAACGCAGTTGACCTAGAGAGAAAAAGCAGAATCGCAGACTGAAACGCTCTTCGGACGACACGATACCAGGGAGATTTAAGTGAGTATTCAATTCTCTTTGCAATTAATTCATTTATTCCATTAAAACCCATCCGAGAAATGCTCAGTTGAAGTTTTGCTCTCATCTTTTGATTTCCTGAAGTTTTGGTGATTTAATGGCTCAGATTGATTCGTATTCGTACAATCCTGCTTTTTTTGTTACCCAGGGAGCAAGTGCATGCATTCATTTCACCCTGGCCCATTTCATTCTGCCAAAGAAGAAGTCGGCCTGACAGATTCAAAGGTAGACTTGTCATGCATGGATCTCATGACGCTTTGGGACGAGCAGTAGGTACTTCAGCTTCGCCGAAGAGATCCACCTCGCAAGAAATCAGCTCGGAAATACGTTGTACCAGTTGAATGCCCTTCGATACTGCGTAAAAATGTCTCTGTCGAATAACAGGAAGCAGCCATTGCCACCTCTACCGACATTAGAATCCCCTACGTTTTTGTCACATGCAAACAACAATTTGTCTAGCGTAGATAAGATCGTAGATTTGATTCGAAGAAATGGTTTGACTGGATTATGGATCTACACGAAGTTCCTCTTTTCACGTCCAACGAACCCCTTACCTAGTTGTCTATAACAGTCCCTTCTACCCTTAAAGTTTTCTCTTATGTATGATGCCCAGTATGATTATTCAGTTGCTACACCAATGAACATCACATCATGATTTGTCATCATTGCAACGAGTTGCCTTTTCTTTTTGATAGAAGTGTAATTGTTTTTTTTTTCAATCGAAACTTGAGTAGTACGACAAAAGTAATACGATGAAATGCATCTCTGTAAATTATGATCGAGGTATGTTCAATTGTATTGAGATCACGGTTAATAATTATTGGTCAATTGTTACCTAAATAATTAATACTGAGATTTCCCATTTTTGTGAAGACCCGCTAATATTATACCCATGTGAATCACATTGAGGGATAACGAGGGATTGGAATAGTGAAACTTTTTGTTATAAAAACAATGCCTGTTATTATTTCCTAATCATAAAACTCGACTTGGAATATCGGAGATTATTGCTTTCGGGGTGGCGTTTTGCGCCTGAGTGGACGCAACCCGCGGAGCAGCCCGGTCTTTGTAGATCTATATGGGACAGTCCATATCAACTCAGCCACCCCGTATTTTTTTTGTCCCTAAAAAATTATCCAGTATGTGCATTTCGAAGATCAATATATCCATGACATTTCGATAAAATTTCAGCCCCCTCCCCCCCCCCCCCCCCCTATTGTTGCTTTTCGAAATAATTATTGACCAAGTTTCAAGCTTGTAAAAATCATAACTCCTGAACTACGGGTTTGGTTTTAACGATTCAAACACGAAAATTTTTATTTTGACTTGCGCTTTTCGAGACAAAATATGCTGCCATCGGAAAGGCGCTCATTGACTACTGGCTTTATGAACTTTCATAACTTCGGAAATTATTTGTAATATTGTGAACTGTCCCCCTCCACCCGTCGAATAAGCTGAAAATGAACAGAAATAGACAATAAATCATTATTACCTCTTCACTGATGCCCTCTTCCATCTTGAAAAAATTACATGAAGTTGCGTATTTTCCCCCTCTATTAGATACAAAAATAGTGGGTTCAATCCCGTCTGGCCCTTTCGTGGAAAAACGATAACTAGCGGTATGAACAAAAATCTTTGCTTTTTTGCAACAGGCACGATCGTATAGGTTTTTAATATTCAAAGTGAAAGTGATACTTCAGTAAAATTGAGTTGGAATCGGTTGAGCTGTTTTTCCTGGACTTGAGGATGGGCGCAATACTCATTCAAATGTTCGAACATTCGCAATTTCGTAACCGGAAGTAGAAGAGTCTTCAAACGGGCGATGTATCATCTTCACCAAACAGTTGATTTCCTCTCCAAATTTCATCCGAATCGCTCAAGTCGTTCTTCCGGAATTCAAGATACAAAATGCACACACAAACACACATACTTTTTTGAAAATGCTTCGAACCGATTTCGTGAATGATGAAACGGATTTCAACGTGGAAAGAAATTTTTTCCTCGATCCGACGTTTTTCGCGATGACGAAGGTTAAAGGCACTCTGCTATGCAATCGTGCCTGAAAATCAGAAAAATTATCCCCAGAAGTAGTCAATGAGCTTCTTTCCGAAGGCAGCATATTTTTTCTCGAAAAGCATAAGTCAAAAAAAAAATTTTCGCATTGGAATCGTTAAAATCCTGCAACCAGTAGTTCAGGAGTCATGATTTTTACAAGATTGAAACTTGGTTAATAATTACTTCGAGAAGCAACGATAGGGAGTGACCAAAATTTTACCGAAATGGCATGGACATACTGATCTTTGAAATGCACATACTGGATAGTTTTTTGAGAACAAAAAAAAAATACGGGGTGGCTGAGTTGACATGGACTGTCCCGTATATGATTTCATTGACGATTGCGCAACGAGTCAGGCTACGCAAATACGCCCGCGGTGGGCTCGTAGATCGCTCAGTTGCAGTCCGATTCAGGACAATCGCAGCTGCAGACATTTTTTTTCCACTTGACTGTGGATTTCGCTTGACTTTTCGAATGATGACTCCTTCTTTATTAATTGGCTGGTAATCGGTGAATAGCGATTCTATAATCATCAGTTGTGGGGGAGAGGGGGAGCACCCTTCCCCCACCACTGACCCAACCAACGGTCATCTGATTACCGATCTGAGCGTATGAATGGCATTCAGTATCTAGAACTCGTTGGTGTCACATCTCGGATCAGATACCAGCGCCCTAAACGCTCAGATCGGAGTTCGGGTCATCAGTAAATACCTCGTATATTAGTTGTGCGTGTAACGCGTGTGCACTAATTGGCTGGCAATTTTCCTTTCTTTATTCTGATTACCGGCTGCATTTTGGCAAAAAATTTCAATATTCAAAAGCTAAATTATTTCATGAACACTGCCAGTGATATATAATTGCGATGACAAGATTTCGCTGGCTGTGTATGCACGTGCATTTGAAGAATAATGAAAATCTTGGTCGTCCGAATAACATAACTTCTCTACATCTCTCTCTTTATCGTTGATTTCACATGAGATATTAAGCCCGAACGAAGCTGCATGGTTCACTGATTTTCACGTGGGCAATTACTCGCCATCCTGAAAATTTCATTGAGTGATTTTCACTGATTGTGTGAATTGTGAATCATTTTTCTTTGTATATCTTATGGAACAAAAGCTACGCGAATACTCATCGATCGCCTATTATTGACGATTTGCGAACCTTTGTTAATACATTCATGACGGTCGCGGGTATCTCCTTTCTGTCTCAATTTTATTCGGGAGAAATCTGAAAACGAGAAGTCACGGAAATCGGTGTGTCAAATTTGATGTCGTTGCTTTTTGGGTAAACATACTCTTCCATTCGAGTCCCAAATTGATATCTCGTCAACTCCTCCAATAATAATTATGGCGAAACGATTTCGCTGACCGTGTATATGCGTGCATTGAAAAATTAATGGAAATCTTTGTCGTCCGAATAATAACTGCTCTTTATCATTGATTTCAGATGGGATGTATTTAGCCCGAACAAGGCTGCATGGTTGACCGATTTTTATGTGGACGATTCGACCACTGATGCCCTGAATTGCGGATCGTGCTCTATTATCACAATGCTGAAAATTTCATTGAGTGAGTTGCAATGATTATGTAAATTGTTGATGAGTTTCCTCTCTTCCTCTGTCGTTTCTGGATCCTTGCGAGTTAACCGATTCAGCGTCATGCAACTTATTGAATAGCCACCGAGTGTTCATCTCGTGGATTGAATACTGCAGTTTACTCGGCAGTGGAACGAAAGCTAAGCGACTACTGATGGATCGCTTATTATTAACAATTCGCGCACATTTGTTGATACATTCACAACGGTGATCTCGCTTCGTAACTCTATCCAAGTTTACAGGAATTATATAATGTCTTGGAGTATTTAAACGTGACTTGCTGATTCTGAATCTGAAAATAAATCATACGAATACCCTTCGTTTTGACGTAAGACCTTTGGGGCTAACAATACTATCCATTCGAAAAATGAAATACAATTAATTACTTCTTGACGATGCGAAATCTCGTTGGAATATTGGGATTCCTAACAAGTCCGAGATTTCGTAATCTGAAACAAAGTGTGAAAATCTACTCATAACTCATATAACGACTCATTTTCGCACAATCGTATTCCCTGAAAATATCTTATACACGCATGATTCGTTTTTCTAGTTTGTCCAACAACCGCCGCTGTTTTTTCCGAATCGTTCGAATAGCCACAGCTGATCGGACGACGGAGTATCGGAGTTTAGAAGGAGACTGGAGATCTTCGGAGAAATAAGTCGTTGCCGATGTCGGAGATATCGCAAGAAAAATAATCGTCCGGCAATCGTAGGTAAGTCCGTCAATTGAAATCTATTCAATTCACGTCATATCTGTGAGCGATACTTGTCACGATTCGTTCTCCTCCACCTATACCCAGTCACCCTTCGTAAATGGACGAATGAATGAATAATTTGATAGGCGGGAACACAGACTCCAGAGACTCTCGGGACGGATTCGCGGGAACGTTTAATCAGCAAGGTGCTGTGATTTTTCTCGTCAGAAAATTCGTCCGAATCATGGCTAAGGCTGTTTCGCTGAATATATGTTTCTCATGGACAATAAATATGCGGGATAATTATATTTATTTGTATAATATTGTTTAAAACAATTACGTAAGTTTGTAGGCTGTCCTCGTATACGTCCAATCTATTTTGGTTATTCTCTTCAATTCCGCAAACAGTGTCTAGTGCGATGTGATGGTTACTCAAAATCTAACTACCGAATTCGTAATTTTTTGCTTCGGTTACACTCTCCATGGGCAACGTATAAGGAAGTATTCAACATACGAAAAAATCCTCAGATATTCAGATTCGAAGATTGTGAACTGGGTGGTCGAGTGAATGAAATCTTACCTACGATGAAAGCGACATGTTACACTAGGTTCTATTTTAGTTACAATCGGCCGTGATTTCTTAATCACTTCCGAGTATTTCAATGTTTGATTTATATGATTCATGTTGAATGTTTAGATTGGACAAGGATATATCAGGAGTTTGGCCGAATAAATGACTCGAAATTTGAAGAAAACGTTTTGTGACTGCATTGTGTTCTGGCGTTATACCCTCGAGTGGCCCCCTGAGATGGAGGAAATGAAGCAGCCGATTTTACTTCGATCATGCCTCGTCCCTGTGCAACTCGCGAGCCGGCAGCAAACTCCAGTAACAGAGTTGCATAAAACAAGCCGCATTTTCCGAAGTGGAATCCGGTTCGCAAAATTCATCATTCCTTTTCGAGGCATCGTCGCGGGAGTAACATTGAGATTTTCTTCCCCAAGAGGATAACTCACATCTGTTGCATAACGAGGACTGGGACAGGGATTGGAGCCTCCTACTTAGTTTATAAATGATAGAAAATTTCCCTCACGGAACAGAAATTCTGAGCCGTTCTTTCACCTCAGTAATATCTCCGCCGCTAGGCCCGCTTGACAGGATCTGCGGTAAGGTCTTACTCTCGGTGATCGGGAACAGAGGCGGAGATAGAAATAAGGTTTTGGATTGGAAGACATTCCCCTTCCCTTCATTCCCGTTACCTTTCCAATTGTTATCTAATAGTATAACCGAAGCTAATATAATCTGAATGGGATTGTAACAGGGGATTGAGATGAAATAAAATTTCTTCGTATCAAAGTAATTAATTTTATCATTTCCCATCATATAGTATTCAACACATACATGTTACAGAATTAGAAACTACTGCACTTGAGGGTGCATTCTGCGCAGCAGCACATGCGACCCGCGGGTCAATTCGTTCTTCACAGATATCCAACTTCATCGTAGTCGGCGGCTTCACCCAGGCTACGCTGTTCGCGGATCCACCACAACCCAAGCGAGTCTGATTATATATCCATCACCATTCGCTCCAGAGGCATTGCATCGTCGGGGTGGCATCGGGATGTTTCTCACTAAGAGAACAGCAGGGAAAGGGACTTGGTTCCCCGAATTAGTTCAACAATGAAAATATAGTAGAAAATAGGAATGACCCTGATCGATGAGGATAGAGATAGGGATAGGGATTGGGGTGAGAGATCGGCACCCGGAGCCACGGCAGGAGCCAGCGGAAGGATATCTCCGAGAGTAATCAGAGTACCAAATAATAAGTTCGCGAAAGTGGTGGGGGAAATCCACCGAGTCACGCAGCTGATTTGCCTGCGTCATTCGAGCTCCAGTCGTCTTCGGTGTAACATCGGGATGTCTGCTCCGTGAAAAAAGTAGCTGCTCTCTCGTCTCTCTCTACCTGCCAACGGTTTCTCTTCGTGTCGTTTTCGAGTCATTCACCAACTGCCGGCATATTGACGGGGAATAAACAAATTCGATACTCGGCAAATTGCTTTCACTATCGAATTCAAAGGTTGCGAAATTATGGGACAAGACGTTCCCCGCGAAGACGAGGTTCCGGATTGGGAACCAGCTCCCACCTCCCCGGGACACCGCCACCCCGCGCCATCTTAACATTCCCCAGGACCGACCATGTTCCGCGCTTCGTACAGACGGTATTCCATGCTTGACACAGTACGGTATTTCGCGCCTAACACAGTACGGTATTCCGCGCTTAACACGGTACGGTATTTTACGCTTAACACAGTACGGTATTTTACGCTTAACACAGTACGGTATTTTACGCTTAACACAGTACGGTATTTCGCGCCTAACACAGTACGGTATTCCGCGCTTAACACGGTATGGTATTTCACGCTTGACACAGTACGGTTTTTCAGGCCTAACACAGTACGGTATTCCGCGCTTAACACGGTACGGTATTTTACGCTTAACACAGTACGGTATTTCGCGCCTAACACAGTACGGTATTCCGCGCTTAACACGGTACGGTATTTTACGCTTAACACAGTACGGTATTTTACGCTTAACACAGTACGGTATTTTACGCTTAACACAGTACGGTATTTCGCGCCTACCACAGTACGGTATTCCGCGCTTAACACGGTACGGTATTTTACGCTTAACACAGTACGGTATTTTACGCTTAACACAGTACGGTATTTTACGCTTAACACAGTACGGTATTTCGCGCCTACCACAGTACGGTATTCCGCGCTTAACACGGTACGGTATTTTACGCTTAACACAGTACGGTATTTTACGCTTAACACAGTACGGTATTTTACGCTCAACACAGTACGGTATTTCGCGCCTAACACAGTACGGTATTCCGCGCTTAACACGGTATGGTATTTCACGCTTGACACAGTACGGTTTTTCAGGCCTAACACAGTACGGTATTCCGCGCTTAACACGGTACGGTATTTTACGCTTAACACAGTACGGTATTTCGCGCCTAACACAGTACGGTATTCCGCGCTTAACACGGTACGGTATTTTACGCTTAACACAGTACGGTATTTCGCGCCTAACACAGTACGGTATTCCGCGCTTAACACGGTACGGTATTTTACGCTTAACACAGTACGGTATTTTACGATTAACACAGTACGGTATTTTACGCTTAACACAGTACGGTATTTCGCGCCTAACACAGTACGGTATTCCGCGCTTAACACGGTACGGTATTTTACGCTTAACACAGTACGGTATTTCACGCCTAACACAGTACGGTATTCCGCGCTTAACACGGTACGGTATTTTACGCTTAACACAGTACGGTATTTCGCGCCTAACACGGTACGGTATTCCAGGCTTAACACGGTACGGTATTTCACGCGTAAGGCAGCCAGCAGGGCACACGCACAACGCGCGGGGACGGGGAGGCGAAACCATCCCCCACCTTGGGGGATGGCTCCGGGGAGAGAGAGCGAAACCACCCCCGGCCTGGGGGTGGTTTCGGGGAGGGGATGGGAGGCGAAACCAACCCCCTCTTAGGGGGGCTGGTTTCGGGGAGGGGAGGGGAGAGGAGTCCCTGTCCCTGGAGCAGTCCCACCAGGGAGCTGGTCCCGAACCTCATCCTGGTCTTGTCCCCATCTCCATCTTCATCTTCCTATTCCAATCCCCTGGCCTATCCCCGGAGTGAGCCCGAAGGCTGGGTTCTCCGTGGGGATAGGCCAATAGGGATTGAAATAGGAAGATGGAGATGGAGATGGGGATAAGACAAGGATGAGGTTCGGAACCAGTCCCCAGTATATTGGGACTGGTCCAGGGACAGGGACAGGAAGGGAAAGATCCCCGTTACTGTTCCATATGGTATTTCTATCTCTGTTCTCGGTCTCCATGAGTTAGACGTTACCAGGTACTGTCAACCAAGCCAAGAGTTCGAGATACCAATTGGAAAGGCAACGGGGATCGAGGGTAAGGGAATGTATCCCAATCCGAAACCTCATTTCTATTCCCGCCTTTGCTTCCGATCTCCATGAGTTAGACGTTACCAGGTACTGTCAACCGGCCGAAAGGCGGAGATATTAATGAAGGTAAAGAAAGGGATACTCTACGGGATCTCTGCTCCGTTAGAAAAATACCGAAAATCATTGAACTCCAATTGCAAGGAATAATTAGCTAATTATCGAAAATAATTAAACAAGGCTCTTTGAGGAAGGTGCAGGGAGAGATCCCCGGAACTTGGAATTCGAAAGTCAAAGCAGTTTGTTCAATATTGAATTTGACCGTTCATCGTTATAATAGGCCGGCAGTTGGCAGGTGACTCGAACACAATCAATAGCGAGAGGGAGAGAGACCGTTGGCGCGTAGAGAGAAGCTATTTTATTACGGAGCAGAGATACCGATGTTACACCGACGACTACCGAAGCTCGAATGACGCGGAAAAATAAACCGCGCGACTCGGTCAGTTTCCCCCACCACTTTTATGGTGGCGCTATTGCAAACTGATTGTAACGGGTGAGAAGCGGAGAGCGCTCGTACACGCTCATTACTTCCGAGAACCTTCTCGCGCTAAGTCGAAAGTAAGAATGACGCTCAAGTAGAAGCACCGTTATCATTAATTCGCAATAGCGCCACCACACGGGTGGTGCGGAAAACTGATCGAGTCGCGCAACTGATTTTTCGCGTCATTCGAGCTCCGATCGTCGTCGGCGTAACATCGTTATTTCTGCTCCGTAATAAAATAGCTTCTCTCTACGCGCCAACGGTCTCTCTCCCTCTCGCTATTGATTGTGTTCGAGTCACCTGCCAACTGCCGGCCTATTAACGATAAACGGACAAATTCAATTCTCCGCAAACTGCTATTACTGCTATCGGATTCAAAAGTCGCGGGACTATCGCGGGATAAAACGATTTCTACAGTTTCGGGCTTTCTCGCACCTTCCTCAAAGAACTTGATTAGTTATTTTCAATAATTGGCCTACATATTATTTCTCGCAATTCAGTTTCCGGTTTTCTCGCACCTTACTCAAAGAACTTAATTAATTAATTTCAATAATTGGCTTTTCTATTATTTCGCGCGATTCAAGTCAAACGAATTACGGCATTCTTTCTATGTCTACTTCTCGGTTCGGTCATCGGTCATGCTGCCATGTCTAGGCTCTACCCGAACGCGAGGATGACTCGAGGATCGCCGCCCTCTCCCCTATTTCCCTTGTCCCTGGTCCAGGACCAGCCCCAATACTAGGGACTGGCTCCGATCCTCAGCTTCGCCTCACATGCCCATCACCACCTCCACCTTTCTATCTCTATCCCTTGGCCTGTCTCCACGGAGAACACAGCCTTCGGGCTCACTTCGGGGACAGGAGCCTGGGATAGGTTTAGAGAGAATGGTATTGGTGCATGGGCGAGGACGAGGCTGCGGATTCGGAACCAGATCTCTGGTGGGTCTGCTCCAGGATCAGGGCTCGAAGCCACTAGGCTTCGTTCCTCTCTCCTCTCCCTGTCCCTGTCCCCGGACCAGCCCCGATACCGGGGACTGGTTCCGAACCCCATCCTCGTCTCACCCCCCTCTCCACCTCCATCTTCCTATTTCTATCCCTTGGCCTGTCCCCACGGAGAACCCAGCCTTCGGGCTCACTCCAGGGGGCAGGAGCCTGGGATAGGAATAGATAAGGTGGAACGCGGAGCATGGGAGGGGGAAGGGGATGCGGACTCGGAACCAGGACCATGGCGGGGTTGCGAAGGGAACAGGGACGAAGCCACCCCCCCTCTTGGGGGCCCAAGGGGGGGGGGGGGGGGGGGGGGGGGGGGGGGGGGGTGGCTTCGCCTCCCTTCCCCGAAACCACCCCCCTCTAGGGGGCCCAAGGGGGGGGGTGGTTTCGCCTCCTCTCCCCCCCCCCCCTCTCCCACCTCCCCTCCCACCCACTCCCCATCCCACCCGCTCCCCGTCCCGGACGGTCTTCTCCGTAATTTTTTTAGCAACGTAAAAAAAAAAACGTAAAAAAAACCGTTGCAAAAAAAAAACCGTTGCAAAAAAAACCGCTGAAAAAAAACCGGTCGGAAAAAAATCGACGGTTTTTTCAAAGTGAGACATTTTTGCAACGGTTTTTTTTTACGTTTTTTTTTTTACGTTGCTAAAAAAATTACGGAGAAGACCGTCCGGGACGGGGAGCGGGTGGGATGGGGAGTGGGTGGGAGGGGAGGTGGGAGAGGGGGGGGGGGGAGAGGAGGCGAAACCACCCCCCCCTTGGGCCCCCAAGAGGGGGGTGGTTTCGGGGAAGGGAGGCGAAGCCACCCCCCCCCTTGGGCCCCCAAGAGGGGGGGTCGCTTCGTCCCTGTTCCCTTCGCAACCCCGCCAAGGTCCTGGTTCCGAGTCCGCATCCCCTTCCCCCTCCCATGCTCCGCGTTCCACCTTATCTATTCCTATCCCAGGCTCCTGCCCCCTGGAGTGAGCCCGAAGGCTGGGTTCTCCGTGGGGACAGGCCAAGGGATAGAAATAGGAAGATGGAGGTGGAGAGGGGGGTGAGACGAGGATGGGGTTCGGAACCAGTCCCCGGTATCGGGGCTGGTCCGGGGACAGGGACAGGGAGAGGAGAGAGGAACGAAGCCTAGTGGCTTCGAGCCCTGATCCTGGAGCAGACCCACCAGAGATCTGGTTCCGAATCCGCAGCCTCGTCCTCGCCCATGCACCAATACCATTCTCTCTAAACCTATCCCAGGCTCCTGTCCCCGAAGTGAGCCCGAAGGCTGTGTTCTCCGTGGAGACAGGCCAAGGGATAGAGATAGAAAGGTGGAGGTGGTGATGGGCATGTGAGGCGAAGCTGAGGATCGGAGCCAGTCCCTAGTATTGGGGCTGGTCCTGGACCAGGGACAAGGGAAATAGGGGAGAGGGCGGCGATCCTCGAGTCATCCTCGCGTTCGGGTAGAGCCTAGACATGGCAGCATGACCGATGACCGAACCGAGAAGTAGACATAGAAAGAATGCCGTAATTCGTTTGACTTGAATCGCGCGAAATAATAGAAAAGCCAATTATTGAAATTAATTAATTAAGTTCTTTGAGGAAGGTGCGAGAAAGCCGGAAACTGAATTCCGAGAAATAATAAGTAGGCTAATTATTGAAAATAATCAATTAAGTTCTTTGAGTAAGGTGCGAGAAAACCGGAAACTGAATTGCGAGAAATAATAAGTAGGCTAATTATTGAAAATAATCAATTAAGTTCTTTGAGTAAGGTGCGAGAAAGCCGGAAACTGAATTGCGAGAAATAATATGTAGGCCAATTATTGAAAATAACTAATCAAGTTCTTTGAGGAAGGTGCGAGAAAGCCCGAAACTGTAGAAATCGTTTTATCCCGCGATAGTCCCGCGACTTTTGAATCCGATAGCAGTAATAGCAGTTTGCGGAGAATTGAATTTGTCCGTTTATCGTTAATAGGCCGACAGTTGGCAGGTAACTCGAAAACAATCAATAGTGAGAGAGGGAGAGACCGTTGGCGCGTGGAGAGAAGCTATTTTATTACGGAGCAGAAATAACGATGTTACGCCGACGACGATCGGAGCTCGAATGACGCGAAAAATCAGTTGCGCGACTCGATCAGTTTTCCGCACCACCCGTGTGGTGGCGCTATTGCGAATTAATGATAACGGTGCTTCTACTTGAGCGTCATTCTTACTTTCGACTTAGCGCGAGAAGGTTCTCGGAAGTAATGAGCGTGTACGAGCGCTCTCCGCTTCTCACCCGTTACAATCAGTTTGCAATAGCGCCACCACAAGAGTGGTGGGGGAAACTGACCGAGTCGCGCGGTTTATTTTTCCGCGTCATTCGAGCTTCGGTAGTCGTCGGTGTAACATCGGTATCTCTGCTCCGTAATAAAATAGCTTCTCTCTACGCGCCAACGGTCTCTCTCCCTCTCGCTATTGATTGTGTTCGAGTCACCTGCCAACTGCCGGCCTATTATAACGATGAACGGTCAAATTCAATATTGAACAAACTGCTTTGACTTTCGAATTCCAAGTTCCGGGGATCTCTCCCTGCACCTTCCTCAAAGAGCCTTGATTAATTATTTTCGATAATTAGCTAATTATCCCTTGCAATTGGAGTTAAATGATTTTCGGTATTTTTCTAACGGAGCAGAGATCCCGTAGAGTATCCCTTTCTTTACCTTCATTAATATCTCCGCCTTTCGGCCGGTTGACAGTACCTGGTAACGTCTAACTCATGGAGATCGGAAGCAAAGGCGGGAATAGAAATGAGGTTTCGGATTGGGATACATTCCCTTACCCTCGATCCCCGTTGCCTTTCCAATTGGTATCTCGAACTCTTGGCTTGGTTGACAGTACCTGGTAACGTCTAACTCATGGAGACCGAGAACAGAGATAGAAATACCATATGGAACAGTAACGGGGATCTTTCCCTTCCTGTCCCTGTCCCTGGACCAGTCCCAATATACTGGGGACTGGTTCCGAACCTCATCCTTGTCTTATCCCCATCTCCAGCTCCATCTTCCTATTCCAATCCCTATTGGCCTATCCCCACGGAGAACCCAGCCTTCGGGCTCACTCCGGGGATAGGCCAGGGGATTGGAATAGGAAGATGAAGATGGAGATGGGGACAAGACCAGGATGAGGTTCGGGACCAGCTCCCTGGTGGGACTGCTCCAGGGACAGGGACTCCCCTCCCCTCCCCTCCCCGAAACCAGCCCCCCTAAGAGGGGGTTGGTTTCGCCTCCCATCCCCTCCCCGGAACCACCCCCAAGCCGGGGGTGGTTCCGCTCCCTTTCCCCGGAGCCATCCCCCAAGGTGGGGGATGGTTTCGCCTCCCCGTCCCCGCGCGATGTGCGTGTGCCCTGCTGTCTGCCTTACGCGTGAAATACCGTACCGTGTTAAGCTTGGAATACCGTACCGTGTTGAGCGCGGAATACCGTACTGTGTAGGGGTGAAATACCGTACTGTGTCAAGCGTAAAATACCGTACCGTGTTAAGCGCGGAATACCGTACCGTGTTAGGCGCGAAAAACCGTACTGTGTTAACCGTGAAATACCGTACTGTGTTAAGCGCGGAATACCGTACCGTGTTAGGCGCGGAATACCGTACTGTGTTAGGCGCGAAATACCGGACTGTATCAAGCGTAAAATACCGTACCGTGTTAAGCGCGGAATACCGTACTGTGTTAAGCGCGAAATACCGTACCGTGTTAGGCGCGAAATACCGTACTGTGTCAAGCGTAAAATACCGAACCGTGTTAAGCGCGGAATACCGTACTGCGTTAAGCGCGGAATACCGTACTGTGTTAAGCGCGAAATACCGTACCGTGTTAGGCGCGAAATACCGTACTGTGTTAAGCGTAAAATACCGTACCGTGTTAAGCGCGGAATACCGTACCGTGTTAGGCTTGAAAAACCGTACTGTGTTTAGCGCGGAATACCGTACCGTGTTAGGCGCGAAATACCGTACTGTGTCAAGCGTAAAATACCGTACCGTGTTAAGCGCGGAATACCGTACCGTGTTAGGCTTGAAAAACCGTACTGTGTTAAGCGTGAAATACCGTACTGTGTTAAGCGCGGAATACCGTACCGTGTTAGGCGCGAAATACCGTACTGTGTCAAGCGTAAAATACCGTACCGTGTTGAGCGTAAAATACCGTACCGTGTTAAGCGCGGAATACCGTACCGTGTTAGGCTTGAAAAACCGTACTGTGTTAAGCGTGAAATACCGTACTGTGTTAAGCGCGGAATACCGTACCGTGTTAGGCGCGAAATACCGTACTGTGTCAAGCGTAAAATACCGTACCGTGTCAAGCGTAAAATACCGTACCGTGTTAAGCGTAAAATACCGTACCGTGTTAAGCGCGGAATACCGTACCGTGTTAAGCGCGGAATACCGTACCGTGTTAAGCGCGGAATACCGTACTGTGTTAGGCGCGAAATACCGTACTGTGTTAAGCGCGGAATACCGTACCGTGTTAGGCGCGAAATACCGTACTGTGTCAAGCGTAAAATACCGTACCGTGTTAAGCGTAAAATACCGTACCGTGTTAAGTGCGGAATACCGTACCGTGTTAAGCGCGGAATCCCGTACTGTGTTAGGCGCGAAAAACCGTACTGTGTTAGGCGCGAAATACCGTACTGTGTTAAGCGTAAAATACCGTACCGTGTTAAGCGCGGAATACCGTACCGTGTTAAGCATGGAATACCGTCTGTATTAAGCGCGGAACATGGTCGGTCCTGGGGAATGTTAAGATGGCGCGGGGTGGCGGTGTCCCCGGGAGGTGGGAGCTGGTTCCGAGTCCGGAACCTCGTCTTCGCGGGGACCGTCTTGTCCCATAATTTCGCAACCTTTGAATTCGATAGTGAAAGCAATTCGCCGAGTATCGAATTTGTTTATTTCCCGTCAATATGCCGGTAGTTGGTGAATGACTCGAAAACGATACGAAGAGAAACCGTTGGCAGGTAGAGAAAGACGAGAGAGCAGCTACTTTTTTCACGGAGCAGACATCCCGATGTTACACCGAAGACGACTGGAGCTCGAATGACGCAGGCAAATCAGCTGCGTGACTCGGTGGATTTCCCCCGCCACTTTCGCGAACTTATTATTTGGTACTCTGATTACTCTCGGAGATATTCTTCCGCTGGCTCCTGCCGTGGCTCCGAGTGCCGATCTCTCACCCCAATCCCTATCCCTATCTCTATCCTCATCGATGAGGGTTATTCCTATTTTTTACTATATTTTCATTGTTGAACTAATTCGGGGAACCAAGTCCCTTTCCCTGCTGTTCTCTTAGTGAGAAACATCCCGATGCCACCCCGGCGATGCAATGCCTCTGGAGCTAATCGTGATAGATATATAATCAGACTCGCTTGGGTTCTGGTAGATCAGCGAACAGCGTAGCCTGGGTGAAGCTGCCGACGACGATGAAGTTGGATATCTGTAAAGAACGAATTGACCAGCGGGTCGCATGTGCTGCTGCGCAGAATGCACCCTCAAGTGCAGTAGTTTCCAATTCTGTACCATGTATGTGTTGAATACTATATGATGGGAAATGATAAAATTCATTACTTTGATACGAAGAAATTTTATTTCATCTCAATCCCCTGTTACAATCCCATTCAGATTATATTAGCTTCGGTTATACTATTAGATAACAATTGGAAAGGTAACGGGAATGAAGGGAAGGGGAATGTATTCCAATCCAAAACCTCATTTCTATTCCCGCCTCTGTTCCCGATCACCGAGAGTAAGACCTTACCGCAGATACTGTCAAGCGGGCCTAGCGGCGGAGATATTACTGAGGTGAAAGAACGGCTCGGAATTTCTGTTCCGCGAGGGAAATTTTCTATCATTTATAAACTAAGTAGGAGGCTCCAATCCCTGTCCCAGTCCTCGTTATGCATTAGATGTGAGTTATCCTCTTGGGGAAGAAAATCTTAATGTTACTCCCGCGACGATGCCTCGAGAAGGAATGATGAATTTTGCGAACCGGATTCCACTTCGGAGAATTCGGCTTGTTTTATGCAACTCTGTTACTGGAGTTTGCTGCCGGCTCGCGAGTTGCACAGGGACGAGGCATGATCGAAGTAAAACCGGCTACTTCATTTCCTCCATCTCAAGGGGCCACTCGAGGGTATAACGCCAGAACACAATGCAGTCACAAAACGTTTTCTTCAAATTTCGAGTCATTTATTCGGTCAAACTCCTGATACATCTTCTTCCAATATAAACATTCAACATGAATCATATAAATCAAACATTGAAATACTCGGAAGCGATTAAGAAATCACGGCCGATTGTAACTCAAATAAAACCTAGTGTAACATGTCGCTTTCATCGTAGGTAAGATTTCATTCACTCGACCACCCAGTTCACAATCTTCGAATCTGAATATCTGAGGATTTTTTCGTCTGTTGAATACTTCTTTATACGTTGCCCATGGAGAGTGTAACCGAAGCAAAAAATTACGAATTCGGTAGTTAGAGTTTGAGTAACTATCACATCGCACTAGACACTGTTTGCGGAATTGAAGAAAATAACCAAAATAGATTGGACGTAACGAGGACAGCCTACAAACTTACGTATTTGTTTTAAACAATATTATACAAATAAATATAATTATCCCGCATATTTATTCTCCATGAGAAACATATATTCAGCGAAACAGCCTTAGCCATGATTCGGACGAATTTTCTGACGAGAAAAATCACAGCAGCTTGCTGATTAAACGTTCACGCGAATTCGTCCCGAGAGTCTCTGGAGTCTGTGTTTCCGCCTATCCAATTATTCATTCATTCGTCCATTTAGGAAGGGTGACTGGGTATAGGTGGAGGAGAACGAATCGTGACAAGTATCGCTCACAGATATGGCGTGAATTGAATAGATTTCAATTGACGGACTTACCTACGATTGCCGGACGATTATTTTTCTTTCGATATCTCCGACATCGGCAACGACTTATTTCTCCGAAGATCTCCAGTCTCCTTCTAAACTCCGATACTCCGTCGTCCGATCAGCTGTGGCTATTCGAACAATTCGGAAAAAACAGCGGCGGTTGTTGGACAAACTAGAAAAACGAATCATGCGTGTATAAGATATTTTCAGGGAATACGTTTGTACGAAAATGAGTCGTTATATGAGTAATGAGTAGATTTTCACACTTTGTTTCAGATTACGAAATCTCGGACTTGTTAGGAATCTCAATATTCCAACGAGATTTCGCATCGTTAAGAAGTGATTGATTGTATTTCATTTTTCGAATGGATAGTATTGTTAGCCCCAAAGGTCTTACGTCAAAACGAAGGGTAATCGTATGATTTATTTCCAGATTCAGAATCAGCAAGTCACGTTTAAATACTCCAAGACATTATATAATTCCTGTAAACTTGGATAGAGTTACGAAGCGAGATCACCGTTGTGAATGTATCAACAAATGTGCGCGAATTGTTAATAATAAGCGATCCATCAGTAGTCGCTTAGCTTTCGTTCCACTGCCGAGTAAACTGCAGTATTCAATCCACGAGATGAACACTCGGTGGCTATTCAATAAGTTGCATGACGCTGAATCGGTTAACTCGCAAGGATCCAGAAACGACAGAGGAAGAGAGGAAACTCATCAACAATTTACATAATCATTGCAACTCACTCAATGAAATTTTCAGCATTGTGATAATAGAGCACGATCCGCAATTCAGGGCATCAGTGGTCGAATCGTCCACATAAAAATCGGTCAACCATGCAGCCTTGTTCGGGCTAAATACATCCCATCTGAAATCAATGATAAAGAGCAGTTATTATTCGGACGACAAAGATTTCCATTAATTTTTCAATGCACGCATATACACGGTCAGCGAAATCGTTTCGCCATAATTATTATTGGAGGAGTTGACGAGATATCAATTTGGGACTCGAATGGAAGAGTATGTTTACCCAAAAAGCAACGACATCAAATTTGACACACCGATTTCCGTGACTTCTCGTTTTCAGATTTCTCCCGAATAAAATTGAGACAGAAAGGAGATACCCGCGACCGTCATGAATGTATTAACAAAGGTTCGCAAATCGTCAATAATAGGCGATCGATGAGTATTCGCGTAGCTTTTGTTCCATAAGATATACAAAGAAAAATGATTCACAATTCACACAATCAGTGAAAATCACTCAATGAAATTTTCAGGATGGCGAGTAATTGCCCACGTGAAAATCAGTGAACCATGCAGCTTCGTTCGGGCTTAATATCTCATGTGAAATCAACGATAAAGAGAGAGATGTAGAGAAGTTATGTTATTCGGACGACCAAGATTTTCATTATTCTTCAAATGCACGTGCATACACAGCCAGCGAAATCTTGTCATCGCAATTATATATCACTGGCAGTGTTCATGAAATAATTTAGCTTTTGAATATTGAAATTTTTTGCCAAAATGCAGCCGGTAATCAGAATAAAGAAAGGAAAATTGCCAGCCAATTAGTGCACACGCGTTACACGCACAACTATACGAGATATTTACTGATGACCCGAGCTCCGATCTGAGCGTTTAGGGCGCTGGTATCTGATCCGAGATGTGACACCAACGAGTTCTAGATACTGAATGCCATTCAATATCTAGAACTCGTTGGTGTCACATCTCGGATCAGATACCAGCGCCCTAAACGCTCAGATCGGTAATTAGATGACCGTTGCTCGAGTCAGTGGTGGGGGAAGGGTGCTCCCTCTCTCCCCCACATCTGACGATTATAAAATCGCTGTTCACCGATTACCAGCCAATTAATAAAGAAGGAGTCATCATTCGAAAAGTCAAGCGAAATCCACAGTCAAGTGGAAAAAAAATGTCTGCAGCTGCGATCGTCGTGAATCAGACTGCAGCAACCGCGCGCGTATTGCAGTTAGTTCCGAATTGGGAAATTCTAACAGCGAACTCTCGGACAATGAATACTGTAAAACGCACGAAACACGCCCGAGATCAGCAGGCGATTCCCTTCAAGAATATCAATACCATCATTCGATTCTCGACAAACAATATTTTCGGCCAAAAAACAGAGAAGGGGTACTGTCCTTTTTTCCAATATCTGGATTCTTTCGAAATCGTCGGAATGTAGTAATAATACATAGTTTTGGAATCAGCGGAACCTACGCTTCCAGAATTTGCAAGCGGAATGAAACAAAAAATCGCGATGTCACTTTTACTGTGGCGTTATTGCAGACTAATTATAATGGTAAGAGGCGCAAAGACTTCGGTACGCTCGTCCTTTCGCTCACTCCTGCGGGTGGCCTGGTGCCGACCTCTCGCACCTTTCCTTATCCTCATCCCTATCCCTATCAATCTGTCACGATAAATGCAATTTGCAGCTCCAAATAATCCAAGAAAGGACAAAAAGGTGTACCAATAAAAACATACTCGATAAATTTCAGCTATTAGCAAAGTTGGTCATTCAGATGTGATACGAATTTGTTGGATTTGAGTCTCGAATCAATTCATGGTAATATGATACGTGTTGGAAGCTAGGAAGTCGAATAATTTATATACCAAAAGATAGTTTGAGTGATATAGGGACCGAGGATTATATAATAGCAATAGTCAAGATTACATGTGGTTTGATATTTTCAATTTTTATTATCTAATCAGCATAGTGGGGTGTTTCGAGTGGCTGAAAACCGTTTGCATAAACAAGCGCATACAAGTTGGTCTCAAACAGTTTGTATAACAATGGTATAATTTCAAGCGCACCCTGTCCATTTTCCCCCATCCATCAGTTTAGTTAAAAAATGTATTTATACTCTACCTAAACTTAAAAATAGAACAATTAATTATTATAATTATTAAGACCGACGAATAGTCGGTTTACTGACAATGCGTGCGTCGCTTCTTCTTCTTTTTCTTCTTCTTCTTTTTTTTCATTCTTCTTTTTCCTTTTTTTTCTGGATTGGTTACTTGCTATAAAGATATTGGTTTTCTTTAGTTTTAATTTTATGTATATTATATATAATTATATAATATATTTATATAATAATAGAGAATATTTATCTATACTTGTATGTACCTATTTCAGTTTATTATAATCAAGTGTATTTTTTACGTTCTTTTTTCGCTCTCTTTCGTTCTTCTTTCTTTCTATCTTCTCTTTTTCACGTGAGCATTAGTTATTGACCAAACAGTTAAGCTCACAAATTAGATTCACACAGGGCTGTTGATTTCAACGAAAAAGGAGCACGTCAAGATTGCTGTGAATTTTCATTCGAGAAATTGAAATCATCAAAGAAGAGGAATTTTTCTTTATCGAAAAGACGCCAGTCTACAACGAAAATTGAATATCAATTCAATCTTCAACATCCCACGAATTTTTCTACCGCATTTAATACGACAAGCAATCGACAGATGCTGGATACGAATAAATATAAATTCAGAGATGAGAATTCTAAGGAAATGTTAAATAAATAAACGAAAATGTTCAGCCCTGATTTACACAATAAAAATGTTTTTTTGACTAAAAATGATTTTTTCATTTAATATCGCAAAGCAATGATAACGTGATCCTTTTTCGCTCAATTATATAGTAACAATCCAATGATCAAATACTACGACCAAAGAAATGGTATTAACTTGCGCCCTCAGGCTTTATAGTTTTCTATAACTTTCTAGACGTTGGTTTACTAAACAAATACTGTCTAAGTTAAAGAAAATTACAATATAATTTGCCTAGATTTCAAGCGTGATACTGCGTTGAAGCGTAACTTTGGGAGTAAAGATTTTGCGTAAACATCACTGTCTACAAAGTTCTAGTCGACTTACCTAAATTTCCATTTCGTAACAATAAACATAGCAAACAAATATTTACAAATGCTGACAACATCGAAAATTCCTTTTTTTGTATTTTTATTTTTTTTTCGTCTTTCTTTCTTTTTTCTCTTCAAATTTATTACTTTACTCACTAAATTCAAATTCAAATAATAGTTTACGATTCAAACCAAATTCATCATTTTTCATTTATCGTCTCGCAGTGTGTAAGATAAAAAGTTCATCCCGCTAGTAATAAAACGTCTTGCCGGTTCGCAGACTATGTAAATGGTTTTTATTGCTCAATATCGATATAAAAGGAAAAGTAAAAAATTAAAAATGTACAATGCGAATAAATTTCATATTGTAACATTTTTTTTTTCTTTTTCTTATTTTGTAATGTTTTGTTTCTAGCTGAATTTAGATAAACACCATAGAGTTGGGTAAGTAGCAAGAGTAATATAATGTATATCAAACAATTTGCAAAAGAATTGAAGAATATATTTGCCTCAAAAAATCATTTCTTGACGTAATGCAATAGATTCTGAACCTATACTTTTTCATTCTACGATAAACGAGCATAAGGATTTGCGTTCTATTGAATTCCTTTATTATTACCTTTTTTCACTTTAATAATGTATGTATGTTGTATGTTTAGCGTTTTCTGGTATGTACATGTCGCTCCATTCTAAACTTATGAGGGTATAATATCAGTTGATTGTGACAATTTTCTTTATGAAGATTATTAATTGAACACATATTATCAAAGCCAACTGCATTCTCCATAATGTTTCCTTTGCAAACACTCGTTATATCACAATAATTGAACACATAATTGAATAATCGATTAATAAATATTGTGTATACATACTCCGTAAGTTGCGTACCTACTCGCAAGAACCCAATTGAATCATTTACAGTTAAATGTAGTTATAGTGCAATTGATTTGTGATTTATTATAATAATATATCGCAATACAATTTCAATCGTTTGTATGTCAGCAAGTTTATTCATTCATTTTTATTAATTTATTTTCAATTATTTTATCAGTTTGGTATAATCAAACTGATGAATCATATTTCTTGAGTATATTTTAATAAGTACTCATAATATTTTCAGCCTCGTAGCGTAATAAATTCATGAAATAAAAATTTAAGTATTAGATAATTATAATTATAATCTGATAATATATTCATATTGCACAATTTCTTTTATATATCTTTTTTTTTTCTCCAGATAGCCCGTTTCATAACTTTTGTCATATTTAATTGTACTTGTAAAATCACGAACAGGAGTCATTTTCTTTCTTTTTATTTTATTTTTTATTTTAGTTGAAATTCCTTATTATTATCATCATCAAAACGCCAAAACTGTAACCTGTCTCTATTGAAACATTATACACTGACTTTTCAGTTTCTTTAGAGGGCCGAATTGAAGCAATCGAACTAACAGAGAAAACCCAGTTGTAAATGGTAACAAATTTTAATATCACTATTCTTGCCAAGTGAATATTATCGATAAATTATCGTCATCATTATCATTATCATCATCATTGTCATCATTATCATGATCAAATAATACACACTGAATATAATATGCGTATAACATCCGCAATAATCAGTCAAATATTTGTATTGAATCTCTTCTTCTTTTCTTAAAAACTGTCACAATCATCTGACTTTCTATCATTTATTTATTTATTTATTTAATTCATTAATTAATCAATTAGATAAAGGATATATAACAAATACAGATAATAAAAGAGAGATATTAATAAACAAAGGAAAGGAAAGTCACAGTATGGTTTTTTTAAGAGTATAATATTGGAAAGCTTACTGGACCTCTGAGCGAACATGAGATAATTACCTAACGATCATCAATACATCGTTTCAAATATCTATATTGCTCTGTAAATTATCTAACATTTCCATTATCATTCTACATTAAATTAGAATAAAAGAAAAAAAAAAAAAAAGAAAACATATTCGACGAAGGAAAAAACCATAATCACAATGAATTCAAAACCAAAACTAGCATAATACGATAATCAAGTATTATTTGCACTGTGCAAAATTTTTTATTATCTCACGACATAGCGTTGGAAGACCTAATAGATAATGCAAAATAATATCAGAATGTGAACTATAAATTTCGGTTTTTTTTTTTTTTTCTTTTTTGAATCATTGCTTGGGGGGAGGGGGGGTTCGCAGCAAATAAAGGGTATAAATTCTCTAAGGGATGCTAACTATTCTAATGAAATCCTATACTTATAATAATAATAATAATAATAATAGTAATAATAATAATAATAATATTATCAATAATAATGAATGATTAAAAACGAGCAGTGTATGGATATCTACTGAAATTAGACTTTTTGTACATGTAAGACTTTTTTTTGTTTGTTATGTATGTATATATGTTTGTTTGTTTACTATACGTCGATAATAACAGTCGCTAGAAAATATTCGAATGAATGATCTCATGTTTAAGCTCTAGCTATCCAGTATGTTACTTTCTGGTTCTCTTAGGTATCGGTGCAGCAGGCACAACGAATTGACAACCATTGTTTATATAAGTTAGAGCGAAATATTATTTTCGGCGGTCAATTCAATAGTGCGAAGAAAAAAAAAAAAAAAAAAAAAGAACTGCAGTCAGACGTAAATACACGTTAAATTTTAACAGTTAAGATTAGAGACTATTCGGGGGGAAGGATGTCGAGCTATTACTGTGGGCCAGACTCAGCATCGAGCCGCTAAGACTCTCGTCATCTGGATAAGACTCTTTCGAAGCTTCTGCTATCGCCAATGCACTGCAAAAGACATTAGATTTTTAATAACTAACTTATAATCGATTAAGAAATTCGTCCCTAATAATGATTCAAAGGGTTTGAATCTTGATTTTGTCTCATAATCACAATATCTGGGTAAATTCCCCGGAAAAAAAATTCATGTTATTCGTCAAAGTCTATCTAGTTATTAACTTGGATTGGCAGAATGATGAAAATATTTACCTAAATCCAATCCTTGCACTTTCCTCGTCAAATTGCTGGAGCTCACGTTCCTGCCTTTCGTGGAGTAAACGGATTCGTTCGCTCCGCTCCTGAAGGAACTGCTGTGTTTCAAGTTCCATTTTTTGTTCAAGAAGAGCTCGCCGTACAGAAACACGATCTTCCAACTCGCGTCTCTCTCGGTTTCTCTGCGCCTCTGCTTGCATTTTATTTTTTGACTGATACGCCATCAATATTTCCAGCTCGTAATTTAATCTCTCCTGTAAACACGGTAGAAAAATTCAAACATTAGTCACAACAAGGACCAAAAATTACTATAAATTGCGTTTTAGAACAGTTGTGAATTTGAAAAAAAAGAAGAATTTCGAATTGTTGACAAACCTTGAGTTGATGACATTCGACTTCCTGTGATTCGTCCAATCGAATACTTTGCTTTTGTAACATTTCGGCGATGCTTTGCTCGTACTGATCACCCAAAAGAGCGAGTTTTCGTCTCTGTTCTTCTTTGAGTTTTTTAATCACCGCTTTTTGTTCGTCCTTTGCAGTTGTTTGGAGTATCTGCGCCTTCAGCGCCTTGTATTGACGAGTCTGAATTTTACATGTTTCTCGAAACTGTTTGCGTATTTGCATTTCCTTTTGCTGAAATTTTACAAAGAATTAGTCACTCGATCTTTCTCATCAAATGATTAAAGTCTACGTGAGAAAATTCTGAATATTGAGAATTGATTTCGATAGATTTCGCTTCTTATTTGTTTATCTTGTTTCGATCCATGTGATTTCCGAATTAAACTTAGTAAATGATTTTATACTCAAAGAATTTGAAGAGTGTTCAATTTTCGACATGAGCGAATTTTAACAAACGATTGGTCTGCAAAAAATTTACAAAAAATAAACTAATGCGCTTTTTCTGAAAAATTTACGTGCTTTCGTTAAAAAAAATGAAAAATTACGTTACTTCTCGATAAAATCAACAGATTCCCTTCGCTTCTTTACTTTAATTGAAGATTTTGAAATTTGAACCAGAGAGTAAGTGAAAATGAATCTGAACGATTTCCTACCTTCAGACTTTTGGGTTGTTGTTTAAGTTCGAGCGCATGTTTTTTGCGTAGATCGCGTTCAGCTCGCTGCATATAGTCCTGTTGATTAGAAAGTTCGGTAGCGTGCTGCCGCTGTACTTGATCCTCCCTAAGCGCGTGGACTGCTCTTTGTTGTCTGTATTCAAGTTCCTGAGTTTTTTCATGATGACGCAGTAGCATTGTGTGAGCAAGCTCAAGCTGCTGCTGCCTCTTGTTCAACTCCTGAAATTGATCATAAATTATTAAGCATCATTGAAATATAGCTGAAAAAATACAGTTCATACAATTTTTCATGAGAAATTGATAACTTTCGAGACATAGGAACTCTGAAATGATTTTTTAATGAATATTACAAACCTCTCGCAAGAGCTCCTGCTCCAGACTATGAAAAATGAGTAGTTTTTTTCTACGAAATTTCCGTATCTCAAGATCGAGATACTCGCGTTGACCTCTGGCAAGTCTTTGTTCTTCCTGGGCCTCCATCTGCCTTAAACTATCCTTGTGACTTTGAAGCGTAGCGTCTCGTTGTCGCTTTGGTGTTACTTCGTCTTGAGAAAGTTCCCGCTTCCACCGTTCTTTGTATGCCTGTATCAAACCATCAGGATTAGGCATGAATTTAGACACGGAAATATAACATGGGAAGTAAATAACGTTGAATAATGTAATAAAGAAGTCATTTTAAAAATTATTATCAGTTATTTTTACCTTGTAATCACGTTTTTGTTGAGCCTCCAAAGCTTTCCGGTCAGCTTCTTGTCTGCTGGATATTTCCTTCTGTAATTTTTTCTCTGCATTTTGATTTTGCTTTAATTTTCTCTCTAATTCCTGGACATGTCTGAGCTGCAATTTTTCTAGTTCCTTGCTGAATTGTTGAAGCAACGTTTCGTATTCTTTGTCCAACAATTGCTTATGTGACTCGACTTCCATCTTGCAACGCTCCTCTAATTTCACCTGAGATAAATTCACCGAAACTTAATCAACGATATTCTTCACAAAAATATGCGAAAAGCAACCGAAAAGAGATGTTGCGGATTTATCGTAATATAAAATCATTCAAAATTGAATCGAAATATCTTCAATACACACCAAAGCACCCTGATGTTCTCGCCTCATACGTTTATAGCCACTCATTTGTTCGTGCATCTCTTCCTGCATGTGTTCTTTCTGTTGTTTAGTTACTATTGAAGTTGTTCTAATAGTGGCAAAATTATTAGCCCCATGTTCGATAAGATTGGCAGTAACGCCGGCTGAAATCTTATGACGATTCCTCACAGAACCGGTAGAATATTCGTTTGAGTCGGCGATAGGCAGCGGTAAGCTGTTTGTCGAGGAACTTTGAGAACTAGCCGATACACCCATAGAATGTATCGAGTGTTCTGACGTTATAGAATTACTCTTACTGCTGTCTCCGCCCGTCTGCTCGTCGGGCGTATCTTTAACATGAATGCATTCAAGACTTGGATAAATTCCAATGTTTTAGTTTATTCAACATTCATAAATCGTGGATTAAATCAAATTTTTTGTAATGTTAATAAAAATGTAATTATACCGTCACCATCTCCGACTGTGCTCTCAGTTTCACACGCGTCGATCATCAGTATTTTTTTCATCTTCCGATAGTTTAAATTATCCAATTCTCTCACGGCAGCTTTGGTTCTCTGAATCAGGTCGATCAAGACGTGAGGAGAACGCGTTCGGGTCACAAATTGATGCTGTAAAATGAATAGTTTTAAATTATTGTACTAAGTGGTTTAGATTCCACCTCAAACTGTAGAGCCAGTCGACATGCAAGAAAGTAGAAGAAAAAGGGATAATGGTTTTCCATGTTTTCCCTGACCGTGGCCACTTTGTATTTCTACTTGATAACACAAACTTACCAATAATAATCTGCCAGAAGTACATCTGTCAGTCGGGTTTTTAGTTAAGCATACTTCAACAAAGTTACGGAATAGATCAGTCCAATCTGGTGAATTTAGCGTTGGTGTATCGTTCTGAGCGATATGATACAAAGCACTCATGGCATTCATGTTGAAATAAGGTGGTTTTCTTTCAGCTAAAACAAATTTCCGTGTCAAGATATGCAGAGAAGATCTAATCACCGCGATAAACGAATCGCTACAATCGGGGTAAAGGTGTTTCCTGATCCTACCTAATTCGATACATGTGATTCCTAATGACCAGACGTCCACTTTTCCATCATATTGCCCCTCGTCCATGGCCAAAATAACTTCGGGAGCCATCCAGTAGGGAGTGCCGACGAAGCTGTTAGCCGGACACTTGATACTGGCTGAACCAAAGTCAGCCAATTTAACAGTACCATTTTCAGTCAGTAGAATATTACCGGCTTTAACATCTCTGTGGATACGCCCTAACGAATGGAGGTAATGTAGCCCGCGAAGTACTCCTTCGCATATCGCAGATATCTCATCTTCCTTCAACGGTCTCTTGTGAACTTCTATTATATCGGACGCTGATCCGAGGCAGTATTCCATCACCAACTGGTCAATTATGGGTAACATTCAGTCTCAGACAATAATGAAATATTGAGATACATGTACAAGAATTTATCCTCTAGATCGAAGCATATAAAATCTAATATGGAGGACCAAGTACAGTAAATCGTCACGCTCCTTCAATTTTTCTTCTTAGTTCTGAAATTATAGCAAAAAAGTATATTTACCCAGGCAGTGTGATCTCTGAGGTAGCATCCCTTGTACTCGATGGTATTGGGATGATTAAGTTGTCGGAGGAATCGTATTTCTTTGAGAATGTCTTGCCATTTCTCGACGGTTTGTTTGCCGAGATAGGACATTTTTTTGATGGCAACGATTTCTCTCGTGACAAGACATCGTGCGTAATAAACAGCGCCAAAACTGCCATGTCCGATCTCTCGCAGATCCTCGAATATCCTCTCAGGATCGCTCTTTTCAAAGAGCTCAGCTATCTCTGGGTCTTTCAGGCTACCAGGCCGCGGGAAAGCCGGCATAGTAGCACACGTGCTGTACGGGCGGCCGAGGCCTGCTCCACCGTTCGCACCTGCTGCCCTATCACCCACTCCTTCAACCTTCTTCTAGCCCCTCCAGTCTCGATGGAATCTCTGTCAGTCCGTTTCCCAAGACATCATTGTATCTGTGCAAGTTCAGACGTAACGGCGTTAGTTTTGTCTCGAAAGACGTTATGAAAATCTGGATATAAGGGATGGATTATCGACGTGGAAAATCTAGATATAAGGGATGGATTATCGGCGTGATATCATGTAAGTATTTTGAGATGTGAAATTGCGAGAGCGGGTACATTTGTTTATCTTTTTTCAAATTACTGGAAGGTATGTGATGACTCGAGTAGCTAGCGAGCTTCATGTTAGTGTGAAATTTGCACTGACGAAGTAGCTTGGTCTGCTTAGGGTACCCAGTTTTAAATGAAGATGTGTAGTTTCTGCATGTCATATACTTGGCAACTTTTCGGTAAGATCTATTGCAGATTGAAGATGCTGGGATAATACAGCTTTTCAAATGTTCAATTTTTGAGAAGCGAAAAACGTGTACTCTCAGAATGCTTTTATGTTTTACAGCTTTGTTTTTGTATTGAATAATTTTTCAAGGAGGGAAGGAGTTTCGAAGAAAATTGATAAGTCTGTACATTATAAATATGATGATTGAGTATCAAGTGGCTGAGCGATTGAACATTTTTATTTTCATTTTCATTTTCGAAGCAATCAAGCCCAAAACTACTCCTTTAGCAGGGTAAGAGGCTCGGCTTTTTTTATCTTCAAATATCATAAGTTCATAATTTCAGCTTTTTTAGCTCCGACTTTTGTCTTTGCCGAATTATCCAAAGAAGAACAATTGCGCTAGCGATTCTAAGATAATAAACATCGAAACTTCATAGTGCATGAGTATTTGAGGTTCGAATACTGAAATACATGAGCTACATGCATCTTTAAGTTTCACAATTTTAAGACATGTCTCTATTAATATTTCAAAAGTGATTTGCCCAAAATGGAAAGATTTCAAGAGTGAACTTCAATCTATTTCATATTTTTTGGTAGATTTTGGTCAAGATCTGGTCCCTTTGTCCTCCTCGAGCTTCTCCAGAGATATTTTTAAGTCTATGAGGCAAGGTATGTTTGAATACCTACCCAAACTCAAAATATAACACAAAGTTAATGATTAATAGGATGAATCAATGAGATTATGAATTAATCCCGAGATTAATCCTGTAACTTATTATGAGGCATTAGAAACGAAAGAGCCGACTAACATGTAGTGACTTATTCGTGCGTATCTGAAACCTTTTCCAAGTGAAAAACCGTCATGCGAAGTTACTTGTCCTACGTTACGACGCGATTATCAACTACTCTGATTGAAATGACGTGAGTAAATAATAACGCATGAAAACGATGGTCAGTTTCACTGAAACTTAGCTTTCCAAGGATATTCTACGGTAAAGAAGGAAATTCTTTATCTGAGTTACACGAGCCAGATGGAAAGAAGAGATAAGAAACGACGTAGCGAATTGAAACGATCAAGGCCGTCGAAGCTAAACGCAGAAAATAAAAAGAAAATGATAATAATAAACTATTGTGAAAAACGTTTTTATATATGTTATAGCCAGCGGGGTTCGAGATCTGTATTTGTGCAAGATATGAGAACGAGTATAGCCACCCTAAGTAGCGATTATAAATCATCTAGTTCTTCGTTCAAACAATGTAACAAGGCTACGATATCAAAGCTGATATTACGAATATGAATGAACTGGTATCTCAAAGTGAACTCATCATTCTTTGAACTGATAAAGTCAGTCCACAAAATGTATGAATAATGTAAAAATAGTGATTTTATATTCGTGTCAAAAACGAGATCTAAATACGGATAAATATGATTGGGAAGAAGATGATTAGGATTGAGTTAAAATGCGGAGAATATTTGATCGACCGATTGATAGAATATCGGTAATTCGGAGAACGAAATATGCGAGGGTATTTGTTAGGTGAATTCTTTTCTCGGAATACACGCAGATAAAGGGGATTAGGAAAATCCGATTGATGGAAATCAGGGAGATTTAGTATAGAGTGAAGATGGTCAGATACGCACACGCGCGAGCAACTGTCGTAGTTTATGATCGAATATTTGTGTTGATTAGGAGGGATGAGATATACGAACAGCTACGGTAGGCTAACAATGATTCTACCGTTTAAAGGTATACGCGACGGACGAGCGACGAACGACGAACGACGAGCGACGAATGAACGAACGAACGAACGAACGAACAAACGAGTAAGCGAGCGAGCGAGCGACAACGTCCAGTCTAGTGTTGTTATGCATTGCCCACGTCATTTGCCTGAATGTGACACATATCCTGAGTGAATAGTTGAGCCAAGGCTTGGCCGACGGACGATCATTACTCGACCGCGGGATGTTTGATGGAAAAATTGTTACAGAACTAGTACTAGATGCATGCGTATACGTACTCAAGGATTCATTAGCGACGACGAGAGTCGATAACAACCGAAAACCGTGCGGTAGGAATACCCCGCGGATATAGAAAGGAGAAAAAAAAGATATACAGAAAGATAAAGATAAAGATAAAGATGGAGGGAGAGGTTTGAGGGTTGAAGAGGGATTTGATAAAAGAAATTCCGGAGATTGAAATGCGGGTGTAAGGAGGGTTGGGTCTTGGGAAGTGAGGTCGACGATTCGTATTCGTCTGTACGGGGGAGCAGGAGCGCGACGGGCTTCTTCACATGGGGTTAATTATTTTTCAGAGTTTATTCGGCCCACTGGGGGTCTGGTTATTAGTTCGACACAACACACGTATATCGGAGTTTTTGGCAGTGCCGCAAGACGGACGTATACACTCGCAAAAGTAGGTATTCACCTTCAAAATGGCGAGTGCACAAGCATGCGCGCAATACAAAATACTTTAGACGTCCCTCCTTCTGGCCGCTGAGGACGATCCCGATAGCATATTACCTTTGTCGTAGGCTCCGCGAGGCATTCGATTATTTATTTGATTATTCCTTTTATTTTTAACCCGGAAATCACACGCCCCGTAATACACCTATCACATACACACACGGTACTATCTTTAACTCACTTTCCAGCCCCCAACAATACGCGAATACGGCACTTGACTAGATGCACGATAAATTTCCTAAGTTTTTGACGCCTTTTTACGCTAGGCACCGACTACCGAGCCCCCGTATATTGATACGGAGTGGCGCCAGCTGGGAGACGGATGCCGCACTGTCAGGACAGCGCCCCAACGTCGATAACTAGAATAGACTTATTACCGAGCTAGCTGACCGCGAATTCAACGAACATTTGATCTTTTCATCGAAGTAATTTCGTTCTTTTTATATTTTATCTTTCCATTTTACTGGTTTACACAAAAATACGCTCTACGAATATTTTTCCTTGTTTCAATTGGACAAAAATTGTCATTTTTACAACAGGTTCAAAACTACGTGCCACTAAGCTGTGACGTCATCCGCGCTGAAATCTAAAACACTGAAATTCGAATATGACATGAGTTTTAACAAGGCGTTGACTGAAGAATTCAAAGACGGCTATCCTTATGGGGTTTTGTGTGCCAGTCAAGTGGGCCCAAGTGGGCTCGGGGATACGAACGGTCTCCAACTTTACCGACAAAATAACGTTGCACTATATCTATAGTGTGCACATAATATAGATATACCACAATGTTATTTCAGTCGGTAACCAAGTCCATTTGCTCGGCACACCAAACTACCCAGGGTTAGCTGTCTTTAAATTCTTCAGTCAACGAACAAGGAAAAAAAATCCGATCTGAATTACTTTCAGCTATTCTATTTTGTTATGAAAATTTCGATCCGAAATAGCATCTCATTTAATACTTTATAGAATTGATGTAAAAATATTTAATGAATTGAACATCGAATGAGATGGCAAATAAAAAAAATTACATTCTGCAAACCAAACCATTATGTATATCTTTTATTATTGTATACCTATCATTGTTTTTTTTTTATTGCTTTACCGCTCAATGAGCTGAGATCGGTTTATTTCTGTTTCTATTTTCTTCGTTTGTTACTTACTTTCGATTCAGAATGGACTGAGAATGGTTGATTTCGACGCGAAATGAATTTCCTTCGTTCATTTGAATTTGCAATCATCAATTAACTCAAGATTTTTAAATATCGAGCTCCGACTCAAGAATGAATAAAACTTTTGCAGAAACGCAATCGTTGATTATTTTACACATATTATTCTCGAATGGGAAAGAATCTCGAATGAGGAGATACTTCGATGTAATGAATGTTGTAAAATTTTAATTGATAAATAAACTTGCAAAAATGTAAACACTTTTGTTTGTAGTCTTCCTTGTTGATCACATCGAATTATATAACTCAATAGATAAAACGGCCGAGTTTAGTGCGCAGAGAAAAATGTATTGTTGAGATGAATGTATTCATTCAAGATAAATTTTCAGCTTATGTAATAATCTTTATGGCAAAAATCATATTTTCGGTATAATTGATAACAATATTACAGTAATGTTCTTAAAAAAGTTCTCTAGCTATATATGACACGTTGTAGAACTTGACATATACCAAAGATATTCTAAGAAATACTAAAATGTCTTTGCATATGTCTATTCAATTCCCAACGTACGTTTTTTATATATATAATATTCGTCCTCTCATTACTGTACTACACAGTGTATTCATTTAGTTTCCATATCTTCCATTAGCGAAGTTATGAAGGAATTTCCATTTATCAGTTTAGTAGTCCCCACAACGAATTCCACGTTAGCTGCAAAAATAATTTCACTCGTTAGAATGAAAAACGATCATCTATCTTTCGGCGGAAATCTTATTTACATAACCATTCAAGAATTTCGCACATTTGATCAGAACATATCGAGAGCAAATAAATTCTGAAATATAGATAGATACTAATCAATTTTCACCAGCTATTGCGCGAGTTATTCAAAACAGTATATAACAGTTAGCCATATAATTTCTTACAATCTTCTTGTTGGGATAGAAATCTCAGTGCAGATATCTCGGCGTACGTACATCCCCCGATGAAGAAGACTAAAACTAATCGTGTCGGTTCTGAATTCGAATCTTCGCTCGTTATAGAATTCCCTGTAACAGAAATAATATATATAAATAAATAATGTAAAAGATGATGCCAGTTACCAATAAATCCTTTCACAACATCCATTCCAATTCTAATAAACCAATAACAGTTGAAATATAAAATTTCTTACTTCTCGTTGGTGCTGAATTTGAAGTGTGAGTATTACTGCTGACTGTTGGGCCGGGCAATAATCCCAAAACATCGTTCAATCCTTGCCAGCCGCTGGGTTGTACCAATTGTTCAGCTAGTCTCACGCTCAACGGTGCATAAACAGAATGAACGTAGCTGATATCCCGAGGGGTAACTTCGCTTTCGTCTTCGACAGTTAGTCTCAGAGCTTTTCTCAACACGGCGTATTGTCTGACAGGCTGTTGCGGTCTGAGTAAGCCAGCCTTCTCGAGGTTTATCAAAGACGGCAAATGCTGGTAGCCATAAGTCTGAACTATCTCCCTCTTGTAATAATCCAGTAGCTTTGGCTTTAGACCTGAGTTTGTTAGCGACTGAATGCAGAGAAGCCTCAGTACTTTCAATATCGGTTGTTGTTGTGCAATCATATCCTCAATGTAAGAATTGGGCTTGTCTGTTTCGATGCAATTCAATAATTCTTGCTCAGTCTGCAAAGACTCGAGGAAATTATTTGAATCTGTTACTTCTTTGATCATTTCTGCTATGGTTGTATCTGCGGAAAAGAACATCAATTTTAAATCATTAACTCTAATCTAGAATAACACTGAACATTATAATTATCATGTCTGAAAAACTCAAGTATTCATTTGTTGCTCACGTCTGGCGAGCGATTGCTTTGTAGCTAACATGTGTGGCAGTCTTGCGACGAACTGTTTTATTTCTTGAACGCTTTTGTCGCCATGTCGTTCATCAAATTGTGAAGATATGACTTTAGCTTTACGACTCAGTACTGGACCAACGCCGTTGAAATTCTTGTCTCTAGATCAAGAAAAACTGATAAGTACTACAGTTTTCATGGATATCAAGATATCGGTCGAATTTTTACCTTATTTCGGCAAACAGCTCTTCCCCAGAATTCAATATAATCTGTTCTTTCTTATCGAGTGACATTACAGTAGGAGAATCGTCGGAATCATGAAACTTTTCAGCAGGTAGCTGAACGGTGACTGGAGAAAATCATCAAATTATTGTAGTGAATCAGGAAGGGTATCAGACTGTATATGATAACAGGAAAAACTCACTATTATTTATACTGAATATTTCATCGATAAGACCTTCGTAGGTCAATTGTGTGACCAAAGGGGAAAGAAGATCAACGGATCTATCTAACAGCAGTAGATGTTCTATTAGCGGTGGTTGGATAGAATCGGACTTAACATCTTCCTCCTCTCGATGAAGTCTCTTCATTAATTCCCAGACTTTGTTAGCGGCTGGTCCCCTTCCCGTGACTTTAGGGATTTTGCCATAGAGTCTTTGCAGGCTTTGAATAGCTTGTGCGACTTGATACAAGCAAGTTGGATCATTTTCCAAGTAAAATTCTTTGAATGCGCCGCTCAGCTCCATCGATACCAAGTCGGAGTCGAAAGGAAACAGATCGCAGGCAAATTCCTCGAATAATGTAAAACTCCCGAATACCCCTCGATTTTGCAGCTTTTTTTCGCAGAGCAAACTCTTACGAGGGACAAAAAATAAGTGGAATTTTTTACCCGGTCTGTTTGGCTCTTCCCTGAAAAAATACTAGAACTAAATCGCTGCACAAAATTTGCAAATCTTTATTTTTATGACTGAATCAGATTGCGATCGTGATAATTACATCTGATTGAAAATTCACAGGATTTCAAACAGATTGTATTCTATGAATATCTTGTATGGCTTTTTGAATAGTCTCCAGCTGTGTAAGGCAAAATCCTTGGAGTCTACAACCGTTCTGAATTATACTATGGGACATTAGCAATCCGATGCATAAAAACTGATTTGACAATTCATTCCTGTGGTACGCAAAATTGATTTAAAAAGAAGGAGAACACCTGATTGTCCACGTACATCGATTCCGTAAATGAATCGTATATGAATGAAATCGGTCGTAACAAACCCATGAACATTTTCGGCTATCAAGTCCATCAGATGCAAGTGTGGTCTAGTGATGAATATTATGTTAGCGACGTCAGTGGGTTGTAGTCGTCCACCGCAAAGCGGAAACATTTTCACCACATCGTGTTCTTGCAGTAAATTGTATTTTGCGACCAAGCCGATCGGTCCGGCTAACGATTGATCCCAGATGATGGCCTGAGCGAAACGATATAACAATTAAATGACGTTTATTATTATTTTTTTCTTCTTCTTTCCGTTCGTATAAGAAAAGAACTTATTTTTATTGAAAATTAGTATCAAGGAGTTGATGTTTGTTGGTATATTTACCTTTGTGCCGTCGCATTTTTCCAACAAACAGAGCAATTGTTTTCTTGCGTGTTCCTGTACCAGACCGATGTTCAATTTACCACTCGACAAGTGGGCCGACGACATTGTTTATCAAGCAAATAATACGCCTACAATGATCGATCCGAAATTGTGACATTAGTTTGAGGTTATGTTGAAATTGTAAGCATAGTTTGACAGATCGCGGATAGCGGACGCTTTTCGTATCACGTGACCCCAACGACGACGGGTACCGGCGGAAACGGTAGACGAATATATACGAACATTTCGAATAGCGAATAGCCCGCGTATGTGACATACGCACGAGATCTATTTTCTCTTTTAACGGGATTATATCTCATTGTTTGAATATTAAACGACGCCTGTTTCATTGCAGGTGGATATTTGTCGAAGAAGAGGGAGAAAAGAAACGGAATAGATTGTCAGGAAACGAAACTGCTTTAGTATAATGCGATGTGATCGCGTGACAGCTGCCTATTGTTTACGTAGGAATACGCAAAAAGTATAATAGTATTGCTGTATAATGACACAGCGACGATCGTAAGATAACTGGATATCATTGCCGTTAAGTTTGATCCTTAGGTTTCCCTAGACAATACGAAAATACGGAACGTGCGAAAAGATATCCACTGAACTTATAATATATGCTTATTATATATAAGACCACACGGTATGTTTACCCGACCCGCAATGTTTGTAGAAAAAAATATATATATCAAATAAAATGAAAAATAAAAAACCAGTCTGGTAGTTTCAACGAATTCCAGTTCAAAGTAGGCATTTGAAAGATAACGGTTCCCTCGACCAATAAGATGTCTTATTAAGGCATCCACACCTCAAGGCGTTTCATCTACAGTCTCGATCTACTATAAATACCTGAATTCATATATTTCGAGTGATAAATTCTCCGGATATTACCCCAATGACTGACAACACGAGTTTCTAAATCAAATTGATTTCATCGACCGATTTTCTTTGGCGCTCTCAAAGAATTGGTTCCCTATGTATTATAGGTCCAGATTTTTTCTGAACTGTGTATGGAGTTGATACATAGATATATGGCGATTCAACACGATCGTCCCTAGATTTCAGGAATCTGGCTCAATCGATGTCAAGAGCCAAGTTAGTCGTTGTTCGAACTAGAGCGGACCTTCGCCTAGCAATATCGGCTTGTTCCAAATGAAGCCGTATTCGCCAAACTTCCGGCAGGATTTACACTTCGTTTATATGTATACGAGGTCAAATACCTACTTTTGCGCGTAAAATACTTTGCCATCTCTGCAGATGTACCGGTATCATGGATACCAAGATATAATACTTGCTTATACTGATGTTTAATTGTGAAGAAAATTCGAGCTTGCATGGTTTTCAACCAGAACGTGATCAGCCATCATTGCAGATACTATGTGTATAATATATTTATTAGATGTACGAATAACGTATCCGAATAACTTGTACACTGCAGCAGTAATGTACAGGGTGTATGAAAATTATGTGTCACTACTTCACCGGATGATTTTCCAGCTCGAGATCGGTGGAGCGCCCCAACAACATGTCCCCGCAAAATCCATCTAGACCTTGTTGAGACTTATCGGAAATTTGTATTATTGGCTTGAAAAAAGTGTCAATGGGACCACGGGTCACGAATGGATCCTTCATTGCGAAAAATGATCATGAAGTTGGAAAAAATGCGGAACTAAAGTTCATTTCTGACCTATGGTTCCTCAGAGACTTTTGTTACTACTGACAATCAGAATTTTTTAGGCTTACAAAAAAACATTGACCTTGAGTTTAAGGGTCAAAGTCAATTTTGCGGGGGCATATTGCTGGGGCGCTCCACCGATCTCAATCTGGAGAATGACCTCTCGAAGCGGTGACACATAATTTTTATGCACCTTGCACTTATGAATACATCGGAAGTTATTGTGTCTTATGTCTCTGACATTATTTTAACTCGCGGAATGCAACTTATTAAACATTATATTTATTTATTAAACCCTGTTTAACTGAAATCTAAAGTATTCCACACAGATTTCTCTAATTCTACATGACTTGAGTTATTAATATATCCACGTTAATGATAGCAGCCAATAGTCGACTTTCTCTGCACTGTTCAATGTCAGAGGTCTTCGAAAAATTTCAGTATTTTATGGTATACCCAATCCATTTTTGTTTTATGACCAAATCAACTATTTCGGCGCTTGATCATCTATTCAAAAAGAACTAAAAGTAAAAGGTTCTCTTCGGACTGGTGACTCGTGGCAAGGAAATGTCCTCGCTGTAATATTGTAGGAAATATTAGTCACTGCGGTATGAGTCGCTCACGATTCTATGAACCGTTTCTGATACATTATCTACTTCGCTTCTTTATGCACTGGCGTAAATATAATCATGTTTTTCATTTCTGCTTGTAAATGTGCTAGAAAATAACCGTTATATTTGTCATATGGGGTCGTAGGAGGTTTTGCGTGGGCCTGCAGAGGCTCACCGTGATATGCATAGATCACACGTCGATGTATATAGTTTGATCAGTCCTCCGTAGACAATTCCAAACATATACGATATAACTATACCGCAGGAACAGTACGAAACTGTCGTGTCCTCGGACGCGGTTATAGACCCGTTCTCTATTTCCTGACCACAGCTTCCCACATCTAGATACACATACACAATATTACGCAATCCAGCTGCGAAATCCTTTCAATGCTAAAATCCAGGTGCCTCTAGTTCGCCACACTTGACTATTGCCTGATTTATGCTATACGGTCTCAACCGTAGATTAATCAAATAAGTGCCAAAAATCATTGGAAGACTCGCAAGATTCGACGAACTAATAGGCTGGTCCGCAGCTACATGCAAGTCTTCCGATTGTTAAAGCCTTAAGTAATTGAGTCAAGCCTTAAGGTGCCACGTGACTATGTTCGGAAGTCCATTGTTACCAATTGTTATCGCCTCGAAAACGCGATTTGTAATTTCTTCAAAACTATACAACCCACGGGAATGAAACTTTAGAGATTAATACTTTACTGCGGCAGAAAGTGGCCGAGTATTCTATAGTTTGGAAAAAAAACGCATAGAATTCCAATAAGGTACATATTTCTTATGTTAGCTAGGTTAACGTCCAAAGCGACTTGTACCCTATCGCCTTAAGACTTAAGACTCAACTTACGGTCGAGGGCGAAGCATAAACCGGTCATGTATTCTGAAAGGAAAAAAATCTTCCAACAATTGAGACCGTTGCTGGATGTGTGCGAACCGCAAAACACACAATATGTTTGATAGTGTAAAAAGAAGTCGCAACTTCCCGTGGCCAAGAAGCGTAAGATAGTCGAATGCATCACACACTGTGTGATATCGCGGTCGCTTCGCTCTCGCGAAGACACGTTTCTGCAGCAAGTAGCATGATAGTAGATAAACATATACCGCAGGGATGTGTGTATAGCGAAGAGGATCGTTAATTAAATGAAGCTACTCCGCGAATCAATTTTGCAAAGTATTTTATTCAATGAACTATGGGCACGGCAGTTTGAAACGCATAGTTTAGTCTGAGAGGCACGAAAACAAAAGCCCATAATACGTGACCGTTAAACCGAGCGAGAGAAAGTGCGATAAGAATGTTAAGGGTTATTACGTTTAGAGAAACGCTCTTGAGATTTAGTTCGCATCTCGGCTGACTACTAATTCAGAATTAAAATACGCTGAAATAGGAACTCCGGTCTCTTAATATTTGAATGCTAAAACTGAAGATTCTAGCTGATCTCCAAATTCTCCATATTATATGAACTGGTATTCTGGGGGAAATGCAGTTTGGTGAAAAATTGAGGGAAAAAAATCAACCGTGTCGGAGTTTTGCCAGTTCATTTTCCATAGAAATTAACTTTCTGGTCGGATTGTCACTCCGGGCATATCAAATCCCGGGGTTCGCAGAAAGGAAGAATCTTAATTAGGCGATGAACAACGAAGACTGCAGCCTGCGGTTGGGCGACTCGATCAAGTGTAATTACTGATCAATGTAATTCTTTACAGCAAAAATAAGTGTCGAATTGAGGTACACTCACTCTAGAGAGTGTCTTTTCCATGGGATCTTGTTAATATTTTTTTTCGGGGTCTATTTAATTAGGCGCGGGATTCTATAAGTCACCGTTGATTAATATTCCCAGATTACGCAGCACCGGCTAGAGTCTCGACTATTTAATGTAATTGTTGCCACAAGAATATCAGTTCTTAGTTCAGCCTCCTGGAGGTAGCGTCTCCAGCCGACTGCAAAAGCAGTATAACTGCAGGCTTCGCTGACCAAAAGTCCGCGACCCTGTCAGGCGTGTTATTGATAATCCGAGCGAATCTTCTTCAATTAGAAACTGATGGAAATTTTGTGAGAGTGCAGCGTGATCATTGGTATCGCTTTTTCGCAGTTCTACACGATTACCTATTCAACTAAAATAGAGACTGAATCGTCGTTGGGGTTTTATATATACACGGTATCGAAAGTATTCGAGCATATTCGATCCTCATTACAACATAGACGAGTTGAAAGGTGAGTTCGATTCGCAGATATCGACAATTTCATCAACGATCTTGACTTTCATTATTCAATTATATACAGGATTTCGGAGGACAAGAGCAACTGTTATATAGCAAGACCATATACTACACACTTATACCCACGTCTGGAATGTATAATTTTTAACAGGTAAACCGGTTCCCGTTCAAGAGCACGCTATACTTGCAGTGACTCAGTTCATAAACGACGTGATCGGTTATATATCCTAATATCGGTATATATTGCGGTTTACCGGTTAAAATTCACCAGCAAAACTACAAATACGAATCCGTATACTCTATGGTGACACAAGAGATATATTCCTTGAAGTTGGAAAAAAGAATCTTTTTACATTTTGTTCGATGATACTTGTTGATCAACTTTGTCGAGAATCCCTAAATTTTATGATCTCCGAATCAATCAATGAGAAAATTGTTGAAAAAACCCTCGGAATTTTCAGATAATAAAGAAAATGGTATGCTCGTTCATCTGAAAACCGCTATCATGATTTTTCTGCCAACGACGTTTTTCCGAAAGACTTGCAAACGCGGGAATTACCCAGATCGTCCATAAGTCACCATTATACAAAGAAATTTCATAAAAATCCTCCGAAATCCGACAACGTATAAAACTACTACGTAATGCGACCAATCCGTCCGGTCAGGAAAATCTTGGATGAAATAACTTCCGCAATATATGGCTTATCCCTATAAGTGGAAATTCCTACTCTTATGTACAATTTTTTACCAATTTCTTCAACATTAATCAAACTTTTCGTACTTCTTGATAAGTTTGTGATTACTTTCTACATAAACCATCCTTACTTTCGTGGATGAAACTTGTTAAAAAAATTACTTCGCTCAGTTATTGAAAAACTACAAAAAAATTATTTCCTTTGTAGAGATATAAAACTGTATTTTTTTTTTTGGCACAGAAACGACTCGATTGTAAATTTATTTCTTGTAGCAGCGTTTGGAAAATGTTATTTTTCTTTTTTTTCTTTAATCTTGCTATTGCTTACCGCATACGTACAATCCGAATATGTACTGCGTATGTGCAACTTAACCCGGAACATAAACATAGGGAATTCTCGTTATGGGCAGGGTATACCTTCCTTATGCATCACGATTGCGGGCAAACGCCTCGTTCTAATGACCTACTCCTACGTAGACTGGCAAGCCTGAGTTCAGTAGTGGCCAAGCGTTGCTGAGGGCCGGGCTAGTTTATTTAGTCGGCTTTGCTCTGCACTCTGTAAGCCTTCGAACTCTGCAAATCGTGAAAAACCTTAGCCTCTGGGATTAATCGATAAAGATTCAACTATAAGAAAATATACTAATCTTCTGCATAAGCCTGGTGCGTATTGAACAACATAATACCGTTTCCATTAGTTCAAAAAAAAAAAATTAATCCGATTCAACCTGATCGATCATATTCAAATTAGTGATAAAATAAATCCGTCTGGATCAAATCAGTTTGTTGAGTTCATTTGACTGTACAAGTCCAAAATGGATATAGAATTCTTTAAGCAGGGTTCTGTTTTTGATTATTCAACACGATTTTTCTGCACAAATGTGCCGAAATATACAAGAGAAATCTACATACGGGTAGAAGTTAAGCGATCGATTTCGTAGCGAAAATCTGTGAATTTGCATGTGCCTATAGGTATAGGTATACCTTTCATGGAGTACTTATAGACGCGTTGTGTATGTAGATACAATATTCTAATTTATGCTGCAGTGTACTGATATCCAGTTGGAATCAGTTCACTATATCCGTGAAGAGAATTTTCATTTTTTAATTAAAGCGACTTATATACAAAAGACCTCGCCACTATAATAATATCATATTCTATCCTCGTATCGTTAGAAGAATGATTTATTTGAATATGAGTCTATGATTCATTATTAGACGGCTTCTTTATGTGGCAAGTATAATCTATTACGCTTCATTATATAAATGGTAAAGAATATCCAGATAGTGAACAGTCTATTCATTCTATGGTGTATTTGAATCTATTGTAATTAAGATGATGAATCAGATCGTGACGAATTTTTTAGTAATAGTTTACCCACAGTGGAGTATAATCAAGATTTCAGGTAGAACTTTTTGATGAAAATTGAACTTTGAAGAACTGCATCTGCGTTCATCTAAAACCAGTTTTTATATCACGCCGCTGAAGTGTGTATATTATGTACCATAGCAGTATGATAATCATTTCTTATCGCTCGTGTTAATCATTTGGCGAATAACGTAGGTCAACAAATTTCAAGAAATATTTCTCACAAGCTACGCACCTAGATGTGACACTGTTGAAAATAGCTATGTTATTGAAACTTACAAGCCCCGGTAATCACTTGAAGTTATTATTATAAAAACGTTCGAAAATTTATATTTCCATTTCATTAAATGAAAGAAGTAGAGTACTGAATTTTCAATCACCCTATCTTTGTATTAATATGTGTCTATTAAATATTCAATAGTGTTTTAAAAAATCGAAACATACTGATATATGAGTGTTTGAGCTTTCAGGAACCGAGTTTGGAATTTAATTATCACGTGATTGAGAATTACAGCATGACTCATTTGCAAGAATGTATCCCAAAATTCAATATGCCTATTTACGTGAGATTCGACCATTTTTTTTCTAAATTGAAATCGGAATATATTGAATTTCACATCTTGGATATGAAATTTCACGTTATCTATAACGAACTTTCAAAACTGTACCGTATTTTAATATCCAATCAATTTAAATAGATGAATTTTAGGTCGATCAGTACGATTTCTATGAATTTCAAACCGTAATTTCTAACATCCACTTTATTTAGTTATTTGATTTTTTGAGTAGATGGTTCATACGAACTTTCGTTACATTAAATTTGATTATACCCATTCGCACATGATCGTAAATTTGTATAAAAAAGCTATGCCGTTATTTACGCTAGTAAGATAACCGGAAATTCCTACTTCGCGGTTCATTAAAACTCAATACGCATAATAAAAATTAATTGCCACCCTGCAGGTGAGAATTTCTACACCTACGAATAACTACGAATTTTTGAGAAAATTGGAACATTCCGTAGCTTTTCATTTTTAAAAAAGTCGTTATTTTCGTTGATAGAATTAGAAAAAATAACAATACCTTATCATTAGAATGATTTTTGCCAGGTCAGCTGCGGGCTAAATTGTTGTTCTTTACATTTCTGTTAATAAACTCAATCACCAATATGCTTAATAAATATCGGGAGATTCTGTGTAAAACATAAAAAAAAGTTCGACCTTGTTGGACGTTGGCTTTCAGTAGATAATTTTTAGGCAAGGTCGTGGTGAAATGAGCTATTTGTAAATGAGCAAAAGGGAATTTTTGTCGTTTGTTGATTGAGCTGTGATGATAGACTGTGAATCAATTTCATATTATCCTACTGAGCCTTTCTAATCGATTTCTTCCGGTACGGTGATATAGCAGAAATTGGGAGGAAACAGTATCGCGATTCTTTTCTCCAAACTTGAAAGCAATAATTTATAACGGTCAATGCACCTTTCTCCTCTAGTATTATATACATACCTACATATTCTATCCGTTATTATATCAAAACCACCGCAATCGGCAACGGCCGTACCAATAATTATTACTTCCGAATGAAAGTGATTATGGCTCCCGACAATGGATAGAACGACGTATCTTATTATAATTGTCTACAATTCTATACATAATTCATACCCAGTCCTCTATGCAGCCCAGCGCTCATCAATCACATTACAATATTACTCACATCTATCTGCAAACTGTAATGATATTTAAATCTGATGCATTGATAGTTACAGTTTGACAAAATATGTGCCTTACCTGCATATTGCATAAAGTGATTTCCACATTTCTCATCCGTGAGTAATAGTGTCATGAAATTCCCAAGAATCCTTGAATATGTTTAATCTTCTAATCTTGCGTGCAAAATGACATGGTTTGAATTCAAATGATTGTAAAATGTTTGAAAACTTGTAGTTATTGATGATCAGGGACTAATGGTATCATTTTTTAATTTAATTTTGCAGACAAATTTGAGAGGCGGAAACATGTATCAGGTGATATTTCGCCTTGTTGTATTCGGCAATCTCTTATTTTCCTATGTATTGGGACATGGGAGAATGATCGAGCCTCCATCCAGAGCCTCGATGTGGAGGTATGGATTTGACACACCGCATAATTACAACGACAACGAATTGTACTGCGGCGGTTACAGTCGGCAATGGCAACGCAATAAGGGAAAATGCGGTATATGCGGAGACCCTTGGGATACAAAGCCTGTAAGTTGTAGACATTTGCAAGAATTATCACACCATATGCAATTGATATCAAATTACCCGAATTATACCCTTCGTGTTTGTGAGTTTGGATATTAGCTACGGAATACCCAAAAAGCAACATCACGATCTACCTTTGGAGATAATGAATTACGAGCAACGTGTTCTGAATTGCATTATCAATAGATGCCAAATTTGATTCCTTTAACACAACAGCGTATAGAAATATCTATTCACAATCAGAAATCAAATTCAAACTAGAATGATAGATTTCGAGGTAAAAGTATCAATAGCCAAACAGCGCCGGAGAGATGGTACCAGTAACCGGAGATGTATGGGTTTGGTATGACTGTCCATCAGCTTGTACCATTTTCCAGGCTGTCCAGCAAAAAAATATAGTTTTACCTCAAAATTTAAAAAAATTGGTATGTAACTGTAAGTTGATCAGGGAATTAATTACAAGGGAGACATAGTCTCGAAGGTACAACAGTATGAATATCAGCTGAATGAACTTCGATGTAACTTTTTTTTGCAGCCGCGACCGCACGAAACAGGAGGAAAATACGGAAACAGTATAATAGTGAGAAAATACCGTACAGGATCAGTGATCCCAGTGCAAATAGAACTGACAGCGAACCATCACGGATATTTTGAATTCAGAATATGTCCGATGACGCATCGCGGTGTTGAAGTATCAAGCGAATGCTTAGACAAGCATGTTCTGCTTGGGGAGAATGGAACATCAAGATACTACCCTGGTCCAGGAAATAAAATCTTCGAAAGTTACTACAAGCTACCCAATGACCTGACTTGCATTCAATGCGTCTTGCAATGGAGATACGTTGCCGGAAATAATTGGGGCCATTGCGATAATGGAACAGGTAAATTAAACTCTTTGCAACGCCGTTCATTTCACTTGACTGAAACTGACCTCCTTCAAGCCCTAGTAATCAATATGTAGAAAGTGCAATTAATTATATCATCGAATATCTAACAATACAGCATTGAGCAATCAAGTATGTCATTGACTGAATAGTTAGTCAAGAGTCTTGCGTAATAAAATTGTTAATAATCGGCTAACAAAATTTTTTCCGATATTTTCCCTGTACAAAATTCGAAGAGATTGTTGAGACGGAATCTAACAAATTGTTTTACACTATTTTTGTTACAGATGCAGTCGGATGTGGACCTCAAGAAGAGTTTAGAGCCTGTGCAGATATAGCGATTGGTGATAACGAAGCAACTCTACCACCACGACCGATCAAACCAAAAATGGACACGACTCCGAGTGGTACATCGACTACAAATCAAACCCCATCACCTACCGAACCATCTTTGGTGCCCGAGGCAACAGGACCTTACTGGTTGTTCAGTTTGATAATAGTCGTTACGTGTCTGCTTGTAGTTTTGGCCGCGTTGGCATTGTTATACACATATTACTATCACGCGGGAAGAGCCAAGAAATGGTTAATGGCTGGAAAGTTATTGGCGCCTGATTCGAGCCCGCCGGTTGCTCCGCCGAGACACAAGAAACATCAAAGCTTGGTTTTACAGCTACCTTTGGAGGCTTAATTTGCACGTCGACATATGTATACGAGAATTAGATACATTTGACTAAATAGTTGCTAAAGAATTCAGGCGATGACTTCTACCTTGCGATATAAAAGGACGAAATTTATCTACGATAAAAGAAACAGAAAAGATTACGAGCTCATGAGAAACGTGAGGGAGACTGATTATCAACAGCATTTATATGAATCAGAAGTCTCGTTGAGAAGAAGTTAACTATTAGTGACTCCGACCAGTGCACAGTAATAATATGTAATCTTAAATTGACTGATTTTTAATGCTTGTTCTATTCTATAAGTATACCCTATTTTTTATGCTAGACTTTGTACATACCCATCGCTGTATGTCTAGTAAAATTATTTATTTCATAAAAATTTTCTAATTATTATGCGACCCGTCAAATTTCTCAACATTGATTTTCCTTAAACAATATTGATCTATTCATGGGAATATGGTGTCGATTTGAAATTTGTTTCGATTCGCAAAACCGGGAGCTATTCGTCATCAGTTGAGTTTGCCAGAATTTTTTTAACGTTATTCATTCTTTACTTGGTTATCAATTATCTGAATAAACATTTCAAACCAAAAACAAAACCCATCCTGGCAAACCCAATGTCTATTCTGCTTGAGATAAGTCAAATTTTTCAAAGAGTGGCTCACATTTCCGATATAATACAACTACCAACCTTAATGTCGTCTTTCTCGATTCAGCTAAATCATTAGATTCATGAATCGCGTAATAAAGGTCAGAGCATATGCTCGGATGATGAAAAAATAGTACAGACCTTTTGTCGAGGGGTGAATCACGAGGAAGAAGCCAAATACGTACACCAGATCTCCCATTTCTGAATATCTCCCATCATCTCCCTCGATATTTTTCTAACAATAACAAAGATTTTAATCTCTTGTTCAATATTTTCCAAGAATTCCCAACACTTTTCAACATTCCGTAACACTTATCTCCCAATATTTCGGACAATACTTTCTGAATACCTCCTGCATTTTGTACACGATATCTCCTCCGTGATTCACCCCTTCGCTTATTGTATTACACTAGATTATTTTTTATTAGCAAGAAGCATGTTCCTGAAGTCGGCGTTACTCATCGGTTCCTTATGGGCAGTACTACCGGAGGTAGTAACTGCGCCACCATTTTTAGACAGAGGTTTTACGCTACGCGGTACCATAGAAAGCATTGTTTTAGGAGCGTTGAAGCCAGTCCTGCTGGTAGTTGTCCCACCGAGAGATTTGACTTGGGCAATATCCTCGATCAGCGATCCTTTTTTGCGTTCTGGAGGCTGACTTACAGCCACGCTGATAACTTTTCCATCAATTGTCGTTCCGTCCGTAGCTAGCAACGCCTTACTAGCGTCAGATTGATCCTTGAAATCAACATACGCCAGGCCCTTAGAATGACCGTTGCGATATGTGACCAGACGGACTTCCTTCACAATACCGTGAGCTCCGAAAAGTTCCTCAATTTGTTCCTTAGTCATCGTCAAGGGCAGACCTATGAGAAAAAAAGAAAACAAGATTTTCAAATGATTTTTTCATTGTGAATTAAAAATAGTTATCCACCTTTTACAAAGAGCTTATTCTTCTCGAGTCCGCAGCTGTACTTGAAAGCTGTGCCTCTGGTTGTCTTGTCTGGGTCGCATCGAGAGACGAACATCGGTCGACCGTTGATAGGCGTTCTGTCCAGTTTCAATGCCTGCTCGACAGCATTCTGAAGTGAATTAAAACGTGATTTGAATATGTAAAACAATCTCCTGAAATGATTCTAGACAAGAACAAAGATTCGTTGACTAAGTAATTGAGAATGGGTCTTCTCATGTACAGGAAAAATACTCACCGCACTACTGAGCTGCACATAGCAAAACCCCTTGCTGCGTCCTTTGAAATCCCTGACCATTTTAAAAAGGGTAATAGGTCCAGCAGGTTCCAGAGCATTTCTGACTTCCTCTTCGGTTGCTGTGTAGTCCAAGTTGCTAATGAAGACAGTTATTCTTTCGTCGACATGCCCGCTGCTTTCTTGCTCCATTTTTTCATCTTCTTTCGGTTTGAATCCCGGAGGTGGAGCAATTGTGGTTTTGGAAGTGGACTCGTCTTTAGGAGGTATGTAGCCAGGTGGTGGTGCCACTTTAGGATCTAAGGTCAAGATGCTCTCTTTCAGTTTTGGCTTAACAACGGCATTCTCAAACTTTCCCTGTTTGCTGGGTGATCCTCGAAGGTTTTTCCACCTCCCTGTGTCCTCTGGCTTTCTTTTAGTCGTCCGTTTGGCTTGCACAGGTGAAACCGATCGCCGTAATGTCGCCTGGGCCTTCTGCCGCTCCTCGATCACCTTTTCCAGCTTTTCCTTTGTCCTGGCCTCGCAGGATTCAAGCTGCTCCAGCGTACCTTCATCCCGCTCAAAGTCCAGCCAAGCATTTATTATACTCTCTGGCCAGTCCTTAACCGAACCCAGTGCCCTTTGATACAATTTACGGAGATGCTTAGTGTCCCCGTAACATCTGCGCAACAAAAATATTGGGGTCTTTAAAAATTCGGTTTGGTAAACAAACTCGTCAAGCCGCTAGTTTGTAGGATGATGTTACTCAAAAACTATATACCGAACATTGGCACAAACGCCTCAACAAGCATGATTTTCTCTTTCTTTTAGCATAACATACTCAATACAGATGCGAATATTATTTCAGAGACAAAAAATTGTGCAACATTGATCTGTGACTTGGAAACTACCTTTCTAACGATATATATTCAAGCCAGCTGGCCGCAGCAGCGGAATGTCCCTGTGATAAAATATCGGACCACAAAGACCTGGCCTTTTCCATATCATTAGCATGAATCGCTTCGGTTCTTGCCCAGTATTGAAGTACGACGCATCCTGGGTCTCCTTCGAGGCCAAAAGCTTTGGCGAGATACTCGCAGGCACGATTAAAAGTTTCCCTGATTATATCCAACAATTTTTCTTTATCGTCTGGAAAGAGATCCATCCTGCGGCGAAGGTATTCCAAGTAGGTCAACCACAGGCTGCGATATTCATCCGCTGTTGTGAAACCAGCAGTCAAACTATTCTCCAGTAAAGCCTGTACCTCCGGCAAAGGCTTGTCCCACTTTTCATAGGCTCTCAACCACTTCTGCCAAACAATTCCACACCACGGTACGTTTCTAGTCGCTCTCTCGTACAGAGATTCAAGTATAGAATCAATCTTGATGTTCTTTTCCATGTAAGTTATGTACTCCAGCCACAACGAGCTTTCTAAGCTAAGCTCAGCCACCGCTCTTTCGTAGAGTATATTAACTCGCGCTGGGTCTCCATTCTGTTTTTCAAAAAGTAAATACGCTTTGTAAGCGTCGAGCAGTTCCGGATCGGTCTGAGCCGAAACGAGCTTTTCCTCGAATGGTAATCGCAGGTTGAGCTTAGCAAACCCTCGCTCATAACCAGAAATCACTATCTTGTCGTCTAGACTGGCTTGCGCTCCGTCTCCAGCTCGCCACGTCTCATATTCTTCGTATGTTTTCTCCATATCCAGCAGAGGACAGGCCAATTGGCGTCGGAACAGAGCCCCGACTCGATCTATTTGTTCTTTTCGCGCGGATTCGTTGGAGGCATCGATCTGTAAGCAATGGAGTGTGTTTTTGAGAGTCTTTCAGATGTCGGAAGGAGTGTAACAGATAAAAAATGCCTGTTGAAGGTATAGAGTGAAAATTTTTAAGTAAATTTCTCACCAGTAGTGTCAACACGTTTTCAAATTCTCTGAAAGCTTCCCAGATAATAGCCCCTTTTGTAACGTGCAGACCAACGGAGGTCAATCCCCTTTCGAATAAGTTTCGTATCTCCTTTGGAGCGTCGTTTGATCCGCCCATACTTCCTATGGCAAATTGAAGATACTCCAGCCATACTTCGACCGCTGAAATAAAGCAGTGCCTCATATCAGAGGAGAACGTGAATGTAACAGGTATTATGATATTACAGGGCAAAGCAGAGATTGAGGCAGTGAATTCTAGGAGTTCAAAAAATCGGGAAAATTTCGTGGAATGGGAAACAAAAGCAAAACGTGTATACAAAATAGAGAGGCACTATTTCAGGTATTGTTTCCCAGTTTCATTTCTATTCTGGAATTTTGTTCTACTTCTTCATCAAATATGATTTCCAAAAAGCTGTAGAAGAGCTAATTATATTGATAAATGTTCCTTGAATGAAAGAATCGTTCTTTCAGTAAAAGAACAGTATCAAACAGACACTTTAGTCTTCAACTATATGTATTCGATAACTTTGAATCATGTAAAGAAATTGAAATACTGCCTACTGTACTACATCAGAAAGATAAGTACATAATGCGAAGAAGTTCGGACCCAGCTTGTAGAACAAAAGAAATATTCGATTGTAGTTGAATTCGATATCTTTCGAAAAGAAGAAAGAACAAAAAGTTGATGAAACTAGGGGATTTTTAAGGGAAATAATTGTATCTTCCAAGTCTCAGAATCTGATGGGCTTTTCTGCTCTCTATTGAATACAATGTATCATATTAGCAGTTTATTGCGTGAAAAATGCGGCGATGAATGCAGGAAATTATGATATTGTGCCTTGAATATTCATTTCAATTGTTGACTGTTCAATTTTCAATGACCTGAGTCTCCTAGAGCTCAGTGGGAGTAGATTATTCCAGATCGATAGTGAAGTAACAATATAGTACAGGATAATAAAGTGGATTGTAACTGAGGAAAAGAAAAGCTCAGTCGATGGAATTACACCTCATGAGCTCCATATTCTGGCCCAGCTGGAGTTTAGGCAAAATCCATTATCTGAAGGTCTGACATTATCCGTGTTAGTAAATAGAGGATATTATGTTCTAGTTCAAGAGTCTTTCTCTATAGAAGGATGAAAAAAACTATTGTGTTTTTAGTGAAACAATGAAACAATTGTAAGTCCGATAACTGACTCAACATTGAATAGGGAATCTATGATGAGGAGAAGACTTTGAATTCGAGATATTTTAAGGTTTTTTTTGTCTTGTCCAGACCTCGAGTAATTGTGACTAGTAAATCTCAGCATGGATAGACACCAAAGTGAAGAAGTATAATATGGACGTTAGAAAGGTCAACTGTCTTCAGTGAATAAAATGAGGAGCATGCAAGCCACACCATGTTCAAAACCTAGTTTCTCAGCGAAAACACATCCTATTAATGTGAAATTGATTTTAGTAATAGAGAAGAAGAGACCGAAGAACATGATCACCTCCGGTTTCCAAATACGGAACATTTCTTTACAGTTTATTTATCACAGTGACAATTTGTGAAACTTTTTCGGATTTTATTGGAATCGGAGACCGTCATGCTGTTCGTTCCCTTTTTCTGTACCGTCTTTATCAATTCTATATTAATCGGCTGTGTTTTCGCTGAGAAACTAAGCCTGAAAGATTCCAGGTGGAAAAATCGCGTTCGAATAAACCGCGTGTTACCCACAGAGATAGTCTTTCACTGCTTTTTCGCATAATAGCGTAACAGGTTCACGATCTTCTTTTGTTTTGACCAAGGCGATTTCATCTCGGAGCCAAGGAAGCCACAATTCGGAGCTGAGTGGATATTTCGAACTCATTGATTGCCTGGCGGTTTTTAGACGGTCGGAATATTTTCCGCCGGTATTTTGCAGCTTGGTTATCAACGCAACGTGGCTTGCATAATCGTAGGGGTTTTCTTCGAGCTTAGATTCTAGGATCTTAATTTCCGTCTCGTCGTCCTGATCATCGTTATCATTAGACGAATCGGTGTCATCATCGTCGTCCGCTTCTTCCTCTTCTTCCATCTCTTTGTCCAGATCTAGATCCTCGTTTGTCAACGTATTGTTGATATTGTTTCGATCGTTGGTGTTGTCACCGTCCGAATCCAGAAGCGAATCTTCGTCGTCTTTCGACAATTCCATTTCATCCATTGTTTGTTAGTTTTAAGCTTTTAACCTTACCGAATATTGCCCGGTTCACTGATACGACCCTTCGCGGTAGCGATTTGACTCACGAAAACACAGCGCGAAGTTGCGATAGACCAACGTTCGGTTTCGCCGTGTCAAATTTCGAAGGTTATGTTTTCATCTGCGCCGAAAGGACGGGTCGACGGGTGATCGCTTGTTTTTATGCGCAGAAGTCCTAGGCGCACTCCCGCCATTTCCCATAAGGCATCTCGCGCGTATTTCATAAATTCGAATTTCTCATAGCGGCGACAATCTCTTTCATTCTGGGAGATGCCAATTGTAGTCTTGATTCGGCATATTTTGGAGATGTGAATCGTGCAATCGAAATATCAACCATTGATTAAACAAAGTTAACAGAAATTCTGGATTTAATTGTAAATTTTAGTTAAACTTTTCAATTGTATTGTATATTGGAAATTATTCTATTTCTGTAGCGACAGGGGGCAACTTTGGTAATCCTTCACATCAGATGGAAAATTACATAAGTTATAGGCAAAGGTGTATCATGTATACGTATACTTGATGTGAATGTATAATGTGTACGATATGGCTGCGGATTGAAATTGACTATTTTTTCATCGTTTTTTCCTTGATTAGGTAACAAGTAATATCATGCAAATCGTGAAATATCATGGAGGAATATTTCATTTGCTTTTCATCTCTTCTATGGCTTGATAATAAAATATTAAGCAAGCAATTTTTTCATAATATCGTTGGAAATATAGACTGGTTTCGATATTTATCCGAGTTGTCAGATTATAACACTACAGAAATGCGTATGATGCATAAGTCGTCTGATTTGAGATTTCAACACTTCATCGATTGATGGAAAAAGCGTATTTAAAATAATCACAGCGTACGGGAGAACGAAGAACAAAGAGGAGGAAAATCAAGAAAATTATCGAATAATTCTTGTCTCTAATATATTCTAATACGTCATGTACATACATTGGAAAATGCTATTTGAATAAAAGAAATTATCTGTTTATGAAAATTAGTGGCAAACAAAGACTAGCTGTAGATAGCTGGTGGATTCGAGTTTTCCATTTCTGACTTCGGAAAAGATGTAATTTCAATTTTAACATATCACTAAACAAGATATTAGTGTTTCTAAATTACCATATATTATTTCACGCATGGTGGTGGAATCAAACACTTTGATTTTTTCTTCATAATTCAACCATTAAATTACTATTTTGAATTTTTATTATTTCCCTCATTCTCTATGAGAAGAGAAAAATTTCGAGTTACACTGCCGCCTAAAGCCTGCCGACCTGATCTTTGATACAGGTAAAAATTTTGTCTAACATCGAAAATTGTATCTTCCAACATCCTGAGGGAAACAACGATTTGCAGAAATTTTTTTTCCAAACATTTTGCGAAAAGTTGATGGCGAAAATTCGGAAAGACATTTTTTTCGATTTTTTTTCTTTTTTTGGTGCCAAGTACCATGTGCAATACGTGTACCTACTTCATTCAATAGAAATAAAGGGAAGAAGAAAAAAAAATCAATTGAAGAGGTGAATGTCAACGGTTGGTCTTGCCCATTTGGAATTCCCCGTCTTATACATGCATCATGCGTTTACATTGTACTCGTAGTACTTCGAGGAACTGGTTACAGGTATATGATTTTTCATATATGAATCCTACAAACGGACTGTCGTTTTTAAAGTGAGAAAATTTCATCATGTGACCAAATATAACAGAAAACTAGATTCTAGAAGCAAACGAGATGGCTGAATATTATTTTCAAAACATTCCTTCGTAGGTATTAAAGGTACATACACATGTGTGTCATGCAACATACCGTTGAACTCTGATGCACTGCAGCAGGCCAGTGGCATCGTTAATTTTCCCCGCAGCTAACCGCAGTATATAAATCTATACGTAAGAATGAGATTGCTTCGGAATTTCGCGTTATCCAATCTGGATAATGATCGGGAAAATTATATATTATACTCTACTTTATGTATTACTTTGAGAAATAAAGTTTTCACATTCTGGTATGCCTGTAAATATACATAAAATTTGATTTCTCGGTAGGCATAAGATCTGTCTTACCTATAGTCCGCTGCTTTTTATTGAAGAGCCACTAAAAATACACTCAATCTTTGCACGTCATTCAGCTTTCGCAGAAAAGAAATAAGGAAAGGCGACCGGTTTTCAAAGAGATCTTCTTCGATTGTGTGTATAATTATACATCTGAATTTTAACGACCCGTACAGCTGTCCGAAGACCCGTGTCGTCCCAAAATTCAGAACCAGATTCAAATCTGGTTGTGATGATCTACTTCGCAAAGTATGACTTTCTCGATAAGACAAAGTTACCAGTTTTTTTATGATTGATATATCAGAAACTGATGCACATTCGGAATTGAGTTCCTTGTGATCATCCAAGAAGTGATACTTTCGGGAAACCTTTTCCGGAAATTTTCGAACGATTCTAAGAATTAAGACTCCAGAGGAACCATTTCGGAGAACGTTTGAACTGAGACGACGTCCTTTCATTGTTAGCATCTACTTTTTTTATTGGAGTTGTAAGAACCACTTTTGTGACAGGAAAATTCGATAAAAATGTACAAATGTACAGCTCATTCGATTTTGTGGTCCCGGTTACAAAAGTCGTGACGTGAGTTTAATTCATAAAAATTATAGAAATCATACCTCCGAAACTTCTTTGAGAAATTTCACTAAACGTTCCACTTCTCGTGTGAACAGATTCATAGTATACCTACGAGTATGACTTTTTGAAAAGTGTTAAGTACTTCTGCACGCAAAACATACACGCATAGGATTTTTGTTCATTCCGAGGACGTTTTGTGCTATTTTAAACATTTTCACAGGTTTGTATGAGTACAATAAATTGTGAAGGACATACATGTATCATAAAACTTTGCAGGCAACGCATGTTTTTCAGTTTCGCACTTACTAGCAGATATAGTTCTGCCTATGTTAATTGTTTCCTTCGCGATATCACTTAGCGTTCCAGAGTTAAACAGAAGGAAGCAGTACTTTTTACGGCCACTCTCTTTTCCCTAGACAAAATACAAGAAGTACTCTAACAACCCTCTAGGGGAAAAGTAAACAATCTTTACTCCAAGTTCCGGAAAAGTATGAGATTTCACTTTGATCAGATCATTAGACCATATAGGTGGATTCAGATTAATTGGAAAATGCATTTTTTTTCATCGAATGTGAAACGAATACAAATATAAATGAATTTCCACTCCAAAAAAAGTAAATCCTCTTGGCACTTTTCGGTCCAAGAAATTAACAGTGAAAACGGTCATGGTTGTGTTGAAGTTGAAAAGTCATGAATTACTTAATACCGCACAGATGCCTGCGTTCGGGAGAACCTCTGTTCGGGGGTTAAATTCTTTGTCCGTTAGTCCGGTTTGATTTTTTTGAAAAAAATACAAAAAGTACTTACATATTCTACTGTGTACTCTGCACGGCACTATAGCCTGACGATTCTGCAGACGTGGTTCATATCAGCTCTCAGATTTATTCCAGCCTCCGAACAATTGTCATTCGAAAACGGTACGTTCCTTAACATATTTTCTTTCACTATTTTCTTTATTTTTTCGAATCGCGGGGATTTTTCATGAGAAATTCATTAAAACGAACCTTTTTTATCGTAAAGACAGATTTTAAACTGTAATCAAGTTAGCACTTTTGCCAATATCTTAAGATGCTTCTATTTTTACAGAGTATTTTATGTTGTTTTTTTTCCACAAAATTACCCCACTCCACATTAGGACACAGATTCAACCATTATCGAGCGAAAAAAATCATCAACACACATTTGTCGTTTTTTTCATTACTTCCTAATGGACCTACTTATAATATCTCAAGGTAAGATACCTCTTTTTGCGCAACCGCACTATAAAACAACTCTTTTCCTAAAACTACCATATCTCAACCAAGAGTATCATCCACTGATTTGCACACGAAAAATAGAAAAACGGAGTAATTACTTCAAATCACTCGGTGACGACGCACATTTTTCCGCACTTACACCTCCCAGATTTTTTTTCCGCCATGTCATTTTGATTATTTTTCATATTCTATAATGTTCGATATGCGATCCATAATTTTTTTCGAGTCAATTAAAAAGCTCTGTTCTTATAGCAGTCATTTAGAAACGGCTGGGATCATTTTGACCCTGTGTGACCAGGGGGTGGGGTTTGATTAACAAAATTCACAGTTATTGGAATTAGATTATTTCGATTAGAAATTAGAGGTGCCTATAGTCTTGCCCCACGTTGACCCGGAGAAAAATCGGAAATACAGCAAGACCTGGAGAAATTCAGTACGGAATTCCCGGTACGTACCGCTACACGTACGACGATATCCATCTGTCGCGGACTTCCCCACACGGATGTGTCGAAATCATGATTAGGTGGGTAAAACGCGTAGGTAAGGTCGCGTAATAGGAAGGAATATGGCTCTAGTCACATAATTGATCCGTATCTAAAGTCGTACCTGTTGCCTACACATATCGAGATCCGTCTGACGTACTAGAATTCTGAGACTCGTTCAGCAGGTATATACCCATCACGATGTCACACCGCGATAAATTTATTCTAGTTCTGTATACATGTGTGTATATATTTATTTTCGTCTGTGACAAAATTGCGATATGAAATAACCCCCGAATTCTTTTTCGGATTCTATATAAAATTCTCGAAAATAAATTCGACCACTACCGAGACTATGCATATAAATTTCAATGAGATAACTTTGTTTTTCGAATCATCAACAGTTGAAGGAACCAGTTTCAACTTATGGACTTGAATCTCTCACAGGAGATAATCAATAATAAAGAAAAAAAAAAAGAAATACTTTTTTATACTTCAGTTTTTGATTAACACGACATAAATATTTTCGATGAATCAGAACTTCCGAACGAGTCTATTACTCACGATCTTATATGCAGAAGATCACATATTTTCTGCACACGTTCTTGCAGTATACACATTATGTATATGATAGCACATTACAATCGAATCATCATCGTCATCATAAAGTTGTTTCAAGGCTGAAAACAATCACAAAAGATGAGCTCGAATTTATCACTCAAGTCTGACTTTTGTTAAGAATTTGTGAGATCCAGATCTGCGAATTTTCCTTGTAGCATATGTATGTACGTATACGGTATAATATATTCTCTTGTTGGGTCGCAGAAATGTGACTTCAAAAAAATTAGCTGCTACCTTTGCATACGAATTCATGTATATGCCCGATGCAGAGAAAGTCCCGGCCCCGAACCGAAGAAATCCCCTTATGCAAAAATATACTCTCAAGTCTGTACTAAACACTGCGTTACGCAATTTATTCTGAACAGTTTGCTTCGATTAGGCATTATAAATCTGGATCACGTAGTTCCGCGGTAGACCACTGATCATCCTGAATAAACTGTCAACACGGTATCGCATGGTCACTCGGTTCGTAATATAAACATACACAATATTGTATTCGTCGATCTATAGACTGTCATAGTAAATAAATACGTACTTGAACTCAATTTTTGTAAAATTTTGGTACTGTGATTCACGTGGAAGTTATTAGGCCTTATAGGGAATTGTTCAATCGATTAATTCTTTGATTGAAAGAACCTATTGACACGTGGAAAACGAATGAAAATGTCCAATAAGATCATAGTATTATAAATCAAAGTGTTCCGCATAATCAAAGGCATAGTATATGAAAGTCGAAAATTGCCCCGCGACTAGATAATCAGCCATCTTGGTCGTCATAGAGTTGCGAGTAAGAAAACTACGTGGATTTCCGCTGTAAAAAATCGTGCCCTTGATATTGATCACGACTATACAAATGAATTCTTGTGGTTATTTCAAAACCCCAGTGCAACTTGACGCACAATAATGTAACGCTGCGTCAACAATTACCCCGAATAGCGTCGTAGTGTAGTAGTCAATACCGCGATTTGTGAAAGGAAAAAGGAGTTTTTTAAATTGAAAAAAATTAAAAAAAAAAAAAAAAAAAAAAAAGGATGAAAAAAACCGTAACTGGTCACTTCATTTCAACAGACATCGGAACTGGAAGGAACATGTTATGCCGCAGAGGGGAAAAAAATCGCGACATTAGTCCCCCCGCTTTGTGCCATTTTGTTGAGTTATACGTGCGGGAAACTACGCGCTTTTTCTTTCATTCAGCGAGCGTACTGCAGCAGCAACGGTATAGCTATTTCGTTGGGGACTACGAAAACTGGACTGTACTGGACCAGGAGGAGCTGCTGCAGGATTTTTACGTGTGGGATAAAAGTATATGCAGTGAAGGAGGGGAATCTTAATTGGTTCAATATGTAAAAATACGGGAAATACGTAACGAAATTCGAATATCTAAATACGACGACGATCGTGGTGTTTCTATGTAATCAGTCCATCGTGAGATGCAAGTTGTGCGGATTGTTCGGTTACCTTATTATTACACTACTTCTCACACAATGCCTAAACCGGATTACGCGAAAGTGATAAAGTGACAATACGTACCTTTAATATACTTGATGCACAATAATCGACTGTTACCAGGTATATCTGATCATGTTTACAAATTCCCAATCTCACCGAATAACTTATAATATTGTTTATGTGTTATACCCGCGACGCGAATCATGAATTGCCATGTGATGTTGAAGATATTTGCAAAAAGTACCCAGATACATAAATAAACGAACATAAATGTATAACTAAAGATACAGAGACGGATACTAGTAGCTGAACTGTATCCAGATGCAGATATGGATCGTTTCGAAAGTACCTGGATACATTGAAGATTCTATTATCAAGATAGAAAAAGAAACATCAATGTTCAATAGAAATAATTACCATTCCTACACTGTCAGAAAAAAAAAAATGTTCCAGGAAGTCCACTATAATTTTTGTGTTAATTTCAACACGTTATGTTAGTTGAAACAACATTATTTCAACTAAGAACGATCACTTGAACATTTTTTTTTCTAACAGTGTAATGAAACAAATGTCATTGTTGATTGCCCTTCAATATGCAGTGATTCTGTTTGAAAACTAATCAGGTAGTATTCACAAATACAAGCAAGGAATACAAGTTTATAACTTTAACGACATCAATCGATTCATCGAAACTCATTATAATAATCGTGAGGATTTTACGTTTGTGCTTGTGTAGTCTTTTTTCTTGCAATATGTACATATTTTATTTATACCCACGAAACGAATCATTTATCTGGCTGACCACAAGTATATAGGGTCCAATTTTCAAAAAAATAAACTACTTAGAAGAAAATTTAATTGCCTATACGATTGTTGAGATTTACAAATTCTAGACGATTTTGAAATCGTCCATATCTGTGCAAGGCAAGAAAAATCACGGAAAATATTACGAGAAACTGACATCGCGAACAAAAAAAAAAAAAATAAAAAAAAAACCTCGAACAGTTCAGAATTCCATAAGAATTCGTTCAAATTCCGTAGGTGGCAATAAACCATTGTCATAAGGAAGCATATTATAGGGACTGTTTAATATGTCAGATTGTGCGTCACCCGAGCCGCAGCATATTCGTTTGGTCCGATTATTGCAGTGAATCAAGTTACGTAAATCGGTTCTACGGTCAACTATAACACAAAATCTGGCAAATCGTTTTCTGTAACCGAAGATATGAACGAGACGATATAGTTATCTAGTCTCGTATTCCAGTATTATATTTTACTATAAGGTTTCATAAATTTTTGTAGGTATCTGTAGAATATAATTTGATGTAGATAGATGATTTGCTGGAATATTGCGAAATCGAAAAAATACCGGTATATGCGTATGTAGAGATGTGTTTTGATATTATTGTTATAAACAATACTCAGTTAGACGTATGCTTATATTTTCACGTTTATCGTTAGTATGCTTCCCACCGGACTCAGATGTTGCGACTTGAACGTGCGCCGGCTAGATATGTATTCGTATGCGAACATACAGCGGGTAGCCCCTCAATTTCAATGTCACAATATTCCTGCAGCTGACAATGAGTATTAGATATTATATCTTCGGTTTTTAGAAATTTCTTTGATATTCAAATGGAAAATTTCAATCTGCAAAATGTGTGAATTGTTTTGGGGATATTTCTGTTAATTTTCTAGCTTTTTACGTCTTCTCGAAATTTCAGGAAATGAAAACCAAACAGAACCAGCAGGAAGAAATCGTATAAATAGATTTAACGTTGAAATGAAATAGAAACTATCGAAGTTATTGCGGGTTTTTCTATACCATATCGTCCCCATATCCGAAGTACGAAAGAACTTATGATATCGCGTGATTAATATTTACAACCATAATGATCATATTACACGACCTTTTGGCCTTAATACTCAAGTAAAAAGATTGTATACATGTATTTTTTTCGCAATTCCATTGTAATTACATGTAGAAAAAAGAAAAACCTGTTCAGAAACATAAAAATCCAATAATTGTGGTGAATAAGTAAGTGTAGGTACGGTGGCAGGTACCACAGTTTCAGTTACGACAATTAAGTAGTTTTCGTTATTTCTAATGTTGTCAATCAGGTAGTTTCAGATTTTTGAAAATTCCAAGTCAGTTATGGGTTTTGATGATTTTCACTACAATTGATTTTCAACTTTAGAAAAATTGTTGGGACTTCTTGCTACTACATATCGCATTTCCTTACTTATACGATTTTCGAGGTGCCGTTTTTTTTTTTTTTTTTTTTTTTCTTTATTTACAGCATTCAAACAAATGTTACTACTATTTTATTACGATCTGGACGGGAGATCCCCGGAATGATAAATACAAACAAAGACAGCGTTGCGTGATACTTGAATTACAATATATACGACTTTATAATCACGCGACATGTATTTTATTTTCGAAGTATAAAATTTATGGGAAAATGAAAAGTTTCGAAAAACCACAACATTGTAAGAGATTTCTATGGATAGATTTTTAGAGTATTCTCGGAGTTTTTCTATCCTAATGTATAACTAGAACCAATCTCAACAAATAATAGTTATCGTACATCGTTCAGACAAGATCAATGAGAATCTTGCACATCAATAACCCATGTAATGACCTACGAAGCCATTAATATTCAGGATTATAAATATTCTATAAGAACAAAAAATAAGATATTAATATTCTGATGTCATCTTGGATACAGAAATTTCAAATAGCATTTTTTTCGAACGACATTATCCAACGAAAGATAATAAATTCGATTGTGTTGTAAGCAATTGAACCTTTGACTTCTGCATGCAATCAATTCCAAGGATATTTAAATCAATTTGCGATACTTCGCATCTGCAATTATAATTCCTAATCGTTCGATCTGCACAGAATTTCAGGATGTTCAGGAAATATCTGTCAGTCACAGTTTTCGGCCTGTTAATTCAGCTGATCGGAACAGGACTGGGTCAGATGCGATCCCCGTGCCCTGATGTCTTTCAATATGTCAGAGATGGGAGTACTGGGGAGATTGAAGGCCAAGTTGCTATACAGGGAGTCCCAAGAGGCGTTGCTGTACACATGATGATGAGCTTGAGTGTCGCTGTGGCTCTCCCTACGGTGAGTTAGGAGATATGGGTATGATGGAGATGTGTAAATTTGGGTCCTCAAGTCCTAGTACTCATCTCATGCCAGACAATATTAGTGTTCTTCTATATCTCCCACAGAGTAACAGATTTCAGTTTTTGATTTGGATATACCATCAGGATGGCCACTCGCCGTTAGCGACGGTTTTATGAGATCCGGGTCGAGGGGATATTCCCTTGGATTTCAGGCGTGAAAGTAACTTTTGATAACTGCAATTGATCACTCATGACTTCAATCGGAATGAATTCCAGAGTTGATGGATTCAAGGTGTTTCTCAATTGCTAAGTGATAATTGGACAGTAAACATCCAGAAATATCATATGACTTCCAAAGACTTCCATAGATTCCCAAGAAATTCGAAGAATTACAAAAAAAATTTCAGCCAATTTCGAAGGAGTGTGAAGATTTCATATATTTCCTAAGATTTTCAAAGATTTGTAAAAAGTTGCAGATAATATTTGAAATATTTCAATGAGTTACAAAGAATTTCAATGGAGTTCCGAAGTATTGCAGACTTTCAAGAAATCCCAAGGAATTTTTCTATAATTCCAACAACATTTCATTTACCTAATTCTAAAAAACTCCAAGGAATTTGGAAGAAATTTAGAGTTCAGAACAAGCCTAAAGATTTTACAGAATTCTCAAGAATTTCTGAGTATTCCAGATTTTCAAGAAATTTCTCTGAAAACTTTCAGAGATCAAGAACTGACTGTTTTAAAAGATTCCTTGACTTTGACTTTACTACCCGTAATTTTCTGAGATTCCTATTGACTTCTAATCAAAAGTTTTAAGACCTGCAAAAGTATCGAACGACTTCCGAAGATCTCAAGCGACTTTAAATACAAATGTACAAAAATGGTACTTTCCAATTGAATAGCCCCTTGTTACAGATCCAAACACTATTACCAACGACAATCAGAGCTTGGCTATTATAAAACTCGATTTACTTTTCACAGAAATACGTAGGTAAGTTGGAATTGGCAGTATCAAGGGAGCAAGCGATTGAGGCAATACACCAAGGCAGGCCCTTGATTTATCGCGTGCGATTTCCACTTCAACGTCCAGTGCCGCTTGTCACAAGGATTTTATTCAACAACCAGGAACTCTGCTCCGGTAGACGAGGTAAATACACAACAAACATTCATTTTTGCTTAATAGTTTGTTTAAATTCTTTAGCTTTCCTCTAAAAATTCCTCAACACTTTTCACTGAAAAGTTTTCAGCCCGTTATTTACATTCTTTCAGCAATCGGACCAATTGTCACATCTATTACACTCGAACACATGCTATTTCCACCTGGGATAGCCCCACAAGTATCTGATGCTGCGATTGAAGTGGAAACCCCACCTTTGTATCCGAATCAAAATCGTTTTCCACAAGCTACGCCGACTCAGGCTCCGAACTTTAATAACTGGAGACCGTCGCCAGGGCCAACTCGACAACCGAATACACGACCAGCAACATCGACAACAACAGAATTTGATTGGAATTCGTTACCGATACCCCCATCTATGAAACCGATCCCGAACGACACACCGCAACGAGATTTTGGGAAAATAGACAACTGTGGTAGACCGAGAAAGCACGATATCAATCTGTTGATCGCAAAGGGGGACAGAACACAGCCTGGTGACTGGCCCTGGTTAGTCGCAATTTTCGTGTCAAGGATTAAGCTCGAATTCCAATGTGCCGGAAGTCTTTTAACTGATAAACACGTACTTACTGGTAAGTGGAAGCGATTCTGTGCGGAACGTTGATCGGTGGATAGAAATTGGTAAATTGGTTTCTTTTCGGGCTTTCGCGGACACTTCATTCCCTCAGACTTTATCTTCCCTATAGTCGAGGTGCAATACCCTTTCTTCTTTCCTTTCCATTACTATTCTCTCCTTTCTCACCACTTTTTGCACCTCGACTGGCTCTACTGTTTTTAAGGTGGGATCCAAACCACCAGAGTCACGGATCAGGCAGATGGGTATTTTTCTACAGAAAGATTTCAGTTTAGTAATATTCAACGATCAGAATTATAATGATTGTTAGATCAACAAATAACAAGAAACTATTTTGAATTTTTATTCTTCACGCTAGTGTAGTTTACTATAAATACAGGTTTGAATTTCGTGGAGAATGTTGCAAGTTATTGGCAACCGTATTTGTATATTGAAACTCGAACTATTCGTTTCTTTATTTGCCTCAATAATATCATCATATTTTACATTCTTCTTTTTTTTTTCTCTTTCTTCTTTTTATTTAGCTGAGCATTTTTCCAATTTCATTTGGAATCGGCTCTCTCGGATAATTTTTACATTATACTAATTTAGCGTTTGAATTACTTTACCTATATTTTCTTTTACAAAAATAATGTGGATTTTATTATCTAGAAAATTGTATTATATCAATTATGCAATTAATTATTGACTTTTAGTCTCTGAGATGGTTTCATCAACTCTCTGTTACGGTATATAAAGATAAAAGTTGACGAGAATACAATACTCGCAATTTATAATAATTAATCAATGAAATCAGATTCCATAAAATAGAGGTAAACTAGTTATTTGCTCCCGATGTTTAACGACGATAGTACTAGTAGTATCATTACTATTATGATTATTATTATTATTAATATAAAAAATTAATCTACCTCTGAGAAAGACGAATATTGATTTATTTTTATCTTCGCAGCTGCTCACTGTTTGAAATCAGGCGGCAATCAAGAATTACCGGCAAGTACGTTACTAGCCGTTGTAGGACGGTATAAACTTCGCGGTTGGAGTGAAAAGGGCTCGGTTACATACGAGGTATCAGAGTTCAAAGTACATGCCGAATATGGGCGAGTCGGAGCTGGTTTCGACTGCGATCTTGCCGTTATGACCCTGATGGAGGCAGTTACGTTCGGTAAACTGATTATGCCGATATGCTTGTGGACTGGACCTTCTGAGATTGAGAGCATCGTTGGTAAGACTGGATTTGTCGTTGGATGGGGTCGAGACGAACAGGGCAATCCAGTAACAGAAGAGCCTAGGATCACCAAAGTGCCAATTGTATCACAGGTAGCGATTTTTATCTCCTTCTAAAACATACACATCAGAAATTAACACGTTAACAAGGAGAGTATCGGAATTCAAGTTCCCATAAGTTTTCATTTGCCTCAATATGAAGCCTGGATATGTAGTTTGATCTAATAAGCCTTTACCGACGGTCTGACACTCTCCTAGCAAGATCAAATAATGGAGATTATCTCACTTTAACTGACTTTAACTCACATACATCGATAATTGTTCATGATTCATGAGATTGCAGATTAAACTTCACATTCATTCATCATTTATCATGAGGCGATAGGAGTTGAATAACGAGAGAATCGTTAATCAAACAGTATTGATACAAACACATGTCCTCTAAGTGAAAATAACTGATCTTGAGATTACCTCTTGCACTAATGGAAAAACATTATGGCATAATAATAAAAAGATGAGCGACATTATTGATCTATAAATATTTTATGTTCAAAGGAGCAATGTTTGCGAAGTAATGCAGACTTTGTTGAAATAACATCAAATCGAACATTTTGCGGAGGTGCAAGAAACGGTAGTGGACCTTGCAACGGCGATAGCGGTGGAGGTCTTGTTATGTTCGATCCACAAAACCAGCGATACCATTTGCGCGGAGTTGTATCACTATCGCTATTAGATCGTGCCACAGGAGCATGCGACTTGTCGCAATATGTGGTATACACAGATGTTGCTAAATATATGAATTGGATACAGCAGCAAATCGCGAATTAAAGTATACTATTAGTTTAGATATCGTGTCAATTACTCTAAACAGTATAGAGAAGCTTGATGCTACAGGTTTCGAACACTCAGTTAGATTATAAGAAATTGTATTTATTGCATTGAATAATGTGCATCCAAGACGAAAGAAAAACACAAAAACTATATATATATATATTTATAAAAGTTTGATATTTGAGTATCTATACTTTAACGTACATAATATGTAGGATAGTTCATACTTTTAATCACCCACATTAAACTATTTCATCACATCGTATTCCGTAATGATGTTGTTCAAGTACTCGTAACATATGATACATAAGAAATCAATGAATTGTGACTAATTACTATGTGATTTTCATCTGTGGGCTCCGAACCGACTACACCAGTATTCACTTATATTTAAACTCTTTAATTTATAGCTTTCATTGAGGTATGCATGTAATAGGTAAGTTAAGAAAACAAATACTCTCTTTGTACTCGTAGAATTTTCAAGTGTTGTTAAAGACGTGATTTGTAATCAGGTGGCAAAGAAACCAACGTCAATTCAGAACTAGATTGAGATATCAACGCATGTATTATATTCTCTGTACTGATTTCATCGGTCAAGTTAGCTGAAATTTCATGTTGGCTTCATAAAACCCCGCCTAATATTATCACATGTTTATATATTTATATAAATATATCAATTTTTAACAAAACTAAACGTTTTTTGATTAGTAAAAAAATTGTATATGTTCCATTAGGTGCAAGATGAGAGTATTCTTTTTTTCGATTTTTCTCGACCACAAATAGGTAGTTATCTGCTGTTCTATGCAAAGTCTAAAAACAGATTTGTTCAATGCAAGGAATGTAGTAAAGTCCATAGACTGAAATAGGATAGCGAGAGACCAACTATTTATATAACTTACAATATACAATAATTGGTATACATAATTTCATTTATTTATTGTCCTTTTGAATAGAATTAGGAGCGTAAGAATACGATACGTGCAAATGACTCACCTGCGACTTTGTAGATTTGGGGAATATCGAGTCAAGTAACAGTTTATCGCTGGTCTTATCATATTTGGCTTACGTCTGGCTGAAAGCATTGTCGCGCTACTGCTCCAAACACTATTTCAGCACTGAACACACCTGTTAAACGATAATCACAAGTTAACTCAAAGAAGAAGAGTACAAAGTATGATTGATTGTTAAAATTCTTGTGAATTATTCAAACCGGCAAATCTCAATGATTTCTTGATTTTGAATTCGTTATAAGAATGAATATTTCGCACAAATTATGTAGAAAATACAGTTCGAGAAATACAAATTGGAGAATCTCTGTTCAGAACTATTTAATGATATATATGAGTCGTGTGAGTTTTTTTATAAAAATTTTAGTAAATCAATAACTTACTGATGTTAGCACGTAAAACATCGGCAAGAAGATGAAGGTCGTTTTCATGGGTCACAATGATATAAGTCAAATTGGTAGAGTTCAATTCTTGTATTTGGCTAAGAGATCGCCTCGCCTTATCAATTGTGCCACCTGCGCTTTCGACTATTTCAGCAAATGCTGGCGGGGATGGTATAACACTTGGTGTTATGTAAAATATTCTACCCTGTTGATTGTAAATATCAAAATTATTCAACAAACATATACCTAAATACAATCATTCATCTATGGAGGAATTGAATTATTAATTCACATGTCCTATTGACATCGTTTGAAATGATTCGAAATCGTTCCACCCCTTGGATTTGTGCATCAAGATATAAAAGTGAGAAAAGCATTCAGGAATTTCTAATATCTATTTCTGATTAGAACTTTTTGAATCAGATAGTATTTATTGAATAATACCTTAAGTACAGTTCCTCTGTTGGGACTGGCGAGGGCTTTTTCAATATTGCAGCTGAAATTCTTTTCGAATTCAGGACTGCCCAGTGTGTAAGGACCTTCGTCCAAAAACGTGTTTTTTGAGGAACATTCAAGAAGCCACTGTAACGTGACGATATGGCGACATCGAGATAAACAACACAACAATTTCACAGTACGAACTGGAGCAGACATAACAAGGTGGGTAGCATCACGCCAATTCACGGCCAGCGCACCTCCGAGTTCTCTAATTCTCTGAAAAGGAAAAAGATGAATTTAAGATCTGAAGCAGGCGTTTAATTTCCGTCAAAACATGGAATTATGTTAGGTGATAATTTCCAAAACTTTGAAGAAACAGTTTGATAGAATTGTTGAAAGATATTCATAATAGAATTTCAATACACCTTTGCATGTTTCCTGGGATTGATTCCAGAGAAAAGTATACGCGGCTGTTTATCCGGCGGCGGTGGATCTGGATTGCTAATAGCGATAGGTTCATCAAGCCCCAGCAGATGCGGATCTTTATTTAGTAACGGCCCGTCTAATCTAGGCTTTTTATTCTTCCTCATGGCATTAGGACCTTGACCAACTTGCTTAACTTTGTCGTATGATTCTTGGGATATGTTTATCGGCATTTTCCAAGCTCCTGTATACACATATGACAAATTTTCATTGTTAAATATCGATAATATTAAAGATTAGCAGATAAATCGATATCTAGAATCTTTGCAGTTAGATCAGAAATTTCGATTCCTACCCATTAGATGAGGGACTAAGGAATAGTCTAGTCTGAACGGATTGCCCAGGCTAAATTGTTGGTATTTTGGAGCTTCCGGTTGATGAAGGGCACTCGTTTGACCACACAACAAATCAGTCATCCATTGGGCATTTACCACACCGGTTTGCCACTCTCTGGCTTTTTTGTATTTTGGTCCATCGGGTCTGGAATTAAAAAGTACACAATTTCGAATCTAATACTCGATACATAGAGGTAAAATATCCGTACACAAATCGACGATAAATGACTCACCTTCTACAGATTAGTAATGTATTGTGCCTCGAAAGGTAAGTGGTACATTTAGCGCCCAATGCTTCGAGCATGAATTTGACCTTTGCCCTTTCTTCCCCGTCGAATCCAGATAAAGAAACAATGTGTTTCCCGCAAGGTAATTCTTGGATGCCGAAAGGGGTCGGAAAGTGTAAAGCGTGCCAGGGCGGTAAGACCTGCTGTTTACCGATTACGTCCGAAAGCCAATGGGCACTTACGCAACGCTTATTATCTCTCAAAGCTTGATTAACAATTGGATGTTTTTGAGTCATTGCTAAAACGTGAGTGGCTCGAGGACAGTATTGGGCCTCAACCTCGCCGCCATGACGTTCGATGACTTGTTTCCAAATCAAAACTTCGTCCGGACGCTGAACGTCGTATTCGACGATAACAAAAATACACCCAAGAAGAAACAAGTCGGGTGGTACTGTAATAAACATATCAGACTTTATCTCTCGAGCAAAGTGTCTAATCAGCCATCATGAGGTGTTCAATATTTTGTTTTTATTAGTTCATATTCAAATTCACAGTTGAATGATAAGAAGATTAAATATGCAGAATGAAAAAACGCTAGAAACTTGTTTGAAAAATATTCTGGTCAAGTCTAGCGAGACTGCGACAAATCATGTACAACAACAGCAAAACTAATAGAATGGCATGATGATTTTCAAGAAGTATTCCTTGGAGTGCAGTAAAATATAAATTGATTGTTACATACGTTTCAAATTCGGATTATGCCCGTAGAATTGTGCTCTGGGTTGTGGAATAGCAGCTGTGTATGGCATTTTAACCGGAGCGCCAGGGGGTGCGCCATTAGTGATATTGCTCAGAGTTCTTCTCTGATAAGCTAATAAGACTTGAGGATCCTGTGAGGGAGGTGGAGGAGGTCTATGCTGAGCAGTCATCATTCTTAGTTGGCCAGCAGCGCTTCCTTCCGTTGCACCACCCTGTAATCTACTCGTAAGCATATTCGCCAGCGCAGTTTTAGTTTTGGCATTAACAACCAATTGTTGATCGGGTGGTATTTGAGAATTAGCCGAAAGGGGTGTTAGCGGAGGCTCTTGTTGTGCATTCTGTTGCTGTTGCTGTTGTTGTTGCTGCTGTTGCTGCTGCTGCTGCTGCTGCTGTTGATGCTGTTGCAAATGTTGCAATTGTTGCAACCGAGCCAATTGCTGTTGTTTCTGCATATGCAACTGAGTAAGTTGCTGTGGTGTGAGCGGTTGACCTTGCTGAAATACCTGACCAGATTGCGTCGTTTGACCACCTTGAACAGCTTGAGCAGCCTGTACTATAACTTGATTGGATGAGTTTATTGGTGTTAACGCAGGTGGCTGAGCGCCAGGTATCATGGGCTTCTGCCCTTGGGCCTGTCCCACTTGAGGTCCCATTAATTGAGGTCTGTGTTGTTGTTGAACCCATTGTAGTCCACCAGGCTGTCCAGGTTTCCCAGGACTCCGTATAACTGCTATATGCGGTCCTTGCTGACCTTGTCGGCTGATTTGCCTCTGGAGTAAAAGGTTCCTCTGCTTTTGTATTTTTTGAATAAATTGCGCCCTCTGAGTTGGATCCATTTGCTGTAACTGCTGGTGAGTTTGGGCATCAAGTTGTATCAGCTGTCTGGGAGGATGTTGTGGCGGTTGAACCCACTGGCCACCAGGCCTTTGTTGCTGTCCGATTTGTTGCTGTTGCTGTTGCCTCTGCAATTGTAAATGATACTGTTGTTGTTGCCATTGAGGATCCCTCTGGACTATTAGACCTTGTTGATTTTGAGCTATCAACTGCTGTTGGGCAGAAGTTTGCTGTTGAAGCTGGCCGTCCCTGATCACAAACTGTTGAGTACTTTGTGGAGCCGATTGTTGTAGCTGTTGAGATATTTGTTGAATTTTTTGCTGTTGCTGAAGTAGAAGCAGTTGTTGACGTTGCTCTGTAGTAAAGGGCTGTTGCTGCTGCGGAGCCTGTGGTGGCTGTTGACCCAATGGGTGCTGTTGAGGACCTAATTGCTGCTGCTGCTGTTGTTGTTGTTGTTGTTGTTGTTGTTGCTGCTGTTGCTGTTGTGTTGTTGCTGTTGTTGCTGAAGAGCTAATTGTTGTTGAGACGATAATTGAAGTTGTTGTTGCTGTGTCAGTTGTTGTTGAGACACAACTTGCGATGAGGGTTCAAAGTTTGCTGCTGCGAGACCAAGTGTTGTTGTTGTTGTTGTTGTTGTTGTTGTTGTTGTTGTTGTGAGAATTTAACTGATGTGGTGGCAGTTGCCTTTGAGGACCAATTTGTTGTTGCTGTTGTTGTTGCTGCTGCTGCTGCTGCGTAATGAGTTGATGTTGGCTCAGCTGTTGTTTTTGTTGTGGTGTTAGCAGCTGCTGTCCCTGGGGTGGAAGCTGATGAGGAACCATTTGCTGATTTAACTGTTGTTGTTTTTGTGTAGTTAGCTGCTGCTGTTCTAACTGTTGTTGATGCTGTTTTTGGGTCATCTGTTGTTGTTGAGCCACCAAATGCTGTTGTTGTTGATTTATTTGTTGTTGTTGTTGCTGCTGCTGATTTAGATGTTGCTGCTGTTGTTGATTTAGCAATTGCTGTTGTTGGTGCATCAATTGTTGCTGTTGTATATTAATTTGTTGATGTGGCAAATCTTGCTGCTGCTGCTGTTGTTGTTGTTGTTGTTGTTGTTTTTGCTGTTGTTGTTGTTGTTGCTGCTGCTGCTGTTGTGGCGGTGGTATTTGCTGTTGTTGCGGACCGACAGGTTTTGTCTGCACATGATTAACTTGAGATGTTTGTGGATGCCAGCCTGCAGCAGTAGAAGTATTCGGCGAATTACTCGAGGTCACATTAGTCGCGTGAGTCAAACTCCCCGGGGTTGCAGTGCGCGAGAATTGCTGTTGCGCATTAGTTACGGCGTGGGTGATTGGCGCTTGTACGACTGTTTGTTGTACCGAAGTACGTATAGCGCTATGATTTTGCATTGCCGTCGACGAGACGGTTGGATTTGGCTGATTCCAAGGCATTCGCTGCTTCAACTTTTCCAACATCGCTTTAGTTCTATCCTGTTCTTGCTGAGCCGCATTCAACTCGCAATCTTCATCCATAAAACCAGTTATCAAAGCTGTGGAACTATTGGGCGAAGGATAAACCAACAATCTTGGATGGTATTCAATTTCGCTAACGCGACTCCCTTTTCTACAACAATCCGTTATCCAGTCTGGCGTGACGATCTTGATTCGGTGCCTCGTCGCAGCTTCGTATTTTGCACCATCAGCCTTGCCGATTATTAGGTGGGTACAATGACGATCTAATCGCAACTGGCATTTACCACCTTGGAGAGATATGATCGCCCATATTGTTTTACTGTCGGAACGACTTACTTGGGATATGCAAGCTCGTACATTTGAAAACAATTGATTCTCTTCCGGGGAAAAGTACTGCGGTCTATCAAACATTCGTGTGTTAAGGCTTTTTCACTGTTTTGGCTGAATGAATTTGCAATTGCCTGCCGATATCGATTAATTTTCTACTTACGAGGGGGAATATATTACATGCAAATTATTCAGAACCTTGGAATTTTTAGTATAAATAATCTCAAGATTGTACAAGAATTTAGGACATTTCTTTTGGATCTTTTGAACCTGACAAACAATTTCGGTTGGTACGAACAGCAAAAGTAAAGAAAATTTGCTTCAAATGATTTGAATTTATAAAAAACACAAGGTCCTGTAGAGATGATTAAGTGATTGATATTAGCGATATATTGATCATAGGATACGGAAGAAGTTTCTTGCACTTGACAGAGTACAAAATCCAGTCCTGCGTAACAGCCGGAATCTCATAGAGGTCCTTAGCTTCTGAAATATCGCTTTCCAGTGCCTCATGGCCGGCTACTAAATGCGTAACGTAGTCGCTAAAGTAGTTGGACCTCTCCGCTCCGCCTTCCTGTAATAAACTTAATATCTGGAAGGAAGGGATTCAGAAATCGATTATTTTCACCACGACCAATGTCGTTGAAGCCGGTCGTAATATGCCTGTACTTATTTGATGTTATTATGATTCAAAGGCTCTTGATTATTTTATTCATTTGTTTGAAAATGAAAACAGAGAAGAGAAAAATTCTCAATTTCTATCGAACTGGAGAAAAAAAGAGAAAGAGAAAATACATCATACATGAGGGAATGTGATTTTTCTGACGACCTGAACATAACCTGATAATTGATGAAAAACTAGCCTAACTCTATTGACGAGAGGTGGATTTCAATTGATGTTTAGTAGGCCGAAGAGTTGAAAAGTGAGGTTATAAAATTGGAATAGATTGTTAGAGGGGTTTTTTTTTGGAGGCGGGTGGCAGATTGGCGAGGTATTTTACCTTGGGATCTGGTTCGCCGCTAACGTAGTATTTGACGTTGGCAAAAAGTACTGGATCAAGTTTCAGCTCGTCGAGGCCAGCCCTGATGTCGCCCATTTTATAAACGATGAACTTTAACCGTTGACTACAATCTAATTTGTAATTACATATTGCACCGATGTCCCTGACGACCGGATAAATAGCACGCGAAAACGCGGGTTTTCATCACAAAAATACGTCGCGTCGCTTTTGTTATTATTATGATTGTGAGGTTATGTACCTTGGCTCGTTAGCACATCGAGGTATCGTCCTTCCCGCCAACTCGAATATATCGATCATCGAAACCTCCGGCGTTTTCAAATCGCATTATCATTCGACAATGAGACTGTATTTCTAGATACCTGTTATCATTTTCTGTAAAGAGTCCATTGAAGGGTCACATCATTCTTCGATTCAACTAATCGAGGGACTTTGGCAGTCGCCTGTCCAAAACTTTTCCATATATTAACAGATGAAAATAAAAATTTTCAACGAATGAAAAATCAAGCCATTCCCACATCGAACTGAAGATTTAATTATGAACCCCAAAGAATTTAATTCCGATCCGTTGTGTGGTTCGATGCTATGAAGATCTTGGAGCATATTCTAAGCTTCAAATCTTACTCCAAACTGCTGTTGTACCTTATTGCAAAAAACAATTTCCGACGATTTATAATACTTATTAGTGAAAATTTCTCGAATAGATCTAATTTTCGATACAATTTAACTACTTACGTTAGATGTAAAGAGAAGAAACAATTTATTGGTAACCGAAAGAAACTATAAAAATAAAACCAATATTTACGTTGCGGGATCAAGTTGAAATTATGAATAGTCTTTCTTCTTGGCCAAAATGAAAATCAAGATAAGCGGGATTGTGTGGGTATGTGTAGCAGACGATTTTTCTTTTTAACGATGAATCATTACGTAAAAAATAATTCTATGGTTCTGTAACTACACAAATGAATTCTAATATGTGACATAAAAAATTATCAAAACTAATTTAACATATTTTTCAAATTTGAACTTTGATGTTACGATTCGTCTCAAGTACCATAATCATCTATATTGTTGAATTAAGAGGAATGTATTTGAAATGAATGATGGCTCCTCTGAAAACAATGTTTATTTTTATTGTATATTCTTTTCATTTGTATCGAGGCTAGCATAGAGATCAGTGGTATCGAGGTACAGGTAATATAATATGAGCATCTAAAATGCACTCTGTGTTTATTAAACCTTTCATCCCTCTTGCTTATATCAATAGATAAATAATAGGCTAGTATTTACAAGATTTTTGTGGTAGTATTTTTTTCTATTTTTTATTTTTTAATATTTTTTGTTCTTTTTTTTTATTATTTCTATTTTGATAGTTTATTTTTATTTTTTATATTTTGTTATTTCTCTTCATATATTTATATATTAATTTACTTAATAGTTAGTTATTTATTTATAATAGGTGTGTTTTGTAAAGACTCTAGAAATATTGAGCTTGGTCTGGTCAGTATACATAATATAATTTATCTTTTCTTTTTCTTAATATCCTTTTTTTTCTCTCTTTTCTTTGGTTTCAATTATTTTATTTTAATATATTTGTATTTAAAATTATTCTATGTATTTTGTTCCTATTGGTATAATAATTATTGAATGTATCTTACGTAGTGCAGCTTTTCTAAAATAAAAAACACAATATAATTGAGCACATAATGAAGACATGTGGACGTGCTGTATATTATATACAATATGTACGCAATTTCTGTTTATTTGCCGCATTATTGTGTGACACATTGAAATAGGCAATATACATATCATAATATTGTAGGTAGGTACGTATAGTTATGAATTATTCAATACTTTGGTACAATTTTGGCACATTAATTAAGTATAGTATTTCAATCATGTGATAACTATCTAATTAATTGTTTATTAATTAATTTATTGTTAAATCTAATTGAGCCAAATTGTAAGATATTTTTTTCTTTCCACACTTTTCCAATTCCTATACTTTCCAGCACACAATTAATTATACCTTCCGGTCTCTTATCAATTCTCTGTACGTGGCTTTATACGTATAATCTGCATATATGTATATGCAGAATTAAGTCTTATATTGTTAGTTAATTGATGTTTCAAAACATTCAATACAAGATCTGTGTGAAAAAATCATAAATATTTGTATGTTATGTAAAACTATAACGAAAAGGAGGAAAAGTATACGGGAATAGAATATTGTATTTTCTGTCCAAAAGATTCGCCAATCGTCAATTTAATAATAAGAAGATTTCCGGCTTGGCACATGATGAATATACATATTGCACACGTAATATTCATTTATTCAACTGAAGATGGTATAAATTATACGAACGGTGTGAATAATATCGGCAAACTGTAAACTTTTCTCATAGCATAGTTTCGCGGCTGTAATGTCTCTCCTTGCATCTTGTACAAATGGGATAATAATTATTGTGAAAAGCTGCACTACCCGGTATCGAAGGACATGGCTGTAGTTCTCTTGTTTTTATTGTATTTCTGTAATAATGTAATACTTCTAAAATTTTATTAATGGGCTAGGAACCTGGACTAGATCCTTCGCTACTTCTTCTCCTTCTGGCTTCCAATTCTTGAGCTAACATTGCCACCTCCCAATTATTATGCCCATTGTCATCTTCGTCATCATCATCATCCTCGTCGTCGTCTTCCTCTTCCTCTTCCTCTTCTTCGTCATTTCCTCGCCTTTCATTATTTTCTGCGCCACCGCAATCGGAAATACTCGAAGCTTCGTTGGTCGACTCGACGTCTATCACAACGTCGTCTTTCCACAAAGACTGCGGACTGATTGATCTTGGAAGGTCCTGAAGCTCCAGGGTTTCTTCCTCCGAATGATCTTCCCATGATCTTCTGTTGTACGACGGCGCCGATGATGTCGAACGTCGAAGACGAGGCTGGGCCGTCAATACTGTGTCCACCGAACCGTCACGCATGAACGGATGATCTTCGGCAAGATCTTCTTCCATCGATGTATCCGGCTCGGTACTATCACGAGAGTCTTCAGCCGTGTGCGGAATCTCGCGTTGTTCTAATTCTTGAATTCTTGCTTGGAGTTGAGTTATTATTTCGTCTCGTTTTCGAATCTCTGATTCCAGCGATGTATACTGACGCTCGAATTTACTCTGGATATCTTCCTGTGGAATCGGAAAATCGATTTTCGATTCAAAAAATATGCAATATCATTACTCCATGCTAAAAATTAAGTCAACTCTCTTGCTCCTAATTTGACTCAACTGTTCGCTTCAAATCATTCAAAAGTCATTTACAATTAACCAGTTTGGAACAAATTTGTGTAAAAAACAAAATAATGATGACGTTGAACTATTCGAATTTTCTCTATAAATCTTGCTAGAAGATCGGAAAATCAATTTTCTAAAATGTCACGTTGTAATTGTGATAAAATCAGATTGAAATTTTAGTTCCATTCATACATCCACAGATAGATAAATAAATCCGTATTGATTACATTGGACCCTTTTCACGAGCTACAGGATAACATAATCAATTTCCAATAGTGGATAGTGGGATATTTATTTTCCTATGGGAGGATTGGATGGGTAAAGATAAGGGATGAAGAGTCAATCCATTAGAACTATAATTCAGCGTATAATATATTATAGAGAGTTGAGATTTGTACATCGGGCGATTGGTATTTTTTGGGAACCACGAATATTGCCGAATAGCAAAGTAAATCCGCCTCGACTCACTTCAATCTATATTTATTATTCCGTAAAAAACGCAGATATCCCAACAAAAATAACAAAGAGAGAAATTTTGTTGCGGAAAATCCAATCAAATTTTTCATGTTGATTTTAACAACTCTTTTATCCAACGCAACACGGGTGTAGGGGAGAGTGGTGCGAAATCACAACGTTGGTTTTAATCGAACGCTGTCTCTTATACCCTTTTCATATAAAATCCAATCTCTGGAATCTACAGAATGAGTACCTATTACCCATTTTCGAAGCGTTTGATTCTTTCAAAACTTACGATCACATCGATATTTTCACGAATGGAGAATTCATCTTAAATCTATTGTTTTTTTTCTCTCAATATTCAGTCATTATTTCGGTGAAAAAAAGAAGATATTAGTAGTGTCTGACGCGAAACAAAATTTCTACGTAATGCTAGGCGGCAAGCCATAGCACTCCAAACCACGCGAATACAGCAAATCGAATGCCGTATTCACCGTAGTCCCCCAATCTGTGGTTTGGAGGAAAATGAATGTTGAAATTAACGGCTAGGTCAATTCCAAATCCGGTATACTCCTATACGGACCAAAATTCCGGAAAACCAGTTGGTAAATTGAATCTATCGTTTTCTGGAGGATTTTAGGAGACACAATTTTAAGGATTAGGCAAAAAAAAAGTTTCGCCTGTGAATTATTGTAATAAGTGAAATTCAAGGAACACTGATAGTTCGATTAGGAATATTGCAATATTGGGTAGTCTTTTGGGATGAAAATGTTCGGAAAAAAATTCGTAATACATGAAGAGATACTCACTAATCTCGCTTGAATAACTTCGCGAATTCCAGACACCAATTCGCCGAGATATTCCTCGTCTCTTGGTCCTGCAACCATTTGGAGTAAGTTTCCACTGCTAATTGGACGGAAGTTAAGCTTACTAGGAGGTGAAGTCAGTTGATTGGTATCTTGTTGTTGATTTGTCGCAAGTTGGTGATCCCCAATTGCTATGATATTTGGTAGCTGTTCGGACGGTGGGCTCTGCAGAGTGTATTTATTGAAGGTGACGCTTTTCGAAAGTTTCGAATGCCTTGCGGCATAGCCTTCGATCGTCGGGGCCCGCATTAGCTTCCGCAATTCAGCAGTTGCCGTTTTTTTGTCCGGTACACTCGTCGTTGTTGATGTTTCCGAGCTTCCCGTTCTGCTTTCAGCTGATAGTTTTTTGAGTATACTTTTCAAATTCCGCCGTTCTAATGTCTCGTTCTCAGGCGATAGCTGATTTTGGAAAGTATTTGCCTGATCCTACAAAGAAAGTTTTCAATTTGACATTTTTCTAACTATTGCAGGAATATCCGGCCTTTGGTCACATGGCGATTCGAAATTAGGAAACCAGTGGTAAAATTCCGTATGTAAAATTCCCCCGGTAAAGCAGATACAGATATAGAATAGAATTTGCAATGACATCCAAATCGTGATTTGCGACACGTATATGTTTATACTTAAAAATGTCGATTTTGTGATAATTGAATGTTAGAATGTGAGAGACATATTTTTTTCCCTCTGTAATTGCACCCTGAATATTCGTGGCCCTTTCAGAACAAGCATTATCTCTGATTATTGCCGAGGAGTTTCCAGTTCCTCGCACGAATCGTTTCGACATGCCATCTTCGACGGTTCGACTCTATTGTGTAAAATCGTTGGATTCAATGCTATAATTTTCTTTGTTAATTTTTGACTCAATCATCTGAAGCAAATCAACCTGTAAAGATTCGAGCAATAACGTCACTCATTTTCGTCTGAATCAATTATCGGTGGACGTCCAATCATTAGCTAATATCGATACGCGGCTCAATGAATAAATCGAAAATAAAAGAAACCCTGTGTGAAAGTTTATCGAATTAAATTATAGAATTCTAATTTCCAGTTCTCCATTTCTCAACTCCTGGCTTCAGAAAAAACGGAAGTTATTCTGGACATTTCGAAAATAAAAAGTTTAGATCCCCACGTTTTATAGCCCGGAGACTTCTCCGATCGTCTCTATGTATGGATGATTGAGATCAATTTTCGTTCAACTATATCTCCAGAACGAATGCATGAATTTGATGATTTCGGACTCAATCGGAGCGTGTTTTCATAATTTAGAACTGATTCAATTTTCGACCTGGCCGATCGACTAGTCTTCGAGTTATTCAAAAAGCGGATACCAATTCAGATGCCTACTTTCACTAAAGCATGGTTGGCCGGCCTCTGCGATTCCCGAATTTCAGAAAAGTGTATTGAACATGGCCGACTGATATTTTCTGAGCATTGGAGGATTTGTTCGAAATTCATTACTAGTATATAGACTTGTCAGGTCGGTGAGCACGGATTCAGAATCGATATTGAAAAATTCAAAATTGCGGACATCAAATCACAAGAGTAATCAACTTGTCGCTTAGTTAATACCATCAATTTTCAATCAATAAAACTTCTTACTCATAAAGAGTACTATTTTTCGAAAGAATGCCCATTAGCTGTTTATATTTGTACAGATTGAACAGTCCGGATCAGTTTATAAGGACGTGGGAATTGTCACATTTGTTGAGTTTTGAAAATCTCACCTGATTCAACTTGGCCAGTTTCCTCGCATACTCAATGGCGCAAGCTTCGGAGTGACTTCTAGTAAGATTACTATCGAACTCAATTTCCGTTGGTTCAGTGCAATCCAGACTCGAACTTCGCACAGCCTTTTCAAGTTCTGCCAACTTTTGTCGTTCGTTTAGGATTTTCAACTTCTTAACAAAAGGAAGTCCGCAGTATTCCGGAGACAGGTCGTCGACCGATGCGTACATCTTAGTCTGTTGTCGTATGTGCAAAAGACTTTGTTTCAGCTGCAATCTTCTAACCGGAGGACTGCTCTGTGGCGATTCCTCTTTATTCGTATCCCTAGTCTTCAAAGATGCATCCTTGAGCATTGTCCACGGTTTTTTCCCACCTCCACTATTACCGCTTTCGGTTGAAGCCGTAGGGGATTTTTTCATCGGCTCGATACTCGGGGTTTCGATTGGCTCCTGGCTCTGCTCAGCTTCAACAGTCTCTTCAGGGATGGTGTTTTTAGGAAGAAGCGGTTCCTTGGCAGGTGCCTCTTTATCCGGTGGTGGCTCTTGATCGTTTTTAGCCTTCAGCAAAAGTATCCTTTGCAACAAGGGCAGGTTCTGGTTCGTTGGATTTTGAACTTCTGGTATAATTGGTACTGGCTGAGGTTCAGCCACCGCGTGTGTTTGTGCCTCCATTAGATTTTTCTTCTCCTCACGTTCCTGTTTTTCTTTAAGGAGTCTCAGCCTAGCCAGTAGCGGAAGACCAGCGCCGATAGGAGACACAGGTGGTTCGTTATTTCCGGTTGAAATTTCATGTGTATCATCGACTTTCGTCTGTCGTCTTAACGCCGGTACTTTTGGAGTTAACGGTTGTAACTCAAGACTTTCCTCCGGTCTGGTGTTTCGACGGCTTTTACGCAATACATTCTTCAAGCCTTTAACGTCGCTCTTTAACTTGTCAACGATTCTCTTTCCTGTACTATTGTCGGACGAATCATGTCCTGGAGACGTTGGCTGTCTAACCGATCTCGCCACTCTCTGTGCCTCCATAAGACGTTTTCTACCTAAGTTTTGAAGTATTTCTTGAGCCTCTGGGTAATCCTTCATTGCCCCTAAAACATCCTCTCGGGATAGGCTGAACAATTCCGAATACCCGACCGAACGGACGTCGGCTGTACGCCTGGACAGAATAAAAACCATCCAAATTTCATCCCGCGATCGCCAAAGAAATTATATACGAATACGAATAGGGTATGCTTAATACGCATTGATATTGAACAGATTTGAGAAGAATGCGGTTTTCTTTGAATAGTAAGTTACTAATTCATAGGTAATTGAATTTTAAACATATTGTGAAACAGGTCAGCCGCATTGTCCATTCTATTTCGATAGACAAGGTGACTGTGGACCATTGCCCATTAGTTTTTTAGTGAAAATCGAAGCTGCGAATCATTATCCGCAAATATATTCAATAGTCAATGGAACTGCATTGCTGCTTCAATGAATAACGAAAGTGTAGGATATTATCCGTCACATTTTCAATATTAACAACATGTCGATAATGCTCAACATTTTTGGTTCTGGACCGTTGAATAATAATAACTATCATGGTACGATGACGACTCTATATTGATCTATGATTTCCATTTTATTGATCTCACTATATTATCTTGGGTATTGTTCAACTCAATAAACCAAAATTGTAATAAAAGATGCCTAAAACGAAACCGTTTCTTTGATAATGAGTAATATTTCTAAAAATCCTCACCCATTATTACTTCGGGAATGAGTAATTACAATTAAAAACAATGATTCACCTTACTTTGGCAGATATGGCAATGGATAATCCGTTGGAAATTACTTTGGTAACCGATAATTGGAATTATATTCCATTAACAGATTGGAAAAAATCTTGAAAAAAGTGTTATTTTTGAAGTATTCATATGGGTGACTCTGATATGGGGAATTTCCAAAAAATGTTGCACACCATAAGGGATTACAGTGCATATAAGTTAATTCGAAGCCCCAGGGCGTCAATCAGAGAAATCAAAAATAAATGAAACATCTAGTTGTTTGGGGTGGTATGCAGATAAGGGTGATCATATTTTAGGAACTTACTTATTCAGTCCATCCAAGTTGAGGATTCCAATTTCCCCAAAAAAATCTCCAGCCTTCATGGTTGTTAGAACTCTACCAGTTTCACTGATCACTTCTAATATTCCATCGGCTATTATGAACATTTCTCTAGCTACTTCACCCTTTCTACATATCGAATCTCCAGGGGTGAATATGTACGCTTTCATTTTAAGTACCAAGTCGTGCAGAAATTCCGGCTGACATTCCTGAAATAAAAAATTACGAATGGCATTTTGTTGATAGCGATTGATGGAAGGAATTTTATTTTTCATTTTTCGGTACGATCCACACTTCACGTAATATTGCAATTTTCTTGCAGTCTTGTCGCAATATCTTAATATTTCCACAATATGACGGGAATATCGTATATGTTTCCACAGTCTTGCTACTGCAATATTGCAATATTCCTACAGTCTTGTAATATTTCTACGATCGAGCAATATTCCTGTAATCTATCATGATTCCTGGAATTCTGCAATATTCCTGCAGTCCTAAAATATTGCTGCAATATTGCAATACTCTCGCAATCTCATTACAATATTCTATATCCTGATACAATCTGTTAAAAATGTTTTTTTTTTTAAATTTTGTTGCAATAGTGCGTGTTGTGTGGAAGTTACGATATTATAATTGGCGTTTTCTCAGTTAGTGTTATTAGTTTTGGCTCACCTGAAAAATGGTAACTTTTTTAAGGACGGACAAATTGACGTGTAACGCAAGCTCAGTCTTTAATTTATCTGGTAGCAATCCCAATGCCGTATTGATGTCACCACCACCTTGAATTCTTCCACGTGACCAACTGTAATCGTACCATCTTAAGACTCTTCGTTTCATACCTCCCGGTACCTTGTGGTGCCTCATATAAGTTTTGGCCCCGTCCAGCAGCCTCTCGAATTCCAAACGATTGGCGTTTCTGTTCGTTATTACGTTCCCAACTTGACCGACGATCGTAGCGAATATGAACACTCCGATGAGGTAGCTGACTATGGTGAAGACGTACCTGCGAACCAGTGGGATAATCAATCAGTTGAGTAGGTTAAGTTGTTGCGATATGGCGAGCGGCCCCCGCCGGAGCCTTATCCTTCACATCTTCTTTAAGATCAGAGATCACTGTTTTCCGTTATCATTCTCAGATTTCACTTTGCTTTTTGCTTTTCATTTCATTTCATTTCATTTCATTTCATTGCATTTCAGTTTTATTCCCTCATTACTTGCCTGGTTTCTTTATTCCCTCTACTTAAACCCGTCACTATGTGCTTCTTCGTAACGTACCAGTATTCATAGTCAAATAACGCGTTTCCATAAAATTATTAACCCCGAATTCGAACAGCTATGTGCAGAATGTATGAGCTAAACTCTTCGGCAAGTCTCTACCAAATTATATACCCGCAGTGTATTTCAGAGGTGAGAGAAAAAAGCATAGTTGAAATAAATTCACCGAAATATTGTCCGTAGAAATAAAGAATTTTCATCAGCAATAATGTACCGTGAATATAGATTTTTCGTGTCTATAAATAGAAATTGTTCAATCTTGGCACACAGCAGTACTATAACGACTACGTCTCGTGTGCTGCACTTCTGAGATAAATTTATACGCGATCTGCTGGTAAATTAATTATGCGAAGAGGATGATTAAATTGCCTCGCAGTAAGATACTATCGGTTGAACATCGTCTCTGAATTTAATCAGTTACCCAGAGCGCCTGACTCGTTGAATTTTATCGGAAGCAGTATACAAAGCTCCATGTGGAAATTATTCGATCATCATCATTGCCTTAATGTACATATTGGCTGATGATCGTTGACTATGAATACTGGTGATCGGTTATTATTATTATTATTATTTTTTTTCTTAGCTACAAGAACCGTGCTTTCTCCGAATCACATTTTGTAAAAAGGTTTTCTTATATATTTGTGGGGAACGATACAGATACCCTCCGTTATGCTTGAACTGCAGAAGCCGGGACAGTCGGCCACGTCGAGCGAGGCTCCGGGGATTGCCGCCCGCCATGACTCTGCCAACACAACAACACGCCACTCACCATTCTAATTCCTAGGCACTAGTTTGCTAAAAGAAATTACTTAAGAGATAATGGAATCGTTGTAACTAATTAGTATAATATAGGTATGAAAATAATTCGTACAAAGACGGTATTCATCATTATATCACATATATAGATACTTCGAACACATGATTACGTACTGCACTCTCGCTCGTCAAAAGTATAAGCATTTTTAACCCTAGAAGTACAAACCCATTTTTTCGACCTTTTAACTACAAACCGGGGTAAATATTTACCCAACGCGTTTCTTGTTCGTAAAATCGTTCTGAAAGCAGTTATGAGACTCGTAAGTACATGAATCTCTTCGTTTTGTTCATCCAAAAGAGAATGGTGAAAGGTAAATTCAATTTCATGAAGACATCTACCCCGGTTTGTAGTTCTAGAAGGGTTAATCGTGCCTAATTTTGCAAATTTTAATTAAGTTTTACTTTGAGGGCGTGAGGTATAGAAGTTGTGTAGGAGGACGTTGAGCGGAATATAGTGTAATATAGGAGAATGAAAAATGAAAACTGGTTATCCATAGGTCCAAAGGACTATTCAGATTTGAAGAATGAATTTTAACAATGTGTACTTCTTTCATGGTTGTTCAAATTGGACGATATCGACTCTATGAATTATTGTGAATTCAGTGCAAATAATTCAAAGTTCAGTGTGAATCGTATGGTAGAATATGACAACAGTGATCTTTATAAATGATTCAGAAGAAGTGGAACTTATTGATTCTGGGCCTACACAATTAGAGATTTGAATGACGTATTCCTTGGAAATTCTACCAATGGAATTTCTGGTTCGTAGCTTAACTTTGGTAAAAATTTCTACCACTGCGATATTTTGAAAATGTCCAGTGATAAAATTCGAGAACTTCACAGCTCTGAATTTAAAAAACATGGTTTTCCTATAGTCTATCGTGGTAAAAAGTGGAAGATTGCCGTGGGTTGTTATAAAGAATTGTATACTTCCGTAGTTTTGCAATCAAAATCGTTGTTATTGCCGACGTATTGTAGAATAAATTTTAATTTCGTGTATGAAAATCTATGAAAAGTTTGAATTTCCCTGATCGATCGTAAGTATAAAGAGCGGTGAGATTATATACAAACAATACAATTCCGATTCGAAATTTGAAAATCGATCTGAATCAACGATGGGTTTTGATTGAATTGGATTTTTCTATAAACAACTGACTCTCTAGTATTCAAAAAATTTCAATTACCAGGGGATTGGGTCTCGAGTCTTTTCAACCTATTCTTATCGATCTTTGCTCTATATCTATGATATGGGTGTGGAGGAGACAGAACGAAGTCGGGTCGTGGAAAGACGTTCTGTTTATTCGCCTCTTTTATCAGCGTCTTTTGTAACAAATAAAAGAGAGAGAGAGAGAAAAAAAACAATGGTACACCGCTCGGTAGTTATATTACGTTCTTGTTTTCCAACCGAAACGATATCATCTCTTTTTACGGTGCCCCCTTGCCTGAATTTCCGTGCTTCTCTGTACTTTTTTACTGTAATTTTGAAGCGTTTGAGTAGAAAAAAAAGGATAAAAACGAATTCGAGGATGTTACTGGTTTTGAAATGGTTTTGAATATGAACAAAAATTTTCCCAGAGATCTGGTAAAATTTTCATGTCAATTAAAACACTTTTTTAGTTGAAACAACTAAAAAATCTGTCATTTTGAGTAGAAGTTATGCTGCTTCAACTAAACAAAGTCTCGAAATTGACATGAAAATTTTAGTAGACCTCCCGGAACATTTTTCTCTATAACAGAGTGAGTTTCACAGCTAATTCTATTTTTGCAATATCATTGCCAGTTCTCTCTACATTCTCGACTATATATCGTTCGGTTAATTCGGTAACACTAACGTCAGAAATTGTCGGGTTTGAATCACGAATTATTATATCATTCGATTCGAGAATGTTGTTTTGAGAATTACGTTGAAATAAATGAAAAATGATTGATGGATACGACTTCTCAAGGAGACAAATAGAAAACAGTGACAAAATGTTATATACAAAATCATATACACGCCATTTGCTGACATTTCGTGGTTCTAGATATCGAGAAAGTCTTGAAATATTTCATTTTCTGATGTAATTTTGAAAGGGAAAATAAACCCTTTGCCCGTTGGTCATGCAACTCGTCTTTTTGGCGGTTACGTCCTCATATGCAATTATCCACCCGAGTTTTTTTTTTTTTTTCATATTGGTGTAGCTAAGTGATTCCATTATCTCTCAACGTCGAATAAAAGATGTATTTAATTCTAGGCGAGAATGTAATCTAATGAAAGACTATAAGTTAATATATATATAAAGTCAGAAAAACACTCACTCAGCGTTAGTTTCTGGTGTTGGCAAGTCGCCGATGGTAGTCAATGTGAGGGTGGACCAGTAAAGTGAGCCGAGATATTTTCTCGTTAAAGTCGCGTATTCCCCTGGCCTGTAAGGATACACCCAGTCTCCTTGGAAGCCTTCAGCTTCGCTCAACAAATAATAAAAACAACCGAACCAATGAGCCAATATTAACAGTATATGAATCAGATTAAGAACTCTCCAAAAATTTGGATACACTGTCCGTGATTCGACCATGTAGTAGTAATCGTAAACTCGATAAACTTTTAAAAATCTAGGAAACCTCAGTAGCGGATTACTGCCAAGGTTCACTTGTAACAAGTCCAATGGCAGCAGGGCCAGTAAGTCTAAAATAAACGATTTCGACTTGAAGTAATGCCCCGCCAATTTTTTACTGTTATACACCATGAGTCCTTGCTCAAGGTACCCAGTACGAAACTGTACACCAACGTCGAGAAAAAACACAATGTCTGTGAACCCGTCACACGCCAACCACGCGGCTGGTGCTAAGGCTTGTAGTTCAGGTAAACTCTGTCTCACTATAAGTGTCCATAAATTGTACAGAACGCAGGTGGACAAAAGCATCAACCAGTAATAGTAGAAGTTCTCGTCTGGGTTCACCACTGTTTTCGGTGGCCTCTGGGGCCTCCTGGGACGTCTTCTACGACGTCCAGAATCTTTGTCGTCAGCAGGGTCACCTTCGCCTTCGGCAGTATCCAGAGTTTCTTGGCTCTCTGGTATCTGGCGTGTTGAAAATCGCTTCAAAAACGAATCCTCTCGTTTCAAAGGCGGTTTCTTTTGGATCGTTGATATTGCCGAGGAAAGCTGTACCGTCGTACGAAGCTTCATCCATCGCTGGTTACTCTTCGTTCTATAATTCAAAGGTTCATCATGTCATTTTGAAGATAGCATTATCTTTCTGATCAGTAATTCATATACCTTGTAGATAAACACTCTTTAACAGTCTCGTCTTATTCACGTTTGTATTCCACAAACCAAAACCCCCATCATGAAACATACACATAGTACTGGACACCAACGATCAACGCATGCATCTTACAAACCTCAACGATCAACGTTTTGAAACTTGGCTCAGAATTTCTCATTCTAACAAAATTGGACCACCAACTTCGATTGGTGTGAAACCCATTCGAATTCACTGCTCTAGCCCCAGATAAAAAAATGACTAATAATTCAGACGGCATTCGTGTTTCTTTGAATGTCAGGGTGTCAGTGTAATTCTTATCAGGAGGAAAACTAATCAAGGTTTGAAAGTGAAGGTTTCAACTGTAACTAATTCCGATAAACATTAAAGCTGCTTTTGATCAGTTCCGGATTTAGGAGAGATTCAGTTTAGATTTGCCTGATATACGAACGTATAATGAAAAATGTGACGCCACGTTCACCGACCATTGCACTGTGTAGTTCACATCCAATTGGTTAAGTGAACAAAAAAGTGATCATGATTTAGATTATTGGGCATTATTCCGGGTCTCGATTTGCATATTTTCACGGTATAGCGAAGCAGCTAATGAAAACACAGCACGATAGAATGAAACTCAATTGGAATTTGAGAAATGAAAATGCCTCGTTTATTACTCAAGCGTTTTCACCTGCTGTTCTGTAGGACACACGTATATGTACATTTTGGCCAAACGGATCTACTCATACCTTTTCACAGCTATGCAACGCGTTATTGCGCAATAATTTCCATTTGGATAACTTCCCAATCGGAAGATATACGTGTATGTCACACAATTCTACACCACGGATGACATCCATTGATGGCAAAAATTGTAGCAAAATCTACCTACTTCCGACACGAATATTCTGATACATTCCAGAAAATGAAAAAAAAATTGAACAATTGATCAATTTTCGGCTTGGTTTTTGATGAAAAACAAAGAAAACGATACATGATCTTTATCGAATTTCTAAATTCCTAAGATTATTAATTTTTTCAATGAATGTTAACCATACGTGAAAATTATACATATGATTCAGCGAAAGAGAATGCGAGGGGACTCGATGGGGTTTGATGTGACAACTCGGTAGTTAGACAGGTTATAACTGCAGAGTGGAGAGAACGGTGTCAAATTTGACGTGATCGACAAATGAACAAACAGCACCGGTTCGATGATCGTGTAATGATGATTGACGGGCGTATCGCGAGATGAGAAAGGGTGCGGCAGAGAAGAGTATAAGTACACGAATACGCGAATGCGAATTGCCAAAGTTTTAAAGGAAAAGTTAAACTCGATCAAATTTTTTTTTTTTTTTTTTTTTTTTTTTCTATCTAGAAAAATTTATATAAAAGGTTCTCCTTTGTTGAATCCGTAAAACTTGCAAGATTTGAAAAACCGCGAGATTATAAAAATGTTATCATATGTATACCTCGCAGAGTATACCGTATAATTGAGTAGCTCTTAACTTATCAACCGCATATATTTCTGTGTACATAAAATTTTAGATTCAAATTCATTTTGTATTTTATGTATGCGAAAAGAAAATACGGAATTTGCACCTTGCAAATAGATGTTTTATTTTTATTTTCTTTTATAACAGATGTTTTGTTTCTTTACCAAAACCTGAGCAAAATTAATGTTATCATCGCCATGTGTGTACATACATGATGCAGTGGTTTAGAAAATGCAGAAGTAGGTATTCAATCGATTATTTAAACTACCATTACAGTTAGAGCGAGTTGCTATTGGCTTCGGGATGAGCAATGCAGCTAAACTAAGCTTTGTTTTGAATTCGCTTAAGGGGCGGGGGGGGGGGGGGGGGGGGGGTAAGCGTTTCAGCGCGGAAAAAACCACTTTTTTTGTGAATTTTTTGTAAAAGTATGGATTGAGCAAATTCATTTAAACCTTTTGTACATTATTAAGTATACTTTCTACAATATTCTGTAATTTTTTCATCCGGAAATATTGAAGAACAACCCGGTGACAGAGCTTGCCCCAGAACGTCTTAGAAAAATAAAAATTTTCACTAATCGCGTTGGGGGGAGGTATTTCATATGTAGAAAATGTGTACCAAGTTTGAAATGAATCGGGCACGTAGTTTTTAAATGGCAGTGAACACGGACTTTTGAAGAGTAGTTTTGAGAAAAACGCGTTTGAAAGTTTCTAAGCTAAAAAAGTGAAGAAACAAATGTTTTTTGTTTAACTTTAAATATGTCTTTATGGCTTTACTTATCTGTTTCTGCTAAATCCAATATTTTCGATTTAATCTTTGCTAAATGAAAAATTCGATTTTTGGAAAGTGCAAACCCTTCCCCCCCCCCCCCTTGATTGTGGGAACGTGAGAACCTGAGTCAATTTAGTACCTAACTTTTTCCAGAGATGAGCCAGACGGAAATAAACAATTCGAGACTAACTCGCTGTGTGATATGTATTTGCATTATTTCTGCAGATAAACCCAATCAATGCGAAAAGAAAAAAAATGGGTAAGCGGCCTAGAATCTGGTCTCAAAATCTTGAGAAAGAGTAAAAATGAGGCTGTCCAATTTTCTGGGCTGCCCCCAGTCCGAGGGGATTTTTTTTTTCTCTCTTTTTAACATTCTGGTTATTTAAATGCACAACCAACCCGAATCTACATGTTTGAATGAATAAAATTACCAAGTATAACGCCTACGTTGGTGTCCAGACCTTCTGTTCCCCCCATTGGTTACATGGAGCACAATGTAGCTGATCGAGTGATGAGAAAATTGTAATTAGAGCTTAATGGCTACCAGAATTGCGGATGTAATTCTTTTCGATCGCAATTGATCAGGGATTTTATTTTGCGATATAGACACGTACGATGTGAGGTATTATATCCATCAGGCTCTAATTATCGTTGATTTTAAATAAAATTTTCATTCAAGAGAGTACGAAGTGAGCGAGAGCTGAATAAATTGGTTATCACTATATGTATACTAGATATATGGGGTGTATCATCTCAAGTATCGAGATTAAAAATAAAATGAATTGACGGAAAGTTGCGTTTCTTCAACCAATTAACAACTATAAAAATTTCGTATACATGAAGAGAAGATTCGAAGGCTTGGTATATGAAAAAAAATTATGCAATTGTTCATTGACTGACCGAACGTGGCTATTCGTCGATTCTTCTAATTTTCATTTTCGAAACTTGAGATGATACACCCTGTATATATGTATATAGCGAAAGATTCAGATGAATATAAGAGACAGATACAGATAGACAGAAACAGAAACACAGACAGATAGAGCACAAACAATATAAGTATAGAATTACATAAAAAAATTACTGCTGATAAAGTACACTGTGGTTATTTTCTGTACCTAGGTATATAGTCAATATATATATCAATAAGTAATTTACAAGTGCAGTTGACAAATTGTACAATACATTCATGTAACATACTTTGGCACGATCACAATAGATAAAGTATATCTAGATATATTGATATATGTTTATAATATATGTATATATGCATTAATTATCCGTCAATTACCGCAAGACCATATATGCTAATGTATTAGGTCAATTAATAAATTCTAATATATCTGCAATCCATTACTATAACGTTGGTAATCACATCGTCGCGTACTAATTTACATTCATTGGCATACCTATATTTTCCATGTATTTGTTCATCCGTGTCTTCCGTTCCGATTTATTTTCCCGTGCAACAAGGTATAGCTAATTTATCAACGTTGTTTCAAACTCGGATACATATTTCATGATTCACGTATTATTATTATTATTATTACTATACATTTTATAAACAGCATGATTATTAATGTTGCTTTATCTTCGAATCCATTACTATAACGTTGGTAATCACATCGTCGCGTACTAATTTACATTCATTGGCATACCTATATTTTCCATGTATTTGTTCATCCGTTTCTTCCGTTCCGATTTATTTTCCCGTGCAACAAGGTATAGCTAATTTATCAACGTTGTTTCAAACTCGGATACATATTTCATGATTCACGTATTATTATTATTATTATTATGACTATCCATTTTATATACAGCATGATTATTAATATTGCTTTATCTTCGAACGGCAATTTCTCTATTCTTCTGATCGATATTATCATTTCTATTCACGTATCAATACACTTTACAGTCGAACGGAGCTTGAATAAGGAAATAATACATGTCGACGATTTCATAGCTGCGCGTTTTGTTGACTAGAATGTTAGAAAATTGTTTAGAAGAAAAATAATGACTGAAGTTTTGGTGGTTCAAAATTCCTCGATAAGTTGTTAATAAAAGTTACAAAATTTGATTTGTTCCGAAATTATTAATAGAGAAATGACTCCATTCCATCCATCTATGAAGCAATGAAAAAGTTTACGTGTCCGGTTTTCAGAGAAAGTTCTAATAGTTAATGAAAAAATTTCGAAATTTCGTTATTCTCTGATACGTTCTTCGTTTTTCGGTAATTATTTTTCTGAAAATCCTCACAAAGAGTCCGCGATGGTTAAAGAACTCGTCTTGAGGTAATCAGAAATCAATTTTTTCTGCATTTCAAAATAGTCTAAATTTTTCACTAAAACTATATCTATTTAGAATTTGTTAGCTGTATTTTTCAACAAAGCGTAGTGACCAGCGTGGATGTCGGCTTTTTCCGAGGGGTGAACCACGAAGCAAAAACTCGTACACCATATCTCCCATTTCTTAATATCTCCCAGTATCTCCCATACATTTTTCTAACATTTCTAGATATTTTTAACCCATTTTCAAGATTTTCCAAGATTTTCCAACGCTTCCCAACATTCTGCAGCACGTATCTCCCAATATTCGACAATATTTCCTGAATATCTCCTGCAATTTGTACACTATATCTCCTCCGTGATTCACCCCTCGGCTTTTTCGTTCTTCCAACATTGAGACCGATCAAGATACTCCTGATAATAGGTAAATGAGTAATTTATTCGAGTTGCTCAATACCTGCACCATGGTGGGTAACAACAGTGATACTTTGGCTAACGTTGGATGAAGGGAATAAGAAGCGGAAAAAAAATCTCAGAAGAGATTACGAGTAGCTTTAGGTATGATGAATAAAACGGATATCCTAATTTTCTTCACTTTTCTGGCTGACGATTTGAACCGTGAGGCACAAACATAACGGAAAACGATAAACTCTTATCCATTTTACAGACACTTAGAATGCAATGACAACCTTCATAGAACAATATTTTCCAGCGATGTCGTAAATATTTAACGTTGTTAATATTTTGACAATGTTTCAGTAACATTGCTAATATTTCGACAATATTTTAGTGAAATTGCCTATACGCTACGTGGAAAGTATATACCTAGCCACACGATCGGAAAATGTACTCAAATTGAAGAAAAATCTACCACGGTTTCGACAAGATCGACAGATCGAAGAGCATAGAATAATTTCACCTCATAAGAATATCAGGGTGGCTTTAAGGAGACTGATGGGAAATATTGCATCTGGAATCAATTGCAAAACGTCTAGTATAACCATTGCATATCACCGAGGGTTGATATCACAATTGCAATCGAAAAAACAATTAGCAGACTGCGCGGAGAGAAATGATTGTACTATATTTTCAATTGGAGTTCAATTGACTATTGGAAAGTTGGTAAACATATCGATGGTTGTACGCCGATGCAAAGTCCAATTTTCTTGTAATTTTCAATCACGTGTAAAAGTACTAATTGCAAGTATGTATGTACTTGTACGTACCTATACCTATACCTATAAGGCTGGAGAATATATACCTACCGCTAATTATCTATAATCATCACACAATTTATACCCTATACCTGAATGCATTTTTTAAACTGAACCCGGAATAACTTAATCGCGTGATTTGAATCAGAAAACATACATATATATTAGGGTGTCCGTTATTTACCAAGTTGGCTATTTTCACTTGGGTATAGTCAAAACCGTTTCTTTTTGACCTAAAAACAATTCCAAAAGCAAAAAATAATTTGTACAATGCCGTTTAACCCTGCCTAAATAACGATACTTGTCCCATTTAAATAACATGGGGTTTTTGCACTTTTTAGTAAATAATTTTTATTTCGCTTATTATACTCTTCAACTTACCAACAATGCTTGATTCTGCTTCTATTATGATCCCTTTAGATGGAAAAATGTTCATATTGGTGGACAAAAATTTATTATCGAAGTTTTGAAAAGGTGAAAATTCATTTTTATTGATTTTTCTATTTTTTTCGTTTAATAAAAAGTGAATTTTTACCTTTTCAAAACTTAGATAATAAATTTTTTTCCAGCAATATGAACATTTTTCCATCTAGAGGGATCATAATAGAAGCAGAATCAAGCATTGTTGGTAAGTTGAAGAGTATAATAAACGAAATAAAAATTATTTACTGAAAAGTGCAAAAACCCCATGTTAATTAAACGGGAAATGTATCGTTATTTAGGCAGGGTTAAACGGCATTGTAAAAATTATTTTTCGCTTTTGGGATTATTTTTAGCTCAAAAAGAAACGATTTTGACTATACCCAAGTGAAAATAGCCAACTTGGTAAATAACGGACACCCTAATATATATATCACTATCAAATCCATTAGAATAATCAAATTCGAATATTGGATCAGTTTGACGAAGCTCTGAATGCCAGTCGTATCTTCCTGTGTTCATATGAATCATCTCGTTTCAAAATCGGCGGTGTCCACCATGGAACAAATCGAAACGATAGAAAAATAAAGAAAAAACCAAAAAGACAATCAAATCACCAGCAAAAAATCACCAGCAATTCTAACCATGTAACCGTTGCCAACATATATGACTATGAGAAATGTTCTGTGTAAGCCAATCGAATGAATCACATTAATCGGAAAATACTGTTTTCGCCGGTTTTTTAATGAATTTTTCCAGATGTGGCTCTTTTGCTGATAAATTTCTTGGGACATAGCCGTTCTTCTAAAATTCCATATAGCTGTTCGCAAATTTCTAGGGATATAGTCTGCTTCAAAACTGATTACTGGGGATATCACCAGCCCAGAGATAAATTGCTGACGACGTTCTCAACTTTCGACTGAATTTCTGGGGTTATGGCCAATTTTGAAATTAATACTGGTCGAAATGGCCCGTTTAGAAACGAATTACCAAAAGCATGGCCAGTTTTGAAAAACATTTATGAAAGAATTATCGGATTTAGGACGAATTTCTGAAAACATTACTGTATCCAAATTCATTTCGATTCCAAGGAACATAGCTGGTTGCGTAATTACCTGAAACTGGGCTGAATTTGAATCGAATCGAACCCCGCGATGAACGTGGCCATTTTAGAAAAGAACCCTAATGTTCGTGGCGTGTTTCCGACGGCTTGGGACGCCTCAGGAGCTCGTCGAATAGTAAAATGATCACGAAATCTTTCCAACGGAATAATTGCCGAATTTGAATGGAATGGAATGGGAAGCTCGATGTTTGCAATTTATATGGACTTGACCGGCTTTAGAACCTATACCCGACAATCATATACTAGGTATAGAACACTGTGTGCATCTCGGTACAGATTCCGACATATTCGAACAATATAAACATTAGGGTGGTCCTTATTTGGGGTCAAAAAAAAATTTCAAGTTTGCTCCTGTCAAATCGGTTCCAAACATTGAAAAAAAAATTCCCTAATTTTAAGAATTTTTTAATTCATTCCCCTGGTCTCCCTGTTTGTGCGAGAATTTTCAAATTATTCAAAGACATGTTTATGCACTACATTCGTATTAAATTTCATTTCGACTTCAATCGCAGGGCAAAAATCAATATTCTCGAATGTTTAGTGCGATTCACCTTCTCTTTAGTAAAAAATGAAGATATTATACATGGCTATCTCATGGGAGTCGTGTGCGATATTATTATTTTCATACATATTTTTTTAAATTCATTAATTTTTTTCAGCAATATATCAGCACTACGTTACATCGAAGTCGATCACCTGCAAAACTTTTTGCCTAATTTGATCATATGTAAATAAAATAAATAAATAAATAAATAAATATGTCATGAAAAAACAAATTTATAAAAAAAAAAAAACTCACACGATTTTCGTGGGATAGCCGTTTGTGATATTTTTATTTTTCACTGTGAAGAAGATGAATCACACTGAACATTCGAGAATATGGATTTTTGACCTGCAATTAACCTTGGAATGCAATTTAGTACGAATGTAGTGATTAAACATTATATATTCTTGGATAATTTGAAAATTGCCGCGCAAACAGGGAGACCAGGGAATTGAAATAGAAAATTCATAAAATCAGGACATTTTTTTTTCAATATTTGGAACCGATTCGAGAAGAGCAAAATTGAAATGTTTGTTTTGACCCCAAATGAGGACCACCCTAATAAACATAGATACATAATGAACCCTACGAAATTCGTATTAATATGCAGATTTAAAAGAAGAAGATAACGGTATATAATCATAACAGATGTACGTAATAATACAACAGAAGAGATAGATGAAGTGTAGATTGTAGGAGATAGTCCAGAGTACCCGTGAGCCATGGGGATAGCCTCGAATAGTGTTGTCAAATAGTAGGTATTTGAAGATCGAATTGAAGGTCAGAAGGTACCATCCATCGCAACAAGAACCTGTGGTACCTCTTGATCTTACGGAGTGATGAATAGAGGGTCATCACAGCACGAACGTTGCTCCATTTTTGTGAACCTCGTGTGCTACGAGGTCGTTTTGCAGCGTCTGCAACAGCAGCTTCACCTGCGCTGTCCAACGAATTTGACGTCGAAGTTGTACCTCCGAGGCCGTTGCTCATTGATTTCTGGAGCGAAGGTCGCCGTTGGTACCTTTTTGAACACCTGTGAATAACATATAATAGCCCGTGCAGTGGGCTGTTTCCCGTTGTTTCGCTCCATCTGTCTATATCTGTTTCGAGCTTATATAAACACCGTGTGTGCTCTTCTTTACTCCTTCATATTTTATATTCATTAAATCGATTGATGGTTCAAAATCTGAATTCAATATATATGTCGTATGATTTTTTATCCGTACCTACGTTATTTTGGCAAATATGTATAATGTTTATAATTTGCAAGGCATCCGCAATGCCCTTTCAAGAATTAATCACGATTGCGATTATATGGTTATTTCCTTGGATCGCAATTTTATTTGAAAATCATTACTCGAACATCAAAGCTACAGAAAGGAATTTTGAAACGTTAGATTCATTAAATTTCCATTAAGGGGGCATATGCAAGTTGACATCCACCTTCAAAGGGTGTTTTCGAGGAAGTACTGATTTAGATATTTATATAAGACGGAAGGTCCTTTTCCGAAGTAATTTGGCGAAGGATGTATAAGCAGATATCATTGAGTAATCCTAACCTTCCATTGCAAATCTGTCAGGACAGATTTCTATACAAGGACAAAGTATAAAAGAATTAGGCTTCTATTAATAGGACTGGCTAATCAGCGAAAGCTAGACTGTAGTACTTGTACTTTGGAATCTTGGTTACTGAAATTTCAACAGGACGCTCTGCGGTGGTGAAGCGTCACGAAGAAGTATTTTTAAAAGAAGTATCTCAGAGACGAAGTTCTGAAAAAAGTATCTCAAAAGGGCGGTCTTCAAGTAACTCAATTCTTCTCTTTTAATATCTGTTACGAGATACTTTCTTTTAAACTGCTCTTCTGAGATTACTTCTGTTTAAACTGCTCTTCTGAGCTCCTCTCATTTAAACTGCATTTCCGAGATATTCCCTCCTAAAGTACTGTTCTTAGGTGCTTCCTTTCAAACTGCTCTTTTAGATACTTCCTCTTAAACTTGTGTTTTTAGTTACTTTCAAACGGCTCTTTCGAGATACTTTTGTCTAATTTGCTTTTGCAAGATATTTTCTGCTTTTCTGCTTCTTTGGATGATTCTTGATCAACTACTTTTTTTGAAAACTTCATTTCAAATTGCTTCTTTCAAAATACTTTTTTTCGATCGCTTTGTTGAGATACTTTTTATTAAATCACTTTTTCCAGATAGTTCGTTTTGAACTGTTGTTGTTTTTTTTTTTTTTTTTTTCAAATACTCATCTCCAACTTGCTTCTCTCAGATACTTCGTTATGAACGCGACGACGCCCATTAGTTTGTATTATACTTTTCGCTGTAGAAATGCAATTGTCTACAAAACAGTAGTTTGAATCAACGTAGACGGAATTTATCGTACGTCATACGTAACGTACACTATTATCTAAAAACATTTGCCAGACAAAAAACTGCTGTTGAAGATTTCAGTTTTCGGAAATTCAAAAATAAATCAAATCCAGTTTCTGATATCCTCGCTTATCATACCTTTATGTCCTCTTGCTCTATCCCCTTATGAAAACCTCGAAAAGGCCCGGAATGGTAATTAATAAAAATAGGAACAAAAGCAAATGAAATAAACTGAAAAGATTTTCGGTAGTAGTTCAACTCACATGCACACCCTCGACGGTTATTTTTGCTATACATTTTGTTGAAATGGTTTGTCCTTCCAGGTAAATTTTGCTATCCGAAATCAAAACAGCCAGCTGATAACTTTTTTGTTTGAATGGGTAATTCGTATACAGGTAAAAGGAAAATGGCAAGATGTTCTTTCTTCGACAGTCGTAACAAAACAAGGTTCGCATGTGCATTTGTTTGTGCACTGGATAAATGAAGTGCATTCGCCTGAACGATCAGCAAATGGAATAAAAGCGAAATACGAATGAATGTCGTAGAATGTCGTTTCATCAATTCACACATTATTGTATGTAGAGGCTCTACGTATACCTGGGAAACCCTAGAAACTCTGGATTAATAGACCATATATATATAGGTTTTTGCCCAAACTAACTATTGATACTATTACAACTAATTGATGATAGCACAATAGAACGGGGATCAGTCCGGTTTTCATCGATATACCTATTACAGCTTGAGATTCACTTGAATTGAACAATGATTCGAACTTTCTGTTTCAATTCGGGATGAGTATAATCACGACTCGATAATATCGTCACAGTTGCATCATCAAATCGTCCAGCATTTCTTATGCAGGGCATTCGTAATAGAAATCACAGCAGAAATTACTGCTGGACGATACTGATAACGACAATAAGGTTTTAAATTATAAATCCGATTAATTTTTGCCTGATTTCAGGTGATTAATGCAATTGGTACCCATACGAAAACTCACCTGGATCCACCCTGCCGTCGACCACTGCTATCTTCGTCGTCGTCGTCTTCGTCGTCGCGTGAAGTTGCCAATGAGTGAGGGGCCGAAGAGGGTGCACTGCTTCCGGAGTCTGGCCCCGGGACCATCCTCGAGCCAGACCCTGACCCAGAGCCTGACCCGCCAGGATTGTGACCGTGGACAGATGGTGGGGCCAGCCCACCCGCCCGGCCCGTTTCGTTCTCCGCCCGATCCACCTGATCAGAAATCAATCGGAAATCAATATTTGGGGTTTTTTTTCAGATTTTTTTCGTTGGGGGATGAAAATCGTTGCGTACTTAGTTCGTTGGTAAATTGTAGTATTGATGTACATATTGCAATAGCATTTTCCGAATTCTGGTGAATTCTATTAGAATTCTTTGAAAACGTTGACTTCATGTGAAATTTCGAAGAAATATTACAATTTCTTTGGAATCATTATTCAGATCTTTCGAAATCCCCGTGAATTCGTTTAGAATTGATGGAATCCTTGGAATCATATCAAGTTTTCGATATCTACAGCGCAAAATCTTTGCGGAAAAATGATTGAAATCCTCGGCCATTTCTTTGGAATCAATTGGATTGCTTTGAAATATTGTAAACTCCTTGACATCACTCGTGTTGCTGGGAATTTTCAGGAATTTTGGAATCATGTATGATATATTATTATTTTAACATTTATTAAGATCATTTCAAATTTCGTTCAGAGTTCTGAATCTTCAAGATCAATTTAATTTTTTTGAAACCCTCTGACATATATCGGTGGATATAAATATAATCTTCTAGTTGCCCTCCGAAATCATTCGACAACTGTCGTGATGTTTTTGAATTATTTGAAATCTGTCGCGATTCTCGAGAGATCAAAGGAAATTCTGACTAGTACCTACTGTAAAATCCTTGTCACTATATTTCGAATCTTCAAAATATCCCGGAATCTCTTGAATTTACGACGAAACCATCGAGATCATTTGAAACCCCTTGCAGTTTTCCAAAATCATTCAAAACACGTTTGCCATCTCTCGGAATGACTGAAATTACGGAGTTCGAAATCATAAAAAAATCTTGTAAAATTTCCAAAGATGCTGCGAAATCATGTGAAATTTGTTGCAATTTTTTTTAGACTGAATGTTGAAAGACATAATGATTTCAGATGTTTTAGAATTGCCGAAATCATTTGATATCGCGTCGAGCGGCTTGTGATAATCTTGAATCTTCGAATATGAATGTGAAAAATAAACTCCGATTTTCTGATGTATCTGAGCAATTGAATCGAAAATATTTGAATCTGTTATTAATCTTGATCAAGAATTATTTTCACATGCCTGATATGCAAGACGTTATAGTTTCATCCTTGCGATTGACCCCCTGCAGGCACTTCAATTATTCGAAATTTACTTGACTCTATATTATAACTAGAATATAGACAGCACATCATATAGCCATCCGAGAACGGGGTAAAAGTTATCAACATTGACCCAAGCCATTTCAACTCTTTTATTTGTGCCAACGGAATCGCGATTGCATTTAATGTTCATCGTGTCCTGGAAGCAACGGCGGGGAAAAATGTGCCGCTAAAACCAAGGCTTGCTTATACATATATGTACACCTAAGCCTGAACAGTAAACCCATACCTAGACAAGAATTGCGTAAGGCTACCGGTCAACGAACCAAAACAAAGCAAACGGCATGGAGCTAATTATTCCGAACCAGAAGCTGGGACCCCACAGAATTGATTGCAAATATACATATACATGTATATCACGTATGTAATAGGTATATATCGATGTACAGCGAGTCATATAGCTCACCAAAATTAGTCTAGCAATAAAACTCTGCATTTAACGTAGATGGATTAAGGGAAACTATCCGACTGCTAGCTCTTGAGGCTGTTCAACTTGCTGGTTTGATTACCATTTACCACGACTGAACTGTTCGATTGGATTACCCCGTGCAGACCTATCTACATCGCTGCATATATATGTCTGTCTTGGTAAATGTGTACATTAGACCAAAACGAGCACGATGCTTGTTTGCTGTATTATCGTTTAGTTCAATTGAGTTTGATCAACAGCTGTAACGCAATATTCTTTAATTAGTTGTATAATAGAGGGCGATAAGACGGCAGCTGTGATTCGATCAAGGGTCAATTCGAATTAGAGATACTTTCCCTGTCCTATAGTATATAGAAACATATATATATGTATACCGCGTCGTAAAGATTAATTATTGTAAGTCATAAAATTTGGGATATTAGTCCGGTAATTAATTAGTTTTAAACGCACTTCGTTTAGCGTCAATTTACTTCTAATTGCGTAGATATTGCTCTTCCTTAAGCCCGAATGTAGGTATATAGGTATACCTATAATGGTGAACTAATTTTCAGAGACGTTGCTGATCCGAAATAAAAACACAGCAAGACTTGTGGTTTTTTTTTTAATTTAAATAGTATTAAACTGAACCAGAATTTCGTAATTGAAAAATTTGGAAAATTGTCGAGAATTGCCTTCACCACAGACGGTTGAAGTTTACTCCTTACTTCGATTTCATGTATTTCTATACCACTAGAACCCAGGCTCAGAAACACAAATTTGACGAATTTTTCAAACCGCCTGCAGGTGTGCGGCTCTTGAGTGAATTGTGATGATGTGTTTACACACGTAGATCAGTCAGAAAATATCCGAATTGGGCATTTTTTATCACAAAAGTTAAGAATTTCTGCGAATTTACATGCATTCTTTTACCTAAAAACCGTGAAGGGATTTTCAGATCGTTCCGCCCGTAGTTCACTCGAGAGTCTCGGTCCTGGCGGTTAGAAGTCCTTATACTTGTATTTTCAAGCTTGCGTTTGGGTGGTAAAGTGGCTAAAGTGCGTAGAAGCGTCGAAGTCAAGAGCGAAAGATTGACCGTCTGTAGCGGGCGCAATTTAAGATCGATTTCAAATTATTTTTATTCCAAATAAAGCTTTAGTTACTCACTGTTAAAAAAAAAATATCCGTGAGTCCTCGAGGTTCCGTCCTTCTATTTTTGATTAGTAAAGTCTCTAAGAATTCAATACTCTTTATCTTTAACCTGGGTTCAAGAAATTCCCTGGAAACAAATTTTATCAACGAATATTTCTGAGAATAATTATTTTTCATTAAAAATGTCGTTCCAAGTTGTATACACTGATCTCACCCCCTCAAGTATCAGGTACAAGTACGTATAAAGATAAACTTGCGGGCACGTATACGCGTGATTTCGTCTAGCTCGTTAATATCTCAGTTAACGAGCTCAGTTATTGGCCTCGCAGGGTAAATTCAATTAAGTTTAATTATCGTTTAAAGTTTCGTCAAAGGTTGAGCGCGATTTCGTGGGAAACACCAATTTATTGGATTATTATCGAAACTTTCACACTGCAGAATCCACGATAATGGGTTTCGGTTCAGTTTCGTTTTTTTTATTTGTTTCCTTTTTTTTCTTTGGTATAAGAAGAAATCTATTGCTTTCCACATTCGCCCATAAAATCTATTATTCGATAAGCATCTAATCAATTTGAAAGAAGAAAAAAAAAGTTAAAAAAAACGAGTCAGAATAGAACTTTGAAAAGTTCGAATCTAGAGATCCGTGAGAATATCGATTTGAGCCATGTTTTTCGTTCGTTTTAACTTCACAGGGTATTGGATTTGAACGGAAGGTACAATTTCAGGCGACTCGTTTATTTTCGAAATTCATATGCTGAACGGAGTAGTCCTTTCACTCGTATTTTAAAGCCTTTGAACGATGATCGATCTGTATACTCTATCGCACCTTTCGTAATAGCGTCGTTTAAGCGGTACTGAAAAATTTGCTTTTACAGGTAGCGGGCAGCTCACATTCGTGATATTAATATTATCGATGGTGTCTTCTTGTACTCGATTAAATTCAGTAACCGTAAAATTGTTTCGATTTTTAACTTCCCAATTGAAGAAATAAAAAGGAAGTTATTGTAATCACCCAAAAAAAGGATGAATACACCTCGCAAAAAGAATCCGAACGAATTAATGGATTCTGATGATTCTGGTGTCAATTGACGCGGTTCTCCGTAATTTAGACGTAATTGGATTTCAGATTTGATCGATGGAGTAGTTTCCGAGTTATTCAAAATCGAAATTTGGAAACAAAAATTTCAATCGCTGATATCTCGAGAATGGATCAAAGGATTTTGATGATCTTGGTCTTCATCGATAGCATTCGTTCTAACTTGAAAATGATCTTATTTTGAAGTACATCGATGTAGCTTTTTTTTCTTCTCTCATCAATATTAGAATTTTTATTATTTCAGCTTGAAATGAGTTTGAAAACGGGTAGTTCAAAGGCTGGCTCATGGTCAGTCCAAACCCGCTTGTTATTAACAATAATGAAATTTAACTGCAACGCGATCAAACCAATCACTCATACATATATGTAATTGTATGGAAGCATGTGCATCAGGTATATATAACTGTTATTTCACGCAGGCAATTTTCCGTCAGCAAACCTTCAATTTATAATAATATTCTTCCGTTTCGATTGAAAATTTATTTCCAGTCCTACGTACCGCGCGTATATGCGTAGGTAGAGAATTCTTCACACATTCAGCTACCTTTTGCAAAATTAGGTTGTACAGCTCGAGGCTCACGTGTGTCGTTCGGTAGGTGAAATTGATTCTGGACTATACACGGTTCTTCCGCGTTTTGTCGCAATCCGTATGAAAATCCCCCTCGCTACGCATCGTACGTGACTTCCATGGTGTGAAATTTCCACCTATACATATATAAATATATACATACCTGTGTTGTATATATATGTATACATATATGTTCTCTGAATACCTATATTTTTATCTAACACTGCCATCGAATGACTCGAGTCACGAGTCGAGGTGGGTCGAGCGGGCTTGGATGAAGGGTTGAATTGTCCATCACTCGAGGACACGTACAGCGTGTCGAGTGCGGGGTCTTAACGCGACACCCCTAACCCATCGCAACGGATCTTGCCAGAGTTAGAAGAGATAGAGAGAGAGAGAGAGAGAGAGAGAGAGAGAAAGAGGGGGAGGAGAGAAAAAAGGGAGAAGAAAAAATACCCGAGGAATCCCTGACGAACAATCCTAACAATGCACAGTCAGGTTTTAGATTGAATTTTTACACGAGATAGAAGTCTTGTTGGAGGAAAAGGATGAATTTTGGAGACCAACCCTCACCCTCAGTTCGCAGGCTCCAGCCTTCAGCCTTCAGCCTTTGGAACCTTGGAAGGCTGGAAGGCTGAAAGCTTGGAAGCTTGGCCCTCGTCCCTCGTCCTTCCTTCTTGTTATCGTCATTCGTCGTCCTTTAACTCTCTTCGTCCTTTTCCTCCCTGACCTATTCACCCCCTGTTCACTGGTATCCACCCTCCATACCGAATACAGTTTCACCAAACGTTCCTCCGAGACCCATGTCAACGGATCAGTGTTCATCCGATTCTCTTATATATGCATACGTGTCAGAAGTTTCATTCCATCAATATGTATGTATGTATGTATGTAAATGCATAGATACGTGTATTTACATACCATTATAAAACTTGTTCCATACCGAAATTTCAAACAGTCAAGCATCGGATAATGATTGAATGATAAAAATTGCGTTTCAGGGAGTACCCTTCATCGTGTTCAGGATCATGTTGGTGCCATTCGGAACCGACGAGATCTCACAATAGGATTGAATATTGTATGAGAACTGCAGCAGTTGTCCATCATCACATGGTGGCAGGCGGAGAATGTCGAAATGCTTCTTGCATCTGAATAATGCTTACAGGATATCCAGGTTTTAGGGGGATGTTAGGAACACTGAGACCAGGATATCTTGGCATTGAATTTCAGGTTGGATCCCTTGATTCCTCGGAACAATCCAAAATCGATTTTTCTTTCTAAACTGACAGAATATAAATTTTTTTATCATATCAGGGTAACTATAGCGATCGAATTTTGACTCCTATACTAAAAAATGTTCATCTTAGTGCTCTGAAGACTTTTCCAAAGTATGGATGCCCTGCAAGCATGATTCAGACGCAGGGATAATTCCGAATATTCTTAAAGGTGCGAATAACCCCTGCGTTGCTTTTCTAATTTTTAATCACAGGGTATAGGATTTCCATAGTTTTAAGCAACGAAAACGTAAGTATATGATCGAGACCCTCAGTGATTGCTCGGTGAAAAATTATTGAGATCATTTTCCGCCTGTACTCCAATTTCCAATTCCAATAATATATTCAGAACGATTTCATGGATAATCGGGGCTCATAAAACTCCGGACGAAATATCTCTTGGAGTTTTACATAGGTATCTCATTGCCAGTACCAGTTACTCAAAAATGTACCAAAACACCATCAGAATTATGTTTCAGCCGTAGGATATTCCTTTAACTATAATGATAGATCAAGAAATCGAAGTAATATAGTATCGAGATTAAGGAACCATAAGATGACTGTGAAATTTCATTGATAATACATTCAAAGTAAAGTTCATCTCTAACTGGATGACATTTCACTTTTTGCAAGCCCGTCATCAATGCAGTTTATACAACGTAATGACATACTATGGTGTTTGGGACGCTTCAAATGAAACGCGGTGTAGGAAAAGACTCTATATATCATCTGCGTGGCTTTTTTTATGAATGAGGTACCCGTGGGCACATTCTTCAGTTTGATATGAATTTCATCCCGTACATTATACATATGCATGATATCCTATGAGTCCCCACAACGTAATTGGAAACGGAGGATGACTGCTGATTTTAGGTATATCACGTTATTTGAAACATTCTCGGGATTTCAGACCATCTCCCCCATGTTTCGCCATTATTATTAATTTTTTTTTCGTGCAACGTCCATCTGCTGGTAAATTTCACATGTATACCTATACGTAGCAGTACCACATACGTGTTTACATCTCTCTACTCACGACGAGCGAGGAAGTATTATGCACAAATCGTCGAAAAAAGGTCCTACAAAATCCAATACTGGCAGATTCATATTCTTGTGAGTATATTTTGAAGTATCCTCAACAAAGACACAATTTTAATCCAATAGTTCGTAGAACGCTGCAACCCTGTTTCCAACTAGACGATTATTAGCAGACTTGCTACAGGATACGCAAAATGGCTCACATGGGTAAAAAATGTTAGACCGGTGCGATCGTCATGATATGAATAAAATTCACTGATCATATCTCCATAAGTAGCCTCGTTTACTCATGGACATCCGATTATCCGTCACTTTGGTGTCTAACGCACTGAATGAATGAGCGAGTAAATACGTCAGGTGCGAAGATCGGGCCTTTGCCAGCTACAGCAAGTGAAGAAACACATCAGTAAAACCATTTCAAGTGGGCCAAACGGGGGATGAATTTTACACGAGGTGCTCATAGGTATATACTTTCTACTCTGTGCTGTGCGCCCACTAGTATGTACTACCATCCTCACAACTATGGAGCACAACGGCAAAAAAGACAGAAATGAAAAGCAAGAAGTGACATTTTGACATTCGGTGAAGATTGGTAGTGGATCGGCAATTAGACTGGTCCAGAATATGTATCATATCTATACGACGATATATGTGCGATTGAATGGGAGAAGAGTTATCTTTTCGAATGATGATTTAATTTACTGATAACACTGTCAAGTGTCAAGTCATCTTTACCGCAGGAATATCTTACGTCAAACCGTGATACAATTATTAAAGAAATGAACAGTCTTCGTGGTGGAAAAGTCACGTAGATCATTCGCGATAGACTATTTGGCTCTGTGCCACCATTCGGCACTGATCATATGCTGCTATACAGATTCTAAACGAATGGCAAAGTTGACCTTTTTCGTATTACGACACGTCGCTTAAAGGGATGTTAGAACCCAGTACGAGCTCAGGATCTTCTTTATGTTTTCTAGTTCCTTCATTCACTCGTTTATTCGCTCGCTCAAAACGTTTGTCAAACTTGACGATACTTTGAAACGTTCTTTTGAAACCGTTTGACACTTTAGACCTGCCTTTTTGCAGTAAGATTTTTGTCTCCTTAGATGTAGAAGCAGGTGGTATTGCGATCGAGAAAATTTTCGAAATTGAAATTACGCCCGAACTCGGCGTTTCGTGATCGTTATAGAAACTCGAAAAACTGGATTCTTACATTCCGAAGTTTCTTAGAAACTGTTCCAGCAATTCAAAACGAAATTGGTATATATCAAGAATGTGTGACACGATAAACAAGATGGTCTACGAGATTTTGAAAAAGGGACAAATCTTTTCTTTCGAAATATAAAAAAGGCCGCTGGTCTATTCTGGGGAATGCAAAATTTCTCGAAAGCGATCAAATCAATTTCCTTCGGAACTGATACTCCAATGGAATTTTTTCTTCACATTCGAAAGCTGGAATCTACAATAGATACGACGAGGACGACGAGGAAATTCAAAATTGTCAAACTAGTTAAATTGCGAAGCAGAAAGGGTTTGAAATTCCGAAATTCGGGACAGATTCATTCCAATAGTTCCAAATCATTCAAAAATTGGAATTATTCAAATCCGTGAATGACTAGATTCGATTTAACGACTGCTCGCAGATCCCTGTATACTTTATACTCCCAAAAGAGAACTTTGGGATGTCGGATCTCTCTGTTCTGGAGACCCTTCGCCCAGCTGGTGAAAAATCTAGACGAGGGTGCGAGGAAAGGCGCGCGCGATGCTCACCGCTTCGCAGAATCGACTTTAAAGGGGAAAATCGTTGACGATGAAAGAATTGACGAGTAGAAACGTGGAGGGACCCTGAGTACCTATCGTACCATCTCACACCCTCAAATGAATTGAATTTTTCACCTTGCGTTGTAGAGCCTCGCCCGCGAATTCCCAGGCTTGAACTTTTTTTTTTCTTTCTGGTGTTTTTTTTCCGTACTTTATTCCGTCACTCTAAGCGATAAATTACGGCGCACTAAATTACACGATCCGATGTTTACGGCATTTCATTATTCTACATACGATTTTGATATTGAATAATAAGAAATAAGAATAAACCGTACGTCGCGACAAAAAATGCATATGGGGAATTCCATGCCGTTTCAACCTGGGTTTGACCCTTCACCTCGCGGATTTCGCTCGTGATTTTTATATGATTGTTCCTACTTCGAAAAGCACTGAATTTTTTTTTCAAATTTTTGCGACTTGATTCAAAATTTCTAGAATTTTTGAAAACCGTCATATTGATCGACACGATTTAAAATTCTGAAAAAATTCTCAAAAATCAAGTGTCAAATATCTAAATTTTTGAGCGTATAGCCGAAGTGGGCAGATGTTTCCTTCTTACTGTTTTCAAGCTTTTTCCGAAAAAAAACGTTGAAAAACCTAGAAGCGGGTGTTATTTTACTATGGATGGTTGCTGAAACATTGTTATATGCCACACCGGATTTTTTAGACCCGAAAAAAAACATTTTTCAAAAAACAAAAATTTTTTGAAAATTACAAAAAAATAATTGAGTCAAAAAACTTTTCGCGAAAATTCTAAAAATTCTTTCGAAAAATCCGGAGTGACATTTTGAAATATTTCAGTAGTTATTCGCAGTAAAATAACTCCCGGTGCTGATTTTTCGAATGTTTTTTCGGAAAAAGCTTGAAAACAGTGAGAAGGAAACATCTGCCCACTTTGGTTATACGCTCAAAAATTTTGATATTTGACACTTGATTTTTGAGAATTTTTTCAGAATTTTAAATTGTTTCGATCAATATGACGGCTTTCAAAAATTCTAGAAATTTCGAAGCAAGTCGCAAAAATCTGAAAAAAATTTAGTGCTTTTCGAAGTAGGAACAATCATGTAAAAAATCACGAGCGAAATCTGTGAGGTGAAGGGTCAAACTCAGGTTGAAACAGCATGGATTTCCCCATATGTGCTCTTTTGAACTCAGCGGGCCAAAGGGTCAATCATTACCCAAATTCGGTGTACCGAACTTCCGGAAATTTCTGAAATCTGATCAAGTTGTTTGGAATTATGTAACATCGTTGAACAAAATTTTAATCTTTGAATCTTCCTGAAATATTTGACCTCACGTGAAATTATTTGACTTGAAAAAAGAAATCAGTGAAATCAGTTGATATCCCTCGAAGTAATTGCAAATTATTCAAAATCATTCCAAAAAATGATTTAAAATCGATTGGAACCATTTGAAATCTATACATACCTATAAGATCATTTGAATTCTTCAAAACGTTTGAAAATATTAGAAGTGTGGAATCATTTAGAATCTCCAAAATCGTTAAAAATCTCTGAAACCGTGAAAAAAATGCTTAAATCACCTGTAATTTTTCGAAATCATTTGCAATCGTGGGAAATCTTGTGGAATTATGTGAATTTCTTCAACGTCATTGAATGATTTCGCAATGATTTGAAACCTCCTGCAATATGGGAAATCTTCGGAAATCATGTGGAATCCCGTAAAATTACGTAAGTTTACTTTGAACAAGAACGATTTATCGTTCGTGAGAATAATTTCAGAACTTCCTGTATCTAAGCAGCTGTGAATGATATTAGCTACATATCTTGACGAGAATCGAACTGCTCTTTTTCTATCTCTTTTCTTGTTCTTTTTTCCTTTACCACGGCTCAAAACAGCTCGCCTCTACTTCAATTATAACTGTCTAGAAGTTGGAAGAGATCTGTCTTAGTTCAAGAGATGGATTTATTCGATAAGGGTCCGTAATATAGACGATATATACCTGTGTATATTACAGTTGCGAATGAAGCGGGAAAGACGAAGTATGAAAAAGTATATCTCATCGTCAGAAGTATCAGAAAATCCTGATACAAGTTTCGGTCTCTCTGCCCGCCTAAAGTCTTTCCAATTTTTTTGCGATGTACTTTAGATTTTGGAAAAGTGCCTTACCCATTTTTTTACTCCTATAAACTAACAATAGCAAACTTTACAAACAGCGTGTCTAGTGGCACAAGGTCGTAAGTGCCATAATGCGACCGTTTTGCTGTTTCTAAGATCAAAAAAGGTCGTATAATTCGGCTTTCACGTATCAATTATGTGTTTATCGATAACTTTTGGCTAAAAAAAAATTACTTGAATCTCTGCCCAGGTATTAAGCGGGGTAATTCCAACCCCGGATGACCGGAGAGGGTTGATACAATATTCGTGTACAGAGCAGGAAGCGGAGCACTCTTCGAGACCCAATTTGATCAACGGTATCAATTTATGTGGTATCCACGAAGCGGAATACCGGGCTAGAATCTGAAAACTTTTCTCTTGTTTTTTTATTTTTATTTTTTTTTTTACATCGAAAGACACAGCCCCAACGTGGTGGTAAACGGAAATGAAACCCCTTCACTGGAATGAGGTTGAATCTCGAAAAGAAAGGTTCTTCTTTCCCTCGAGTAGGTAATTATTGTTTTGTCACGCGGCAGCGGCACATGGCGAATCCTAATTAGAAAGCTCGGTATAATAATACCTGCTCACTCAATTAGCCCAGAATACGCAGTGGGTAAATACGGCCTTTGACGACGATCAGGGAACAATATTTCATTCTACCATTTTTCAACCGTAACACTGTCATTATTCTTATCAGTCAAGTCAAGTCCATTTTCGATTGATCGATAGTACATCGGATATTTACGCTCAAAACCAGAGACTCGATTAATTGGACCCCATTCTTCAATCTTGCGATTAAAAAATAACGACGGTTGCACAGTCAATACGAAAATAAAAACTCAAGTTTCCGTTAGATCTTCGGACTCTTAATTCAGGTACGGATAATAGCGGAAGTGGTCTGTTCGTAGATATCTTGAGAACGAATTGAGCGACTTCAACTTTGGTCATATCAATCGAAGTGACTTAATGTTAATTAGAACTAACTTCAAACTTTCTCAATATATCCGTTTTTGAGTGATCAGGAAAAGAAAATTTCGAAAAGTTTGTTCTCTTTTAACCTGCAATGATAATATCTCGTGAAAAGATCACATCAACTGTTCTTTCAATTAGTATAAGATTCCCTAGATTCTATCAAATTTCCGAAGTAATTAAATTGCAATTAATAAGATCTGTCAATTTATAACAACTGGTCCAATTCAAATTCTATCAAATTGTCGAATCGCGTGATCAAGTCAGTAATTTTTACTTTAAAAAATGAGCAATTATTTCCTTCTTGCTCGCAGTTTCCCTAGAAACTTGGTATGGAGAGGTTTTCTGCGTCACTGATCGCTAAAACGAGGTCAAATTTTCACAATTTTAAAAACTCAACACATGGATCCCACAGACCCAGACGGCAGACTGAAACTGAGGCATATCAAAATTCGTTCCACGTAATACGTTGGTCGAAAAGTTCATTTTTTTTGGGTTTATTTCAAGATTTTGGGTGAACCCGGATGTCTTTACAGTAATTCCAAAAATATTCTAGATTCCAGAGTTGGGTTATTTGCGCGAGGCATGACTGTCGAAACTACACAACGAATCATTCAGCTGAAGAATTTTGAAAATTCCTAAAAAGCGAAAGTATATATATTAGGGTGGCCCTTAATATGGGTAAAAAAAAAAATTGATCGCGCCGCCCTCCAAAGCGGTTCCAAATAATAAAAAAAAAATCTACACAAAGCCCCAGCTATGTCCGTTAAGAAGGAGACGTGCCTGTAAGCATGAACTTGAATTTAAATATCAATTTTTCTTCATGATTGGATAAATTTTGATTTTTTAAAACTAGTTCATGTGTCAATTTTTTTTTTCAACTTTCCGAAACTATTGTACATTGGTATTCAATATATGAACCAAATAATAAGGTCCTCCATACTAAATTTGATGAGCGTTCAGTTCTACCATCCCATTATTTTGGAACAATAGTTCGATTTAGCTGCCGTCGAACGTTTTGATTCCCATCAAAATCAAACTTTAAATTTGCATCTTATCAGAGAAATCTATCAAGTACGAAGGATATAAATTTACGATAAACCATTCACATCGAACTTCCAGATTGGCCAGAATTGTTTTTTTTTTTTTAATTTTGTTAGAAATATCCCTTGCGTACTGAGATACATAGTAATCTAGTATGGAGGACCTTATTATTTGATTTGTATATTGAATACCAATATACAATAGTTTCGGAAAGTTGAAAAAAAATTGACACATGAACTAGTTTAAAAAAATCAAAATTTATCCAATCATGAAGAAAAATTGATATTTAAATTTAAGTTCATGCTTACAGGCACGCCTTCTTCTTAACGGACATAGCTGGGACTTTGCGTGGATTTTTTTTAAATTATTTGGAACTGTTTTGGAGGGCGGCGCGATCAATTTTTTTTTCACCCATATTAAGGGCCACCCTAATATATATAGAGATAATTGACTACGTTGGTGGTAAGTGGGTTAAAATTGGATTGTCTGGTAGGTTTTTGAGGTCAATCAATGAAACTTCTGAATCGTTACTGAAAGATTCAAAAGAGCGAATTTGAAAGTTAAAAAATAATTAAGTTTCGTTTCATTTTCTTTGCCTATTAAAAATCCAGCGTAAATTTTTTCAGCAAATCGATTTAGCTCGTCGTGGCTATATCTTCACGTGACAAATTCGTATATAGTATAGGTATATATACTACATAGGTAGGTATACATAGTTATTGAGCGAAAAGCGAATTGTAAGAGATATCGTCGGTGGGGAGGAAGACCGCGAGGCTTTAGAACGGTTGAAAAAGAAAGAGAGAAAAAAAGAAAGAAAAAACGAAAGAAAGAAAGAAAGAAAAAGAGGGAAAAAAGAAAAGAATCAAGAATAAAATTCTAGACCGCTAAGCCCGAATTTTAGGAATTGCAGTCATACTGTAATTGGGGGAGAAGCCCCGACACTGTAGGGTGGAATAAAAACCGAAAAGAGAAGACGTAGAATAGGCACTACGGGCTTCGCACATGAATTCCCTACTTTTTACAAATTGTTATTTATTTATTTTAGCCCCCCTTCTCCATTTTCTCGGTTATTGTCCTTTTCATTTTGAACTGAAGATCCAGTGGGATCAAATTTCGACGCGTAAACTTAATGCGAACATCCTGCTGCTGCGAAACACGAACCTTATCTTTCGTTATTTTTATTCATTTTTTTTTTTCTTTCTTCTCTGTTTCTTTCTTCGTGAATGAACGAAGCTAAAATTATGAGGGGCGAATTAACGAAGAGCCCGTGTGATTCGACAACCCGTTTTTCTCTTCAATTTCTGGACAGGTACTTCAGCAAGCAGCAAACTGTGATCCTCTCGAGTTATGTATGGGGCATTTCAGGAGACCCTGGCCGTTTAACGTTCATTTCAGATCTACTCATGCGGTAGAATTTACCCCGGAAACCACCGAAAAATTGTTGAAACTCTGTTTTTATCTCGAATGATTGTACATGAATTCTATGACGGCAAGATACAATTCTGAGACTGAAATAATCGCGAGATCTGAGTTTATCATTATGTTTTGAGAGAGACTTCCAAATTTCATCTCATGAAGTCGAACAAGCATGAGGAAAGTTGTTTTGCAGAATTATCTAGAATACCATCGAATTATTTCTTCAAAAATGAAATTTCAGCGAGTGAAAATTTCCAATTTATAGTTAAATTAGTAAGATACAATAATGTTGGAATCCATAAAAAACAAAAACATACCGTTTTTGGGATAGCTAAATTGATTGTTAAATGAGAAAGAAAAAAAAAACGGTACAAAACTAAAAAATGTGAAGTAATTTTTCCGAGCATTTTGGGGTGCGGAATACCATATAAAAGATTACGAAACATAAGTGCGAAATGATCAGGGTCACAGACTGGGTGATTTGGCACGAAATATTCCATATATATATACTCGGAGACCAATTGAAATGCAGGTTTTTTTAATGACGGCAATAAAATAGGGAAAAAAAGCAAAACTACGTAAAGTCGTAAGAAATGAAACTATTATATTTTTTTTTTCCAAACCTCGGCAGCTGATGGTCCATCAAATGAACTTTGTAAACAGCCCAACCTCGGCACCCAGACCCAGTTATGGAACGAGGGGGTAGTAGAGCTCGGCAATATACCCACTTGCTTGTGAGGGTTGCTAAAAACAGCCAGTCTCACAGCGACGAGGAGAAATACCGATATTAAGCGATCCGATACGATGCAGGGAGAGATATATTGAAGGATATATACCAACTCGTAGTGAACGAATTCTATTCTTCGAATGCCAGGACTGTCTGACATTTTTGGTCGATCTGTTGGCCGCCTTCATTTGGCATCACGATATTTACCGGGGTTCCACCATCCCAATCGCAGGGAAAAATTTCTATACATATTTAGGTAATTGAGAGTCGCAATAATTTCACCTAAAATTTATGGGATTTCTATTTCAACCGAATAATTCAATAGTATTTTCAGGCATTAAATAAACTTCGTTCGAGCCTGGTAGGGCACTCAATTGCTTTATTGGTGAGACTGTCTTTCAGTCCCGGAAATATTTGATATCATGGAATGGTCCTGAAATTATAATTGGGTCAGGGAAATAGTAGAAAAATTGTTGTTCTCCCCCTCATCATTCTAAAAACTCCTATAGTAACGTTCTGGAAAAGTTATATGCTCTCAAAGTACCAGGATCGATTTTCAGAGCTATAGGAAAAGCAGAGCTGTTCCGTTGATATATCTATAACATTATTGAAAATGTCAAGTTTTGAAATATAATATCTTCAAAAGAAAAGAGGAACCGTTTGGTGAATCAAATCGGTTAAAAATCCTGAAATCAACATCCAGTCTCAATAATTTCTTTCCTGGAAAATATCCTTGATCCGTTCTAGAAATTCGTGAAAGGATAATTTTCCATTTTGTATCTATAATCAAACTCTAACTATATGTAGTATATAAATTTGCATGATTCCATGGTTTGGAAAACAGAAAAATAAAAAGTTGGCGCTCGTAAAAATCGAAACTTATCAAAAAGCTGAGCTTTAATAATCGTTTGGTACATCAAGCTCGTTAGGGATTGATGAAATGACTAAATACTATGAAATTTTTGGTTGAGCATAAGAATTCATAATTTCAGGTCATGATATATTGTCACCCATTGGGCGTATGTCAACATAGAATTTGAATGGAATATTTTTATAAAATGGCAATCAGGCGCGAATAAAACGATGAAAACTCACGAATCATTTTTTAATTTCGTTTTCCCACAAGGTGTGATTAATTTGAGGAATAATTTCCCTGACGAGGACCCTCGCCATCTTTTATTTCAACAATTGGTTCTCACGAATGCAAATCATTGTGTCTAACGAGGCATAATTCGACGCCGGATCCCCAACAATTTTCTACTCCATTCCAGCCTTTTTATTTGCCAAGCCCAACATAAAACTGATCACGCTAGTTACCGAGGAAAAAGAGGATCTCATATTTTCGTTTATAGGGCTAATTTGCGAACCCTTATCGATCCGGCTCTCGAAACTTTATTTCTTGTATACGGGAGAAGTACCGTAAGCTTTTAAATCGAAAAATATTATTATGGAATTTCATATGTAGGAGATTTGGGAATAGTACATTACGATACGAGTACGGAAACGCTTATTTGACGAAACGAGAGGTTTACGGCACGAGCCGAAGGCGAGTGCTGTAACGAGTTTCGTCAAAAAGCCTTTACGTACGAGTGACGATCATTATTTTTCATCGTGAGAGCCGTGAAATCGCGACGAAGTTGCGATTTTGAGGTTAGAATGATGAAAACCATATTTCTTTCTTGGACACCACCATTTTTCGAAGACTTTTTTCACCACAATCAAAAAATTAACACCATTTTTTGGAGGGTACGGAGCTACTAACAAGTCGAGAATATATTTTTGGTCAAAACCGAGTTCTACAACGATCACGTTATTCCATTCGGACCAATTGGATTAGGTATAAATCCTTAAACAATATTGTAATGTCATTAAAACCGTTTTTCAATTTTTCAACTGACTGGAATTTCCGTATTGATTTTAAATTATTGGCCTCGGAATTGATTTTCTCTCACCCTACGATTATCCACGAATCGAAATTCCGAAAATACGAGAGATTCGCAACTTCATAAACCGTTCTGCACAAAGATTTCAACGAATTAGGGTAAGAAACTCAAAATCGAACGATAATTTAGAAATAAAAATTTCCAGTTATAATATTTGTTTGTAAAAAACGAGAAACAGTCGGCAAACTTTCCATCTTTGTTGAAAAAAAGCCTATATTCTCAGATCCAAGGTAGAAATTTGTCTCCAAAAGGAAAATTCGTCTCACAAACTCCAAGTCCTTCTGGTTTACTTTGAACAGCTATAACTCGCGGACTCCTCAAGAGTTGTTCAGAAAATCGTGGAAGCCCGAACTTTAAAGTTTTCCACATGAATATTGATTTCTCTTATAGCCGTTCAGACTTCCCATTGTTACGTAGATATTTCGATATAAGATTACTTCGGGAAGATAAACAGATTCCGAAAGATTGATATCTGATTTTTTTCTCGACCACTTTCAAAATATCCGATAACGAAAGTCCTACATACTAAATCTAGTTAAAAATTTAGAAAAAAATTTCACCGTCTCTTGTCTGTTTTGGAAAAATAACAAATTTGTACCCGGACAATCAACTACCCCAGCTATTTAATTTACCTCTCGTATATTTCCAGATCCTGAAGTAACGATATCCCCACCTTTAGAATAAAGCTCGATAAACCCTAGTCTTGGCAAAATTTCGAGACAAAAACCGTTGGCAACCGCGTTGAATTCGGTAAGAATTTGCTGAAAAGGTAAGAGCAAAAACGACAGTTTATGGTACTGAAATAAAATCGATAAATCGTCTAGCCGCGAACTGACGCGAATTTAGAGCCGTTGAATTACGGATTAAACGTCTGTGGTCACCCGAGGTCAAAACTACCCGACTTGGGCATAGATTCAACAATTTTTCAGCAGAAAAAAAGATCAAACACTCGGTACGAATTCTTTAGAGTGAAAATCGTCCCACTGCAGAAAAATAGAGTGACTCTCCACATCAAGGTGAGTGAAATTCCATTTTTTTTTCTTGTTTTTTTTTTTCAAGTCAAAATCGTGCCACTCCGGAAAAATAGAGTCAAAAGTCACTTCAGAGAACGTAATTGTCCTCTTTTTCCTTACTCAAAAATAGACCCACTTCATATCTCGAAATGAAATACTTTTTTTTCGAACGCGCACTGCGGAACTAAATTTGTTTCCTATAAAAGTACCACATTTCGAGAGAATTCCCGACAAATTTTATCAAAAGACAATGATCGACAATCGCACAATAATTATGATCCTTTTAATAATTAGCAGGTGGATTTTCCCAACTCAACCTTCCAGATTTTTTTCCCCAATTTTATCATTTTATTTCATTTGTAAGCTCGGTTCTAAAAGAAAAACAAAAAAAACAAAAATTCATCTGAAAATTCATCGAGACATTCTTCAAAATAACTGTCCACTTCAACATCTGCATAGTTTCTGAGCTAAGGTTGCGTGTGAATCATGTAATTTAGAACTACCTCCCTCTGGATAGCGCAATGTCTGAAGGTATTCAAAATTTTGAGGTCATTACATCGGATTTCTCATCAAAAATTCATCAAGGTTATTTTTTTTTTTTTGTCTTCGCTCATAGATTACGAGATGAAAATTCGTAAAATCCTGATTGTGCGATGTGGTCCAGACAAAAAAAAAACAAATGGTGAAAATGGCACTCTGCGCGTTTTTGGCGTTTTTCGGCACTATTGAAGCTGTGCCTGAAACAGTGTCGAGAAATGAAGTCAGGTGCTCTACTAAATCGTGAGAAACTAATATATGGCTTGCATCCCTCTGATAATGACTGGCCAAATTTTGGCCCCTGCGATCAGTCGACAACGTAGGGTTGAAGATTTCCGAGCTCAAACATAATCATTGATAAAAAAAAAAGTGAAGCTTACAAGAAAGCTCTGAGAGAAAAGCGCCGTATCTACGAGCACTTGGAGTGGAACCGCGTGCGAAACGGAGGCTATAAGCATTGAGCGAAGCCCTTGTAACACACGGGAGACTGGGAGAAAACGGATACAGGTGCACTGCGATATAATCGATACGTCAATCGGTGCGAAGACCGCATGAGGTTCCGATATATAGCTGGCCAAAAGAATACGCGGGTATAGGTCGTTAATACAAGGTTTGGTTTGGTTTGGTTTGGTTTGGTTTGGTTCGGTTCAGTTTGGCTCAGGACTTAATTCTGCCAGAGTGAACTTTTCACCCCAATGCATATTAAGCATCGCTCACTTATTCTAGGTGATATTTTATTCCGTAACGCCCTATACTACTGCTTTAGGTGCGGTTTGGTGGGTGGTTTGGTGGGTAGGTATAATATAGATGCGGTTTACACCGTCTTGAGTCGCGACATCGTGGGGCTTTTTTAAGTGAGGCAATGATTCTTCCGGCGAAACTGAGCCCGGAAATCAGCTCAGTACTACGACGGGAACGAGGCCGTCTCAATTCCCAAGTATATAACAACTTTGGAGCTTCTGGGCGAAGATTGGCTTCTTTTACCCTGATTTTCCCCAAGTAGACAGTAGTATATAACGATGTCATTTTTAATATTCACCTTGAAACTTTTCGGGCAAACAGAAATAGCTACTACATAGTATTTATAAAACCGAACTTCATTCTCGGTGGCGCCCCACTCAAAAGCACCTCACCAACTTTTTGCCATTCAAAATTTCTCTAACAAACACAAAGAACGATCTTTGAAAGTCTCATCGAGTTGCTTATCAACGAAACAATCAAAACCATCACTGATTATTCCTCAGAGTACAAAAATTTGGAAAATATCGTAGAAATTTGACGAAATAAAAACCATTTTCAAACCCTGTATATATATACTAAAAGTAATTTCCATATCATCAAAGTTCTATAGGATTGTTTGCCACGGTCGCGCACATGGTTGATTGTGTCGAGGTATACCTACTGGTCGCTACTTCGTGCGATCTAGCGAATATTTTCTTGCCGTGAAATTGAATAATTTTATCCAGTCCTCTTGAAATCCCAAAAGATCAACCCAAGCCCAAAGAATTCGAAGCAGTGGTTCAAGGAACTTTTCGAATCCGAAATAACGCCCTGATCATGTATGCATTAACTTCTTATCTCTCGGATATAGACGAAGAGCTGCCGCAGTTTGAAGACAGGGAATTTTAAAAAAATAATTCTTCGCATTCTACGTCGCACAATCTCTTTACTCTTCTTCACTAAATTCAACGAATAAGCCCGAGGACAATAAGTGAATTTGATGACGGGTTACGTGGTCGATTATATAATTGAAATTATCAAAAAAAAATGATACTCTCACACGTCTTTATGTACTATGAAAAGGAACGGGAAATTTTCATTCGACCCTTTTTGAGGGAAACAAAAACAATTTTTAAGTAAATGGATAGATCCGTTGATAAGGATCAGTCAGAAGCTGGATCCTATGCAGTATGAATATGTAAAAACTAATCGTATACAAACTCGAGTACCTACCACGAAAAGAAATAAGAAAAGTATTCGTTCGTATATGTATGAGCTTGGCGAGATCCTTTGATCAACGGATATCCGGAGTATAGACGGTAGTGCCAAACACTCGCAGGTATCGAAGTGGCAAGTAATTGTGTCACAAGACAATAGGGACATGCTTGCCTCTTGACTGCGGTTGTTGAGCTGATAAATCGATCGACTTAATTAACAGTATAGGTGTGTCTACCGATTATATCGAGAAATTTATGCTCGTCTTATCTGAAGTTTTGCAGAGCTGCACTGTCAGACTGAAACGAAAAAATCGCAAAGTTGCTCGTGGAATAGAAAAAGTGTGAGGAATAAAAAGCCCAAAAATACAAAATAAAAAGCATCGGCAGTCGAGACGTGTAGTTTGTCTCGTTTGCGTTTCTTCGTATACGAATTCGTAAAACGTGCTCGGCATTCCCATGACCCGTAATACAGGTGAAATTTACGCACCCATCAACCTTTTTCTAGCTCTTTTAGATCGCAATATAACTATACCCTGGGCTCGAAAAGCCGATATATAAGTGCTTACTTATACTTTGTTACTACGACACGGTTTGGCGATAAATTTTCTGCCGTCATCCAGCTAAGTCGACACAACATATTGTAAGTTTATATCTCAGGTAAGGCGATACTCGGATAATTTTAGAAAACAAAAATCGACGAATCAGAACGTAGAATACAACTAAATTCGAATATTTGTCCAGATATATGTATGCCTACGTTTGAATGTGAGATTCGAATAGAATTATTCATTTTTTTTCTTCGAGAAATGAGAAAAGCGGAAGAAAAAGAGAAATGGAAAAGAATTTTTTTGAAATTCAAAAATCGTACGTATAAGGCGTTGTCTGGAAGAATTTGAGAAACGTGAGAGAGTGGGATTTCTTCTATATAGATAGCGTACTGGACCGTGAAAAAGAAGATGGAAAAAATCTTGACTTCAGTGAGAAGAGAAAGAGAAATAGAGGAGTCCGAAGCCGCACGCGGAATTCTCCATGTATATAAATTCCCAGCCTTTTGAAATTCCCTTCGCTACGATCACCCACTGGTACCTTACACCTACGACTGATCTTACGCGATCGTCAATGGTATTCGACTTCTGAGTAAAATTTCGAAATTCCATTAACACGCCTTGAATGAATAACCAAACGCTCTCATTGTCAGCTATTGAGTGATCTCATCTGATTTGGGAAATCAGAGACGTCGCGTGCGGTTCGCCAGGCCTGAAACTCTAATCTATTCAATCAGCTGGAAAAATCGTTTTCCGGTCTCAATCGGGATTACAATTAGTTTATCGTCGAGAAGGGCTTATCCAAACGCTCCAGCTTGGGATATAAGAAATTCAAGTGATCTTGAGTCATTGATTTTCCGTATATATGTATAATATATCCACACAGCCGCACACAGAGTATCCTATTCAGATGATACATCGTCTTTCTGGTATCGTCAAAAGTTATACAGGAAATGGAAAAAGTATGTTCTGACAAAAGTAGAGAAATTGTTTTTAGGAAAGAGGTTTTATACAGAAATCGGTGATTTGGTATTTTTGTTGTCACATTGAAATTCAATCTGTATTATGTTACGAGAACGAAGAACAAAAATTATTTTTCCGATCTATGATCGATTCGGATATCTATTGTGAATTGGAACTTTCATTTCATTGATCGAGACAAGTACAAAAATAAAATCTGTATATAAAATGATGAACAAATTGTGAAACATCTTTTTCAACCGAGCAACTCAAAGGACTTTCTAGTCAAAAGCTAGAATAAAAATTCAAATAATTTAGAATTAAGAATGGCGCACTTTGAGAAAACTCTTTGTGGAATAGCATTAAGGCGTCCGCATTGTTATGCCACGTTGGTATATTCTTCGCACGGCGTTTCCGAGACCAGAATAGAAGTGCTTATAGGTAGGCGGGTAGATAGGTAGGTAGGTAGGTATCTGCACTCCTGTCTTGAACAGTAGCCCACACAGTAATGAGATAGGAACCACTTAACCCTGCTCACACGTGCTTAAGAGCTTGCTTGCCGGGTTAACTTGAATTTACAATTTAGTTACTAAACCTTCAGCACTCGACTCTCTGCGGCCAGTCTTTGTCCTAACGACTCGCCAACAAAAAACCTAACAAAGAAGAGTAGAAAGAAGCAGAATAATTGCCAACAAAAAAAAAAACCCAAAATAAAAAAATTAAAGAGTATAATACAGTGCCTGAAATAACACCAAAATATATTAATCATTGCAATCTGGGAAGCATCAGAAATGGAAACTATCCACAGCATCCTTGACAGGCAGGTAATTGATCATTTGACCACCTTGGGTCAGACCTACAACTAATTGCTGCCTAAATATTTTCAATTCAAAACAGTATACTCTAAGTGAAAAATTTACAAATACTCCTGCTAACTCAGAAACCACTAGATCGATTGATTGGTGAATTAATTCAGATTTGATTAGTTGGAGCAAATTCTGTGGATTGAACCCAAAGTCACGATAATCCGTTGATCCGTTCTCGAGATACCGTGGTATAAAAATTTGTTTCATAACTTAGCTTTTTGCATAATTCATAAACGAATAGACAGTATCTAATCAAATTCATAAAAATTCGTTCATTTGTTGACAAGATGTCGTAAGAAACCAAACACACACAGCGTCCATCTAAAAACTATATCTGCAATGATTCTCGGCACTTCGAAAGATGGGAATCTGATGATAACTCAACTGTTCATTTTTTTGGATTAATTACACCGTGAAAAATTTGCGGTATGGATTACCATGTAGAATGCGATTTGGTGTCAATTTAACACTATTGAAAGTCTTTTTGACACGCACACGTGCTGGATTTTCGAATTAACCACTTCAATTGTTCTACAGTGGTCCAAGCTGGCAAATTTTAACACCACCATTTTTTACAGTGTACATACAATATGACTCCTTTTTTTCGAAGCCAGAAGTCAAGAAACGACAGTAAAAATGTAAATCGCAGAATCCGATCGTAACGGGCATATTAAAGACCGGTAAGCTACGTAAAGTAAAAATCATGACGCTTATACAGTTGTGAGTGGCGTTTAAAAGATTTAATGCTAAAAGTACTATACAGCCAACGGAGGCACGTGTAACCGCCGTTAGTCTGAAGGGTGGCTGTACTCCCTGCTTGTATTTTAACGACTATCTTCACCGTACTTACTACTGTCTTGATATAAAACACACACATACCTATACACACACTCACACACACATGTAGAAAGAAAGAAAGATGAAGAGATGTGCACGCAATTTTTATGGCTATCTCTGCAACAGTCTGTCTACAGAATTAAGACGATGATAGGTTTCTATGTATTGCACATATGTCTAACATCCAGTACTAAAATTGATTAACCTCATTGTCCGCTTATCGACGCGTTCAGGTATATGACGTGTAATTCATTTGCAACTTTTGCACAATCTGAAAGACTATCACGCTCCTTTTTCGCAAGCCTGGAAACTGACTCGATCATAGGCTAACGCTCGGCGGTGCTAAACTTTGATTAAATGGGTTATTACGTGTCTCGGTCTACACAGGGTGTCCAAAATCACAATAAAAATTGCCCATAGCTACTGCTTCAATCAAACCATGCCCATCACCCTGGAATCTCAGTTTTCATTCGTAGAAAATGACAAGCTCGATGCGTTCCATTCGCAGTATCACAACCGGGAAAAAGATCCTTTGAAGGATCATGTTATTCCTAAGAAAGCTGGCAATTCACTTTCGGAAAATAGAGTTTTGTCAAACTAGCCAGGTTCGAGATTTTCGCAACTGAACCCACAGCATTAACTATACGGAATAAAAGTTCAACGATTTCGAGAATCGCCCTACTCGGCCATCGAGCATTAGCACAATTTTCGAAAGGCTCAAAATTTGCGCCACAGCACACTAGCGTTTCTATGAAATTTCCGTTCTACCAAAGCTTTCCTCTATCGAAACACCATTGAAAAGTATAAGTTTCCCCGTAAAGTGATTTTCAGGTGATCATTCAATTCCCCGTGTCCAGTATCATAGTCAGAACTTACCCGACTAGTAGTTAGCTTGTGCAACGAGCTGCGGGGTTTCCTCGTCGAATATATATATACCGTAATACATGTACGTATTTTCCCCCAATTTACCTATTATCGAAGAATCATGTACGTGCTCCAATGAGTCCAATTAGCTTTCGGTATATGTGCAATTCCACGTCAGGCGGGCCACTTTTTTGGGTCGTAATCACCGATTTTGATCTCCATCGAGGATTTTGTACTACTCATGGATGTAAGTCTCTGGGCCGAACCAAAAGCCAATATGCGACTCTGTTGTCTTCCTAGCGGAGGTTGAAAAATGCCGTTTTTGCGCGCCAACTTCTCTTCGGCGGCTGATATCTCAGTTGTTTTTGGAGCAAAGTACCAAAGTATATAGTGATTCTTGTAGCTATTTTCACACGCTTTCCGGTGATTATACTGACATCGCTCCCAAACCAAAATTTGGCAGTCAAAAACGGATTCAAAATAAAATTTTCATTTTTCAAAAAGTTCGCCCATTTTGAAAATTCTGTTTTTTGTCTCTAAAAATGGTTCGGAGTATCCCCTACATGTACCCGAAGTGGCAAAGTGGGCCTCTTTTCCGATGTTTTTTTATCCAAGTTTTAGTCGATTTTTCCACCATTTTTTTCAGGTTTTTTCAATTTTTTTTCTTTTTTTTGTCAATTTCGTCCCGAACATTTTCCAATTACCAGAAACGAGCTCGTCATGCGGAGAAACTGTTTCAAAAAATTGAAATGCGTGACGGAAAAATTTTTTTAATAGAATAATTCAGATTATATCGAAAAAAAATCAGATAAAAAACCAACGAAAGAACGGCCCACTTTGCCACTTCGGGTACGTGTAAGGGATACCTTGAACCTTTTTTAGAGACAAAAAACAGAATTTTCAAAATGGGCGGACTTCTTGAAAAACGAAAATTTTATTTTGACTTCGTTTTTGACTGCCAAATTTTAGTTGGGGAGCAATGTCGGTATAATCACCGGAAAGCGTGTGAAAATAGCTACAAGAATCACTATATACTTTGGTACTTTGCTCCAAAAACAACTGAGATATCAGCCGCCGAAGAGAAGTTGGCGCGCAAAAACGGCATTTTTCAACCTCCGCTAGGTAGACAACCGAGTCGCGTATTGGCTTTTGGTTCGGCCCAGAGACTTACATCCATGAGTAGTACAAAATCCTCGATGGAGATCAAAATCGGTGATTACGACCCAAAAAAGTGGCCCGCCTGACGTGGAATTGCACATATCGATATACGAGAACTCGGGGATCAGCCGGAGCCCGCAAACTGGAAAGGTGGATAGGTATACAACGTATCCGAAGTGGAATCCATCGACATTCCATGTGGCCATGCCATAAAACGAGGAAAGTAGGATCGGTATACATATACCTAGATGGGTAAAGGGTGTGTCCCTGTCACTTCGATGTACGTTACGGTTCATTTGAACCAGTGTTTACGATGCCAAGAATACAGTCTTTACCAGGATACCCGTATTCGGGGTGAATTTTATGCCCTTCACTGACATGTGATATACCTGACATCAGTATCATCGACGGCTGCTGATGCCGTTCGAACAGAGAAGAGATAAAAAAAAATTTAGAACGTTGTCGAGCAAAGATATCGGAAAACGCAACGATCTAAAAGTATATATACGTAGGACTTACTGCAGTTATCTATCGCTGGACATACCCAACGTGGACTTTCATAGTTTTACTAGAAATGAACGTGTCAAAGTTCTAAAGCAGTCGATTATGGCGGTTATAAAATTGATCTATATAGAACAAGTACCGTAAAACAGTATCGTTAATAGCAAAAAAAAAGTTTCATGCTCCATTTTTTCACGGTGTATTTCATTTTCTAATATCAAGAGGACTAGCATTGCCCGATTGGACTTATCCAATATCAAAATTGCAAGAACTTCTATTAGTCATCATTCAATTCTTAGACCAAGTCGTTAGCAAATTAGTGAAAAAAGAATGTTAGATTTTTGGCCAATTGACAAAATTTTCCCAAAAAATTGTTTCCATTTAATTTCCCACTCATTGAATGACCATAAGTATTTCAAGTACTCTGAATCCTACAGAAGTCGAATGGTACCAACGGTGTGTCTAAGTTCAAACGCACCGCAGGTGTTTTGAACTGAATCCCGGTGAAAAATGAAATCGATTATAGATCATATTCAATTTTCTAACCGTAGCGTAGGTACTGATCCTCTGATTGATGATCGATCGAGATAGCCAAATATATTTCAGAAACGTTACCGATGATGTTTCTCCTAAGTGATTTGCGCAGAACAGGTGTGATAAGTAATTTACGGAACTGTCAAGAACGAGGCTCGAACGTAATTATTAAAGCGGATTACGAGCTACCGGGATTAAGGCCACGTGTTGTAAACGCTGAATTATCCAGCATAGCATGTATAATGTATATACGTATTTTTACATGATCTATACATATATACAGATCCCATGACGCCTGCGGTGGTGCAGGTTTCACGTGTGCCCACTCCAGCTTATTAACTTAACGTTTAATTAATTCGTCATATTGCGGATTTTCGAGTATATACCTACCTATATGTATCTATACGTACATACATTCCCCATTCTATTCTCTGGAGTCACTGCCACTGTTCACAAGCGGACTCGCACCTCCTGCATGGTCCAGATATTTTAATTAATAACTTCATGGTAGCTATACGTATACTATACGTATTCGACCCACCTACATACGCGAACGATCAATTATACAGTTTCCAACTAGTTTCCACGCTTCTGTGGTTAGCAAAAACCTTCTTTCGTTAAACTCGAAGCAATAGGTGACTGGAATTCGACAACAATATAATACGGGATTGCTACTCAATTTCGACTTCAAAATTCCCTGTCTTTTCCCTTCTTTTCCCTTGACTGAAATTACTGTTTTTTTCCTGATTTTCAACTTCTTAATGTCCGTAAAAATTTTCAATTTACATGCGTTTCGGTTACTCACGGAACAAATCTCACGTAACGCAATTCGCGAAAAGTATAATAGTGGAAATAAAAATCTGATTCGAAAAATAGATGGAATGAACATACGGCCTGCAAATTTTTCTTTTTTTTTTTTTTTTTGTTCATTCGACAGGTAGAACAAAATATCTTCGCGCGAAAAATAATTCGAACAGATACCCTATTTCTACAGTTCAAAAATTGGAATTCGCTGACTGGGTATAAAATTTCCTGACATTTCCCTCACTTTTTTATACCAATTCGAATTCCCTGACATTTCCCGGTTTTCCAAGTTTTCCAGTTGAGTGGCCACCCTGTAATAGTTTTTAAACTCCATTGGGTATAGAAATATCTGTATGTTACGTAAATGGCAATATCCATATTGCTCGGATACTCCCTTATTTAGCAATTATCGAAATCCACAGAGGACTGTGAGAGGGATCAGAATACGTCCTTTTCACAGACGTTTAGGTACTAACTGGTACGTGATTTGATATTCCAGCACAACTGTCTCAGAATCGTTATTGGATTTTCTGTCTGAGTGACAATGGGAGGCGAGAGCGAAGCCGAATTGAATCTATAATCTTCTAACAAGATGCATTTCCATGAAGAATTATTCAGTACCAAGATTTGGTTTTACATCGTTCATTGTAAAACTTGCTTTCTGATTTAAATGAACGATCGATGAAACAGAAAAGTAACAGTACGATCCGCAAATTTTTAAACTTTCGGAGTAAAAAATCATCGTCTGGAACCGACTGTATATTATACAGCTGCCATGCCATGGAGCATGACCGCGATTTCGGCAATTTTCATCCTCTAAACATAAACAATTAACACTCGCAGTTCTTCAAGCGTGAGATCGTGGCAAAGTTATATCCCTCTGTACTATAGACGGGGTGTGCAATTTCACCCGAGCTTTGTATTCGCAAAGGGAGGGTCACTGGAATTGGCCCATGCCAATATCTCCGCCCCTAAGCCCCGAGGGAGATCGATCTGTAATAAATATCCCGTACGAATGTTGCATGCTGTTTCAAACGCACACGTCATCTCCCACAAGAACTGAGTATCTCCAAGGTCTGCGGTCTACATCGATTCTTGTCACATAAAAATTGAGAGGGTATATTTTTAACGACTTCACCTTCTGTGTAGATGGAAAAACTTTCTCCATGGTTCAAGGTACTAATAGGAGGTATTTTCTCGAAAAAAAATTAACAGTCATAGACCGCGTCTGTATCTCAAACCATTATTGATGAGTGCGTGCTAATTCTATTTTAACATGAAGCTGAAGCTAGCAGCCAAATGAAATGCGTTAGATAAAAATGAGTCTGTAAAGGACAAGAATCCAAGTTTAGTTAAGTTTTTATCAAAACCAAAGCTTCTATTGAATTATTATAGACGCAAATCTATACTGCATCATTAAAATTTCAGAAAAGTTCAGTACGTTTGGCTGCTAGCTTCAGCTTCATTCACGCTGCGCAGGATCCCAGATGCACCAATAGTCGAAAATACATTTTCACCGGGATTTTGAATCACAAGTAACGTAATTACTGTCAACGATACTGTGATGTTGCGCGGTCATTACTAATACTTTATTTTCTGATTCTAAAGCAGTAAAATCTTAAAACGAAGGTTCTCTTCTTCAGAAAAAAAATTGATTATGTCTAGCGTGATGGGAATTTTAGAAAAAAATTAAGGCATGGCGCCATATAGAGGCACATTTAGCGAGCATGCCCCGAAAATTTCATCCAATTGCGTTAGAACGCGCGGGAAGAACTATAGCAAAACTCAGTAACGATTAAAGATACAGAGATCTCCCACACATTATTTTCTTCTTCATGAACTACCCTCTATTACCACCTTCAATTATGGAATGGTTTCTTCACTAGTACAAGAGGTACCGATATTGAAAAAATACCGTTCAAGTTGGATGGAGCGAAATGATACGTGCCGCCTGAACGTTGAAGCACTTGAAATCTGTCCGAATCCAATCGCGTATGATAAAACAGCCTTTGAATATAAAGAAATCACAGAAATATATCATGACCCGAAAATGTCGGAATGAAAGAGCAGAGAGAAGTTACCGCGACTGCGGCTTGAATATACGTTGAGTATAATAAAAACTTAAACTCTTCAACGAAAAAGTAATTTCGCCGGATATACATGCTGCTCCGGTTGGACCAGTCCTTCCTCTCTGCTTTTCTGCACAGTACATATAACTGAAACAGGATCGATCTTTTACCCAAACGGTAAAAGAACGATCTCGACATTTTGATCGAGGAAGTATATACTTCGACGATAAAATGTCAACGGTTCAAGAACTGTATAGTAACGTACCTACACTACCTACCGTGGCAAAACTTCTTAAAACTAATCACATAACTGTTTTGCCAGTGATGCTCGAAGCTTTCATTGTGATTGAATTTTGAGCAGATACCCACACGATCACGCATCTATACATCTCGTTTCGCCTACGAGCTTCTGGTCTATGTTAACCTGATTGCTGGCTGCCTATAACATCGCCTCATTTTGTTATCTAGGTCAGAAACGTCAGGAGAAATCCAAGTCATGTATATCATATTCCATCTTACCTTGAAAACATGAGTCAACTTCGGTGTGTTGCATTTTTTAGCACCCTGCCCGTCTTCCCCTATCAGAAAGCTGGGTATCTGGATGGGCTCGTATCGTTTGAGCGACACCATGTAAGTATATAAGCAAGTTACGGTTCTCGGTTCTACATCCCCTCGGCAGAAACCCCTAGGCACATGTTCGCCTGTATATACCAATCTGCGAAGTTTTCCCCCCAAAATTTGGCTGAGGATCAACTGTTCTGTTTATAGAATACAGTTGGTTTCTACGTAAGCATTTACCAGACAGGATATACACGAAGATTCGGTGTATCCAATGTTCAATTATGGCTTTCATTTGATCGATGAACAACCGACAATGAACCACAATTAGTGATCCTCGTATGAAAGTGTAACGATATTGTCTCACGTCGGTCGTTTGTCTTCCAATTAAATTCATCTTTATGGGCCAACCGAACGTATGATCGTTTGAGAAGGATGTGCCTCATTACCCCTAGGAAGGATCGAATACCTTGCTTCACGTAAAGCAACCGCAGGCAAAGTTGATTCAGCGAGAGATACGCGATACACGCGTTGAAACACTTTTTATTTCATGTTTTATTTTCCTTCCATCTTTCAACCCAAGGGATTACACAGCCCTTTGTAAATTTCCATCCCTTCTGCTTTTTTTTTTCCTTTTTTTCCCTCTTTCTCTCTCTCTCTCTCTCTTTCAATCAGTATAATAATGCTTCGTCTACCTTATGCTTCCGAGAAGAGAAGTAATGAAGTATCAGTTGGGAGTAGAAGTACGGATCAAACGTAAGTATTTGTATACTTCAGATGTATAGACACACAGAATATGTTTGTTATGCGGTGGAATTTGATAACTGCCTTGATTTCGACAAAGTGCGGTAAAAAACATCGATATTGATATTGATATTTCGATACACCAGATCAGACATACAATTTTGGATCTCTTCGTTAAGGTCAACTGGTATGTAGAAATGCACTGTGTGATATACCAAAATGCGGTGAGGCGATTGCTGGACTTTGACGTGTACGCGGTTGTGCCTATCTAGTCACACGTCATGATTACATAGTATGTGAACAGATACATATAGGCGCATGCAGCTAGACGTAGAGCCTAGAGGTAGACCGATAGATATATTATACCTTTTGAGAAATTGTGTAGCTAGAGAAGCGGCGAACCTTTGTTTAATTATGAATTCAATTTCTCTAGGGATCAAAGGGTTTGTTTGAATATAGGTAGTAGTGTCAAGTCAGAATTCAAAGCCACTGTTTGTCGATGTATCTACGAGTGAGTTTCGATACGTACCTAGTTGAATTAGGGAAAACCTCACGACCCCACTGTGTGATGTTACGTTGATTACCATATGTGGTAATGAAGTGTATGGAAGCTTGAGATAGGTATAATGTGGACAAATATGGGAACTCAGTACCCATCTACCTGACGTACATGCAAACGCACAACCGCCATCCTTCGTATTATTATGGTATACAGCTATATGGGTTACGTATACCAAATCCATACATCTTTTCCATACAAGTACGATATCCTTGTGGTTTCGCGGATGAAAACGAGATTCACAAACAGGACATGATGCAGTGGACTATGCCGGGTAGTGAGAACAGTTACACAGATATTGAGCAAACTCACTTGTGGTTAGATTCATATGGGTATTAGGAATCACGAAGCACAGGAATTAAGATTTCGGTTAGAGGTACCAGTCACTGGACGCACTTTATCGCGGAAAAAAGTGCAGTACTGGCAGTTCTATGCAGGGTTTACCATGACAATATCAGATATTTTACGATCTGATAGAAAAGCACGAATGCTTGCAATAGAACAACTTATTCGTTCCACAAACTATAACATGGTATAGGTGTTCAAAACTCTACATTCTCGTGAACATTGGCACTAGTAGCTCGATGCCTTTGGACAACATAGTGCCAGTAGGTGGACAGCCCTAAGAATTGGTACCAGTAGCTGGACAGCTCTGATAATCGCACCCTTGTCCAGTCGATGGATTGTCTTACTACTGGTGCTAATCTTGGGGTGACCTACCACCGGTACTATCACATTGAGTACTTCAGTCGAGATGTAGGCTTCAGGGTATTGAACAGCGATATAAGATTGGAAGGAATTGGCGGACCTGGAGTTCCTGTTGGCGGGAAGGTGAAAGTACCAGTCGCTGGAATTGTCAATGATGATACGAGTAACATGATGGGGGTGCATTTCTTATAGCTGTCTAGTTACTAATGCCATTTTCATCAGACTATCTAGCTAGCTGCAGTATTGTATTCCTTAAGTGTCCAACTAGTGGTACTTTGACTTTGAGTTCTTCGACTGTATTTGACGAAGTTGAGAAAGATGTAGATTTACGTATACGCGGCTGGAATTAATGACTATGACTTTATTTTGTTATCGCTCACGTTCAGCTCTCCTTACCTACGTACTTGTAACTTCTATGTCCCAGATATCAGGCTCCACATTACTCGCTACAGCCCGAGTTCACAACATGCTTAAGATCTTGCGGTAATTCTCACCCGTCTTGCGGATTAAGCCAGACCGCAGGTCTCGGCTGCGACACTGCGGATTACTGCTAACTTCTGACCTGTCTACTAGGGTGATTCTCCACATCCTGTTCCACCGATGATGCGAGTTTGAAAGGGTATGAACCCTATTTAGGGGGTGTGTACGCGTATCCCTCAAAACCCTTGAACGTCGAGCGACGAATGAAAATCTCCTTCCCAAATTCATTCACGATCAAGAGAAAAGGGGCTAGTAAAACCAATTGGGCTCAATTTTTCGATGAAATTACTTGTGATATCAAATGAATATTTCCTTCAAGGAATGTTTTTTCAAATTCTGTTCGAACGTCTGCTGGAGGCTGCCACCTTTGACAAAGAGTATTTGTGACCGGGTGGTGTGCCCAAAAGTTTTTTTCTTTTTGTAACCTAGTTTCGCTTCACCAGTTCATAGTCTTTTGATGTGTAATTGGGTGGGTTCAGGATTCGGGAGCTATCGCCACTGAAACATACCAACGAGGGAAGGTCCCCAGGTGTTACATCGATTTCGAGTCGAAACTCTGTTATAGAATTTTCGTGGATGCGGTCCGAACGACTGAATCTAACTTTCTGAGATCCTGAGATAGAAAATTTCACGAGAAAAATTCACTAGGCTGTATCAAAATATCTAGGTATAATCTACGATATTTGATTTTGGGTCCGAGCCTTTTAAATCCTGTCCACCGTGCAGGTTACGCGTACGCGTTCACCGCGTAGACTCAACTTTCGCACATGTGATGCCTCTGCCAGTTTCCAACATTAAACAACTTTCAATGTCCCTAAATACTCTGAATAGAGCTAGTTAGTACGACAGGATCATGGTTTTCGAAATCCTGTTTTAGTTCCCTGAGGAAAATAATTCTACGGATTACTATGAATTTTTAGGAGAATTCGTACGTTATTTCGTGAAATTTCATGCGAAGTCCTATATTGTTTATTAGTTTTTATTCATAAAAACTACGATTTTTTCATAAAAACTAAAATATCCTCTAAAACTACACGAAATTTGCGAATTTTCGTAGTAAAAATTCTCTGAAAATCGTATGAAAGTAAAAGTGTTCACCAAGGTTTCCGAGGCCGTTACGACATCAAAGTCGCACGTGGAAATCACGGAAGTTCAGATTTTTAGGATCGATTGATACTGCGATTTATTTCTCTCGCGATGATATAACTAGGGTGCCCGCCTTAAGAAGATTACGTATCGAACAGGAGACGGATCCTAATCTCCGAATATCCGGATTTGAGTCGACTTGACAAATTGGGATTTTCAGAAGGCCGGGATTTCCCAAAATTGACAATTGGCAAACTTTCGAGCGTCCTATTTTCGAAACGACCGAACCGATCGAGACGCTTCAAAGATCATCGTCAGATTCACCCAAACACCATTATACAAAGACATGAACTTTGTCGCGTCTGAACTTCCCTTCGCCGAACAACCAGCAGCTGGTATAAATGCATTTGTATAAAACAGAATGAAAATAATTTCCGGGCACGCTTGGGAAATCATGAAATTTCCTAGAATGCGTTCGAATGTTTCTCCTTTGTTTTTTGTTGTTTTTTTTTCTTCAAAAATTGAACATACTTCAGTTTCGTTGAATTCTATTTTTACTGACATCAGAAAAATAATTTTCGATGTAATAATCTCCCGCTACCTCTCGTCCTGCTGCTCATCTTGATAACGAAGGCGTATCAAAGCCGCAGCGCAGTTTTACGATGAAAATAAAAATCCTAAATCGGTATCAATACCTCAAAATAAATATCAAATCTCGATTCGTGGGCTACGAAAAAAGTCTGAATAATACGTATATATATTGAAACGAAGTATCAACCACGATCCCCTCCAAGTTTGCGGCAGTCAATTTTTGTTGACTTTCATCAACTCGCGTTCGGACGACGATACCGTATACATACCTATAGAGTTTCTTTCAAAGTGGGCAAGTTACTGTTCATATGAAAGCCCGTTGTATTAGTAACAATTTTGCCTTAAATTGAACCACGTCTGTCTTCTACTTTTCTTTCTTTTTCTTCTAGTAACTTTGAGCTTACAATGACCTTCATTCGTCTAGCCGATCCAACGATAAGCACAACAGTTGCAGAGGTACTAATCTGACTTGAGTGAAAGTTAAAAGTACATTTCTGGAATATAATTATGTAGATCATTATATAATACATCTAAAAAACGCAGTTTGCATAAATTTTGTGAAGTGCTAACGAATTTCGTATTCAGCCTGACAGAGTAAGCCCAACGTAATTTGAAGCGAGAAAATTTCAGCTCAGTTTTTCCCCGCAGCCATCGAATTCTTCAACTGAGTTGCCCCGGGCTCTTCATCAGGTTTATTTCTCTTTCCGTTTAATTCAGACGTTATATCTTCCTCCGGCTGAACCAGTCGGTCGACATCAATGGAACGTAGTAATTTTTCATCGCCAAAAGACAGGCTATCATCCTGTAGAGTTTCAAATTTTTCCGTTCTGACATTTTCGCAAATACTATTGGCTTACTCATTTCGGATACATGTATGGCGTCCAGCTGAAGAGTAGCAAAATTCGACAATTTTTTACATCTGCGAAGATCTTTTCTTTATCCTTTCCAGTTCGCGAGAGGAAAAGTCAAAATACTGCGGGCAAATTAGTATCACAAGAGCGAAAAGGAGCTGAGGAACCTTATTCCCTCATAAGCATAATACCAAAACCACGGTACTGAAAAGGCGCTCTTTAACAGAGCTGACTTTGAAGGCGAGAAATATCCTCAAAGATAAAAACTTTTGACAAAAGATAAAAATCCTCGTTGCAAGATGTTAGCTGGTCTGCAAATAGAACCCCGAACGAGACAGGCGGTATGATTCTTCTTCGACTCTGTCGGAACGCCTGTTCCTTGAACATAATGCGACGAAAACTTTAGAGAACCGAATCTTTCGGCAGCTTTTCTTCCAAAATTGAAAATAATGAAATTTCATCGAGGCATATCAAACAGGCAGGTCAGCTGTCTCAGCGATTTAATTAGGACTTGGAGAGCACGGCCATTGAAGTAGAGTAGATAATCATTCTCGACGCTCCCTGATTATATCAGCTGTCGTGCCAATCGACGTTTGACAAACGTGACACGGGAATGGGTAGCTGGTATCTGGGTAGCTGTAGAAATCCTAGGTACCCTACATACAAGCAAAAGGACTAGACTCTGTTTCTCATATCGCATCCTGCAGTACTCGCTGCAATATTCTTGTTAATTTTCTCTACCCAGATTAACGTAACCATAAGTAACAGTAACATTAGGTAACACAAGTGTCAAGATGAGACAATCCAAGGTACCAACCAACCCGCACCGCCATTGTTTGGGATGAAATAACGTCGCCAAAATCAAGTCCGACTGTGTTCATTCCGCCTGACACAGTCCTAATTATATACCTCATTTCGCGTAATGATCGTAGTGCAGAACAACCGGGTCTTGCCTCGCAATGTCATGCTTTTCCCGGATTCCTCAAGGGAGCTTTGTCGCAAAACCGAGTACCTAATAATAAATAAACAAACAGTAGAGAAGATTTTACCCTCAAAGAACCAAAAGCGCAGACAATCGGATCTCGTTTCCGGTTTGCTAAATGAATCTTCGATTTCGCTACTATACACGGACTGTGTGCAAGATGAGAAGGAAAAGGCCTTCCTTCCTCAATCATTAAGACTTCATAGAGTCTGATCCGCCCACTCGATCCAGTTCAATAGTGATATGGGTAATGAGGTTCGAATCTTCGACGAATTCCGATTCAAAGATGCAGACGAAACGCGATTGGCATATCCGAATCCGCGGAACTCCAGTTCACCCATAATCAGGTAAACCGTACGTGGTGAAAACGAAATTGAAAAGTCACCGCAGGATCAATTCACTTAGTTATCTACGTCTGTGTATAGCCAAGACTTGCTTCGTTTACATGAAGATGTGGAACTGAAGTTAGGTACTATTTGTGCGGGACTGAATTGAAAATTAATAAAATCATTATGATCCACTGCGTCACCTTGGACTTTTCATAACCTTTGAATGTTTTTTCTTCCATTCAATTCAGATGGATTACCAGAATACCGGGCTTCTTCGTTTTATACAGACCGACAAATGAAACGTCGAAAAGTATACGATTTTTAGTAATATCGAAAGTTGTTTTTTTTCCATACGCAACCACTACTTCGACCCTATCCCTTACGCCAGGGGTCGGCAAGTGGTGCACTTAGTGCACATGGTGCACCAGGCAGGTATACTGGCGCATTTCCTCCTGTTGGCGACCCAATTGGGGGGGACCAAGCTACCTGCGATCGACTTAGTCTCAAAAAACAATAGATTGCCTGAAATCGGTACCGACTCAGGAAAACATGGAGTATGCCAACGAAGGATTGGAGGGCCTTTTCTTGATCCCTAGGTAACAGGTTCAACGGGCCCGTCGAATTAAATGCACCGAGCACGTAGCGTGGTGCACCGCAGACGTCCTGAGTTGCCGACCCCTGCCTTACGCGATCGAAAGTAGAAGATAAAAAGGGAAGAATGATGCGCGACGCTCTGAAAATTATACTTGAAACTTAATACTACCCGTTTATATGTAGATGGCAGGAAAGAGTTAAAAAGTGAGAGAAGCTCTTGGGGCTCCAAAAGGGTCAAGTATACCAGATTACCAAGCCGTAGGTAGGTTCATGCGCACACATACTCGTGCAGTATTGCAGTGATAATTATCCCAGAATGAGGCGATGTGGCATATTATATTCCCCGAGGGTGGGCCAAGTGTCGTGTCGGGGATTGGCGAACCCCTAGATTTGCTAAACTCTAAATTCTCGGAAATTGCTGGCAGTTCGGTATAATTACTGTGATTAGTATACGTATTGCGCTTGAATATTTAGCCCGGCGTACCCCCAGCTGAGTTTAAATACTCGCGTATAGGTCAATCAACGAAAAAAATTTTATTTCATTTTCTCTCCCTTTTTTTTTCGTCTTACTTCAAGCCTTTCCCCTCGCTTTCACAGCACGAACAAAAACATGAGAGAAATAAAAGAAGCCCGCAAAATGCTTGAAAAATTGACACAAATAAAGTGAAAAGTAGAAATATGTCGTATATGGTTCGCCAACTTCCCAGTTTGTGTTTTAATATATAACTATACAGAATTTGAAATAAGAAAAAAAGGAAAGAATTTACTTTTAGTCTGAAAATTTGCATCTGGTGCAAAAGATCGCGAGAAAAGTGAGAAGAAAAAAAAAATGGCGAAAGTTTTTCCTTTTCTTGATTTTTTTTTTTTTTGTCTTTCTTGTTCTCTTTTATTATTCGCCACGTCGTACAATAGTAGTTTGCATGAAATTCGCAAGCGTGAATGAATAATAGCATTCTCCGGAACACAATGTCGACCGTATTTTTATTCCGGCATTATACTATAGTATAGGCAGTATATGTATGTATATTTGGAAGACTTGATTTTCTATCGTGAACGTATGTATACATAGGTGGTTATGTACGTATATATTGTACATATACCTACATGCGTATACGAGATATTTCGCACGAGTGCAAATCGATCATCGGCAATATTATAATATACACGTGCAACTTTACTTCTCCGACGAAAAAAATATCGTCTAAAAATAGGAGCCGAATGATTTTGGGTTAATAAAATTAGTCAGCGTTACACATACTCACCCTTTGGCAACTTTTTGGGCAAAAGAGAAAAGCACTGAGCTGTTAATTAAATCAAAGCAAAAGGAAAGAATAAAGAAGGATGAAAAAAAATGAATAAAAAATTCTAATACCAAGGGTTGGAGTATTCTTTATACATTATAACTTTCATCTTTTTCGCTTCTATATATCATATATGTGTGTGTATAGGTTACATGTATAGATATTCCAAACGTGCATATCTTCACTTGCTCTTTGTCCTGCCACGAATACGAGAATAACTTCAACATAGCTGCTACTATCTGATGACTCGCAAAGAACCGCGGGAACACGAAACCCCTGCACCTATCTACAAAAAGCCGTGCTTCACTTGAGGGCAAATTGAGAATCGCATGTCTCACAACCAAACTGCCTTGTTCTTTGACTTGATTTTGAACTTCCCGTTTTTCTTGAAAAAAAAAGAAGGAAATGATTGTAATCACCCCAAAAATGAAAAGTTGATTTTTTACCAGATGTCCACATTCGGAGGTCCAGAGAATCATTTCTGATCATTTTTGGATGGACTCATGGATGGATTTGATCAGTGGAGTGGTTGTCGAGTTATGCAGAATTGAAAATTGACAAAAAAATTTCAATCGCTGATAACTCGAAAAAGGAACAACGTATTTTGACGATCTTGGTCTTCATCGAAAGCATTTGCTCCAACTTGAAAATGACTCAATTTTGAAATACATCAACGCAGTATTTTTTGAAATTTTTTTTCATCATGAGAATTTCCATCATTTCAGCTCGAAATGAGTTGGAAAACGGGAAGTTCAAAGGCTGGCTCATCGTCCGCCCAAATTCGCTTGTTTCCTCACATTTCATCATTTTTAACTTCCCTTTTTTTTTTTTTTTTTTTTTTGTTTCCCCCCTCTTATCTTAACTATACTTAAATTTCTACTACGTAAAATAAAGAAGAGAAAATTTCCCCGGTAGAGAAGACCGTGCAAGAAAATATATTTACACCCCCCGGCTGGCTGGCTGGCTGGCTGGCTCTACTCGTGACTCGGATCGTGTCAGGTTTATGTGAAGCTTATATAATACGCCTGAGTACATACATACATACTTCCCTCGCACCTTTCTTGGAGCGACGACTTTCTCACCAACTAACTTCTAACCCCACACTCCCCCCCTTGTATATGGCACACTGCTATACACAGGGTGGTTTAAACGAGCAAATTACCTTCTATTGCGCCAAAAGTAAATTGGCTCGCTCGTGTCACTCTATTTTACCGACCATACTAATACGCCACGTATTCAAAATTTGCATCCCTATCTATAATAACACTGGTCGATCTTGAGAAAAAAATAAAAATAAACACTCGAGAATATCGCATCTCAAAAGTACACTTGAAGATTTCTAGGCTTAGTTACTCCGAAGCAATGTGTACTCCATCAATTTTTCGCGCCGCATTACCGACGTAGATAGGTAAAACAGAGCAGGATAAGCGATCGGATCTAGTTTCAGAAGCCACCTAGTAAAAATGTTTACGCAACGCAATTTGCAATCAAATTTCTCACGCATACCAACTTGACTGAAGAATTTTCACCAATATTTGCTTTATAAATTATTTTAACTAACATTCACATGTATTACGACTCGTTGACAGTTTTTTAAAGTGGCATTACTAACGTAAGTCGGTAAAACAGAGAAGTGAATAGGCGTTGAAAGGCATAACTGGATCTTTTTAAAAACACCCAGTATGGATGATGCTTACACAACGCGTTTCGCGGTCGAAATTCTCACATACAGACTCAGCTGAGAAATTCTTCGCCAATATTTGCGAAGCCGCGGTTCGGGTTTCGCAAATAATTACACAAAGTATATCGTTTGCCCTATACATAAGTCCATATCAAAGGGCTGTGGACAGACTGTGTTATACCGCAAAAGCTGTGGTTTATAATGTGGAATGAGTAAATTATTATCGTTTTAACATCACGGACCGCTTTTGACGAACCTCTATATCAGAGTAATTGTACAATTATGATGCTACATCCTTGTTGTTGAAATGCACGTGATTAAATATTGAACTACGCGTTATGCCTCCTGCCTTAAGGGATTTTGTACACGTATAAGGTTTACAAGTGCATATCCGTGAGAATTTCCTCGCTGACGTCATTTTGCTCTTTGCCTTGATCATCAAAGGTTTAGCAAGGAAGGATTTCCTCCAACTTTCCAACACCTCGTGAGAGCCTGCTAAAATATTTATCCATATTGCTCCTCCCGTCAAAGTAATTGAAAATTCATGATTTTCTATCTTTTTATTTTATTTTTTTCTTTCTTTTGACTTCATAGGAATAATCTCACGAACCTACTCCTCAGACTCCTCAGAGTATTCCAAAGACAGATTTTACATCTCAGAATTTTATTTGATTTTTCAAAACGTCGAGAAAGAAGATTTTCCTTTACTTTTTTTTTTGTTTTTTTTTTTGTTCTCTTTGCTTCTACGAATCGAAGTGGAACTCGAATAACCGAATAAATTAACTTCAAGCTCAGTTGATTATATAGAAAGCAAATGGAATTCATGATGAAAAAATAAATAAATTGGTAGCGTGTCGAACTACTATACGTACCATACCAGTAGGTAGGTACACTAGCTGAAAAAGGTGTTTTTCGAATTGTACCAAATGAATTTTATGTCAATTAGACTTGATTGTGTGCTGCATGGATAATGACTGAATTGATTAAAGCGTGTTGATTGAATTACAGCTGAATCGAGTCCAGACTACTGCAGTTACGAGAGTGTAAACATTGTCCGTCACACATTGAAACGACTTTGGGGTTCCCCGGATTTTCTCGCGTTGAAAATCGTTAGCCTGATTTCCTTCAAAATTATATCTTTGTATTCCAAAAGCCGTTTATCTTACGAACATATTTTGTACACAGTAGTCGACGCTAATGACGAGCAATATGCATAATTCAAATTGTTGACTATTTCAAATTGAATTCGGAGATACTTAGACCCTCGAGAAAAACCACATGAAAAAAAAAAAAAAAAATATCCACAATCTAGCACCAGTTTATCTAAGTCCTTAGGGCAACTGCTACTACTTTGACTGCCTCCAACAGTGAGAGGGACGATATCTCACAAATCCTGGCTTTTACCTGATTATACTACTGTATAAGAAGACTAGTGAACTGCTGAGATGAAACTGGGTCGTTAAATAATTCTTTAGGGAGACACAATGATTCTCCGAGGATAGCTGCTTTAAGGTCTACTATGCATAGTCCACGTTTTTGTCTTACGTTTCTGCATTACGTAAGGATCCCTGCTCATGGCCGCCTGGACTGAAGAGAAGGTTCGTTTTACAATTTGCCTGTATTATGCCATTTAGGTAAGAGCTGCTCGCATGCATCTGCAGTTCCTTCAGTTTTAGCAGCGAAATCTACCGCTATTCGAACAATTTAGTGGCCTGCTTCTGAAACCCAACACGTCTAGAAATTGAAAGATAAGTGCTTCTCATAAAACCTTTCACTTCGTCAGAAAAACATCATGGGCATTGAGGTTCTTTCCAATATCAGTCACCTCCATTGCAGAATTTATTATTCGCCACTTGCAATCATTTTAAAAAAACCAGCCATGTTTTCGAGAATTTCTCTTGGAACAGGCTATGTCCTTTCCAGAGCCTAACTCAAATCCGGCCCATCATCAGTTACTTCGATTCCAAAACCGGCTATGTGTCCCGGAAGTTCTTTCACGGCCAGAAAAGTGCAAAACAAAATTCTCTTACAATTGGACACGTCCAATGCAGAGATCGATGAAAATCTAGCTGACCCTGAATAAATTCCAAAACCAACCATGTCTTCGGGAATTCGTCAAAAACCGGGACATCTACTCAGGAATTTATTACCAAGCTGATCGAATCCGGAGAAATTCATTACACAACAACACGAATCTTCGAATGATTTCAAAAACTGGCTGAATGCTAGGCAAATATAGCGATAGTTTCGTCATTCGAATTCACAGAGAAAATTGTTGATGGCATACTCCAAAGAATGCAACGACGTTGACATATATCGTTAATATTGCTGCTATCTAGTGAATGATTCATTGCTAGCGATAATTTTGAATTTCATTTATGATGAACTTGGGCAGTATTTGAACGGGTAACTCTCGGCACCTACGAAATTTGTGCATGGAAAGAAAAAAAAACAACTTGGAGTGAAACATCGAACAAGGGCTACATGAAAGCATCGAATAAGAAATGTCCTCTGCGGGATATAGACGAACAATTCTCTATTCAAATGTAATAATTACGGCGTGATGAATTTCCGCAATTTTCTATGTCAAGATGGAAGGAAGAGCGGTGATGACCGCAATAACCGCTCGAATTGGACTACGTTTTCTTACTGCGCGGTAAGATCGAATACCGCGGATCTCGGTACCGTATACCCACCATAGACTGTAAAGGGTATAATTCAACGGTTTTCAGTCCATTTACCGAACCGAACATACTCCGTACCGCAGTGTTCCGTCGCCTTCGGGTACCTTCTGGATGTTATAGATAGAGGTCTCGGAGAATGCAATATTGTACGGAATTCTGGCGTACGTGAAAAGTTTGTACAGCCGGATATATATAAGCTGGTCGGTTTCTCTCGGGTGCTTCTTTCTTGAAGTGGCATAGAGAAGAGATATATTAAGTGTAGTACAAGGGATTCCCCCTGCACGCTATAAGTAGCACACCAGTGGGTAAAGTGACACTTAAACTACCCATATAAGCGGGAATACCCCACATCCGGATATTCAAAAAACGATCTTTTTCACCCTACTCGACCATCCCACGTGTATAAGAATGTTATACGTATGGTGTACTGGTTTGTGATATCCTGTACGAGGTAAAACGACAGACCGCACCATAACGGTGTCGTATAGAATATAGGGAGGTAGTCGTTTTTCCGAATGTCTTTTCCACGCACGTATCCTGCCCGTATCCACCCTATAGATATGTATATATATACGTTCATACATACGTTCGTTTCGAATAAATTTGAAATCCAAGCCTGCGCAAAGATGAAAAACCTGGCTGCGTGGATATAGTAGAACATGCGAGCTATACGGTCGACCGTGAGGCGTCGAGTCGTCGGGCCAGGCGTCGAGGACTCGACTGTATAGTATAAAGGGCGAATCTAGTAAGGAAGAGGGAGATGGAAAAGGGATGACGAAGGACGAGCTACCGGATAGCAGCGTATCACATATATACCAACACACAACGTAGAGAGACAGTAGTAGAGTCGAGAGAGGAATAGGTAGCTACTGGGTGGGGATATTGATCTTCTCCGGGAGTTGCCATGTGGCAAAATCCTGCAAGCTCGGATTCAACTATTCTTTTCTTTTCTTCTATAGACACACTTCCGAGACTTTGGTCCTCTCCCAGTTTCGTTACTAAATCGCCTATATACAGTCAAATGTTTAACTTCCATATTAAATTTCTCGTTATACCGTTTCACCTTTAATAATAATCTTTTACACGCGGATGAATGGGATAGAGAAACCATCATCAACGTATTTGACTATAACATATATACATTGCAATTTCCACACCTAATTTCCCACTTTCGTAAAACGATCAAATCCCGAGCGATCGCAATTAAACTTCGTTTATTGCAAATTTGCGCTTATCGGTACAGGACACATCCCTGCAACGACCAACATCTGGGTCCATCTAAATCGAGGGATTCTGCACTCGTGATGGGCATTTAGAAATCGAACGAAATTACATTATCGTAGATATACATATACGCCACGTGTCTATCACTGTTAAAAATTCGGTGTTGAATGTTATACCGAATATAGTCTATGGAAGTCCGAGGCAGTTTTAAGTCCGTTTTGGTGTAGATTCGAAACAAATTTGGTGTTAAATGTAACACCAAAACAGACTCGGACTTCTATAGCACCCTGATTATTAATAGTCTAATGGCATAAGGGCGTAAAGCGCCAATATACACCCTTTTGCCATTATGAATACCAAAATGGCGTATAAATTTATTCATTTTTTTCGTATTTGCGCTAATTCCATGAAAATATATCCAGTTACATTGAAATTGAGTTACTGGTCAGGTGAAAGCAAAATGTCGTATGTACTGGTAGATACGCCCTTTTACTTTTAAGTTAGAAATGAAAAATCAATTCAACTGTAATTGCTTAAGGGCGTATAATGTTTTATCTTTTTTTTTCCCCAAACCGTTGGATTCTATTGTCTAATTCGCCAACATTGACGTGAAAAATGGTAAAATTTGAACTGCAAATATTCGTATTAATTCGATACAATACAGCAAGGTTTTCTTTTAACAATTTCGTTGAAAAAGGAAAAAGTTGGCAGTTGCGAGCTTTTCGATGGCACGCTCGAAACTTGCCAATTTCAACGTTTCTATACGCAAACGTCACTTTGAAAGCATGAAAGACTGAATAAAAATTCACGGCCTTTTGTAATTTCGATCACTTTGCTATAAAGATATAAGGGCGTGTAATTTTTTTTCTTGTTCTTCTGTATATTCTAAACTCTATTCTGGTTCATTTTCGCTTTATTTGCGATCTAAAACTTCTATCAACAATTTTGTTGGAAATAAAAACAACAAAAAATGGCGAATACGACTTTCTGCCGTGAACAAATATGAAAGAAAAAAACAACATAAAAAAAACCCATACAAGGTTGAATCCGCCTAACATTTCGAAAATCTAAATTCCAATAAATCTATGCGATTTTTTGTGTTTTCAAAGCGATTGCGAAAGGAAAAAAAACTTACACGCCCTTTTGCTTTTGAAATAGACTTTTTGGCGCTTACGTCCATATGCCATCAGACACGCGATGTATATATACCTATATGTATACGACCATGCGCTACAGCCGGGGGCGCAGTAGTTGTACGGTCTAACTTTACGGTACGACACATCAGCTTGGCACCCTGAAACACTAACTGTAACCGAACCAAAACATTTCTATTCGGTAATCAGTAACCGCCCTGCAGAGAACCGAAGAGCTAAGGAACTTCCAGATTTTATTACCGCGTCGAAATGATCCGGTCAGAAGTCACGCAGTCGTTAATTTTTCCACGTACAGTACACGTACACGCTGCATACGTGTATAAATACGTATATAATATAATATGAAAGGAAGGGATTTGATCAGGCGTCTAATTGTCAGTCGCTGAGTATTTCACTGTAAGCACAATACATTGTACACGTCACGGATATAATTATGAAAATTTCATTCCACTTATCACTTGTTAGTAGGTACCTACGTGAGAGCGACACAACTGCAGGCAAAGTTAATACGAAACTAGAGCATGAACTGCACAGTAGGTATAATTACCAACCCAAATGAGAAGTGAACCGAGAATTATCACGCCTTGACTGTCCGATCGTTATACCTACTCTGCACGGGATAAAACTAAAACGTATCTAGGTATAACGTTTCAAGCTCGAATTAGATCTTTCGTTTGTTCAAAGCGATATCGAACAGCACAGAAAGAATGGATATCTTTGAGCAACTCGCGGCGGAGAGCTCAGGCTCGACATTGTATGAAACATTCAGAGCTTTTTCTCAGAGCTGAATCTGCAGTTGAAAGAATTGGTCAGAATGCATTTCGTCCGGTTATTTTTCTCAAAACTGTACCAGCTGCGGACTGTTCCATAAAAAGCACAATCTCGTCCCTATTGAATCAGCTGGGTTTCTTGCACATCGTGATCTTATTCCATTTTCAAATACTGCGCAAACTTGCAAGAAGGTTTGTCATAGGTGTCACAAAGCTAGTAGAGTATCAATAAGTACGATCTAAATCCGAATGCCGGTATACATTTGAATCGTTTTTTTATTGGAAATCTCTTGCCTATATTGAATAAATTTGAAGAAATTCAACATCGTCGATATCGTTGGTAATTTTGGGCGCATTAGATATTTGACTATGGGATCGAAATCTGTAATCACGAGTGTTTTACGAGTCTTGTAAACGTGAAAAACACACCCGTATACGCAATTATATCGACGTGTATGAAAATCCCCGCGGCAAATTAATTGCTGCAGTTGACATTTTTTAACGTTCGATTCAATTTTACTTCCCGCTCGAACTAGCGGTAACTGTATAGACGAAAGTCCATTGGAACGTGGACTGTTTTTTTCACCAGTAAATTTCCGAATAACGAGTTTATTCCACGGTACAAAATGGAATTCACGTCTTCATTAGCCTCCTGTAACCGCGGAGTTTTTCCTCTTGCAAATGTATACGCGGTGATAAGAGGCAATCATTCAATATCTGGACGAGTCATACAGAACCCGGAGTATTTATTAATCTGCGAAATAGCCTCGAAGTCACAAAAACTCGGTATTCCAAGCCAGTGTGTACCTATTAGCAGGTCCGATTCACAGATGAGGACAATTCTGATGAATTCTCCCAATTGGCACTTAGGCCATGAAACGAAAGGAGTCAAATATGGAGTACTGATATAATGATCAGAAAAAAGGACTCTTCGAATCGACGTCAAATGCCCCATAGATATATGTATACACAGACTTGTACGTTATACGTATATAGGTATAACTACCTAGAAGCTGTCTATACGGATCCTTTATAAACGTCAAAGACGAAAATACGAATCGACGCCAGATCGATTCCGAAGTCTTTCGCACATGCCTGAGGGAGCAGAAATAGTCTCCGCATCATCGATGAAAAACGTATACATACAACGATAGGGCAAGTCCAGGCGATGTTCTTTGGAGTCTTATATAGGAAAGTCGTATTGCGATTTCAAACTTGCAGAAACGACTGAGGAGAGCGTATAATCATCTGCGGTAACGAAATTCTTTTCGATCACCCGAGACAGAAACGACTGGCTTTTTGTCCAATGGAAACCGGAAAGATTTATCTCGCTTTTCGGTTCTTCAGCCAGTGAAGTCAAGGCAAGGAAAAGTCGTCAGCGGTACCGGTGACGCGTGATATATACCAACTCCAAATCGCTCCAAAGGGAAAACTCAATACCACGCGCTCGTATAACGATTACATCTACAGACTTTAATCATTTCCCATCATTTTTCTCAACTCGACTGACCCCCCGGTCTGAGTCTCTGAGCTTGCGTTATTATGATTATTATTATCAATAATATTATTATCAATATTATTACTCACCATGTAGGCATATAAGAAGCGCAATCGTGTTACGTATATAGGAATAATAATAATATTCATCCGACTGTATGTTTTATTATCCGGCGAAAGGAAAATCGTTTGGTATGTCGTGTTTGAAATCATTGGGTAAAAAAGGTAAACGATATACCGAAATAAGGGCGACAATGGGAGTATGTTCGAAATTCCATTATTATTATTAATTGTCATCGCCTCGAAGACGGGAATCGTATTTTCTCGATGATTATACGTAACCGATCCAAATGAACGCTCTAGGAATGAGTTCAGTTTTTTGGCAGAAAGTGACTAACTAGGAGACCACATGGTAATCGGATTTTTGAAAATTCTGAAACTTATGGTACGCGTAGTGGGGACCCTAAATAGAACTTTGGTAAAGTAGTTCGACGCAACGCTCAGAAATTTCCGTAAACATCGACTTTGAAGTTTCACTTTGTAAAATTTCCGATTTTTTTAAGTTTGACTTTGTAAATCTTCAAAGTCGATTTTTTCGGAAATTTCTGAGCGTTGCCTCGATCTACTTTTCCAAAGTTCTATTTAAGGTCCCCACTACGCGTACCATAAGTTTCAGAATTTTCAAAATTCCGATTACCATGTGGTCTCCTTGTAAGTGTGTCACTTTGGGGAAAAAAATTGATAGGTTTTCAGTCAAAATTGATTTTTTTTTTTTTGTGTTTGCTAGGTTATAAGTTGGAAGTGATCTCTACTGTATCACCTTAAATGGTAAAAGTGAAACCTGAAACTGCCGAGTGATGAGATTCGAGAATACCAGAAATCGAAGATCTCTCAAAATCTTCGTTTTTTGCTTTTCAGCCTCGCGATTGACATGTCATATGGCCAAACAGCAATTTTTTCAAAAGAACAGGAACTTGTATGCTTGAACAGTTTATAATTTCGTTAACCTAGTCCTAGACATTTCGTATTTCCCAATCGATATTCGGGTTTCTTATGGTGTGTTCTAATTATGCTTATTCGGTAAAAGGGTAAGCCCAAAATATCGATGAAAAAATCTAGGACTGAAGCTAAGTTTGATAAAAATCCAAAGATCTATGTCTCATTTCGAATGCTGAACAGCCGCATAATAACTAGAACTGCTCAATATTTCGTTATTTCATGTATGAAATCTTTCGGTAATTATACCTTTAGCCCTCAATACCAAAACCGAAATACCGAAATGCTGAATCGAGAACTAAAAATTACCGAAATAACGGCAGCAGCTGTCAATGAAGCTTATTGTCAGCGATTGAACATTGCAACGTGCATAACATGTTTTCGATCAAGCAAAATCATTTATAGGTGTAGGTCATACTTGAGCAGTTTCTAATATTGTGAAATTGGACGCGGAATTAATTTTCTTACCGGATTGTTAAATTGGTAAAATTTTATTTCGGTGAGCCGGAAGTAGGTACCGGTTGAAAATTGGATGATATGTAGAATGTTCATTATCGAAAACCGTAACAACGACCCTCCGTGACAGATGAGTATAAGTATTAATCAGGATATGGAAGAAGAAGCGCTTTGCGAAAATTCGGAGAATATCATAAAATGTGAAAGCGCGAAACTCGCGAGTCATTGACGGCACTTGTATATCCCTTGTCACGTGTCTTCCGCGTTGGTAACCCGCTATTCGGGTATAAAAAGGTCAACTAGTCTTAAGGGTTAAAACGAATGAAGCGTACTACAAGTTGACTGGATTTTTAGCCTTGGTTCGTTACAAATCGCTACTTCCTGCACTCCAGAGCCCGCAGGGCAAAGGCGTAAACCGTTGATCGAAGAAATTTGCCGCGTTACGTTAAAGCTCTTCTTCCACTCGAAACGCTTTCCGCTCGAATGGCACAAAGGGACTGCCTTGATGATGCTTAGGAAAAAAAAGTGGAGGAATTATAGGTACCTGATCATCAAGCCTCCCGCTTCTCAATATAGTCGGTTAGTAGGTGTACAAACCTATTGCAGGGTTCTTACGAGGGTTTTCGCGAAATCATTCAATCTTAAGGTTCGGAAGTGATTCGGATTCCGATTGAGGTGAATTCCAGGATGAATAAAAATGGTGAAAATGTGTACAATTCATGATGAATTATCAGCATATTACCTTGAACTGCGGTAGTCCCGCTGCGGGGTCGGACGGAGTGCGGTGGCCCCCGGTCGCCTGGCTGGTAGCACCGTAGCTCAGCTGATGCTGATAGCTGCACAATATTTTTTTGTGAGCGCTAGCCTGGGCTCTATAAGCTGATACTGAGAGTTTCATGTCTCTTCCCGTGCCTGTATTACGGGCCGGGAGGATTGCCCGTTGTGCGTTTCGCGTGACATCTTCTCCTTGAGTTCCCAGCTCGCCGTATACTTCGGCGACCTCGATACTTCCCGGTTTAAGCTTATGGAACCGATGGTAGGTATTACCAAAACTCTCCTATATATACAGGATGTATCGAGCCGCCGGTTACACACCGATAAGTAATTTTTCAATTAAAAAAAAAAACCCTCCTCCCTACTTCAACAAGCACCAACTGCGGGGAGGCAATTTTCACTGTATTCTTAACCGTTAATAGGACCTTTTCAGAGGTACCTTACGAAATTGAGAGTCCCTTCAGCAGCACTAGGGGATCAGGCGCTATCGCCGACCTTCGGGTTTTCGGTTGATCGCTAGCTGATGTAATACAGGTACAGGCGGTATATCCTTCACTATACGTATGTTCCCCAGGAGATTTGGAAGCCAATTTTTTTTTTTTTTTTCTTCTTCTTCTTCTTTTTTCTCAGCGTTTGCTTGTACACTCGGAAATTTCCGTTCGGCGACGATGCGGTAAAACGAGTATAAGGTATGTAGGTATCCGTAAAGTTTATCCAGCCTTCAGGAGCTGGAGTCCCCTGAGCACGGTGGTGGCTCTTTAGAAAGCTCTTACAGGATAAAAACGTATTCCCTCGTGGGGAAAAATAGCAAGGGTATTTTTCGACTCGTTTCGAATGTGGATGAAGACGAAAAGACAAAGAGAGTAATGAAGGCGTGTGCGAAGGTTTGGGCAAGGTCTTCTTGGTATGAAAAATTCAAAGGAAACGGTCTTTAAATTAGCCTGCAGGTATATTATCGAGTCTTTTCTTTCGCTGACTCCCCACATACGTTATTTTGCGTATGTATTTATCTCCGATAAATGATAAGTCATGTATTTTCTACGTACGCAAATAGGAACGAAAAATAACGGGGTGATTATCGTGGAATTAATCACATCGCACTGCGCGATGTTTATTTCTGCGTTAATTTTCTCCTTTTTTGTTTTTTAACCCCCTGCTAGTTTGACGATTTACTCATTCGGCTGGAGGAGCATATTAATTTCTTTCTTGTCATGATGACTGGGTAAAGAACAGCCAGTCGAAGGAACTTGGTCGAACGGTTAGTACACCGCTAAGCGTTCAGGGTATAACTGGATTATGGCGACCCACGGCATAGTTTAGGTTCTAACATTCAGTAAGCCTTAGGTCTGTTGCCTGCGGGATACGTCAGAGGCAGTAGGTACCATATAATATACCGAGGGGTTCGGTATAACGTTCTATACTTTGTTCTGTAACTGGATTAAATATTATCATATAAATTCTCTAAGAAACCAGATATTTGCATCCGCGGTCAGCAACCGAATGATTTATAATATAATACGGTTTAACAGCTCGCATCAGGGGTTTCCAATTGCGATTCAATGATATATATATTAGATCATCGAACCCCCCCGTACTTCATTCAAAGTCAAAACCAACCACCAAACTTCCCCGTATCTATACGGGCTCGGGCTTTACCGAATATAAATGAAATAAAATAAAATAAAATAAAAGAAATTGAATTTCCGGCCAACGCTTTCCGGTCCCTTAGGTTTGCCCACTGGCTGCCACCGCCTTAGTCCCTCCGCAAGCTCCCGAGAGCTTTCGCTGCTTTAGAACTTCATTCACTGGCTTTTAACGCCACCGCTATGCCCCTGCGGCCTGCGGTTCAGCTTGGCGAGCATCGAGTGACCGTGTCGGTAAAATTTCACCGTATTTCCAGAAAAAAACGTTGTATCCGAAAAGCTTTAAATATTCATCACAGTGAAAATTCGACTTTCGATCATTTTCTGGAGTTTAAACCTGCAGTCCGGTGCTCGATCGTTAGTCCTCGTACATTTATACATTCGGATACTTCGTATCGCATACCCTTTTCCTTCTTCAACTTATTATTTCTCTACTTCACTGTTTAACTCGCGAATTACCCGCACTTGTTGTTAAAATTCCTTACGTACGTTTATCATAAAAAATCATCATCACTTCGATCTGTGCTTTTGAAAACTGATCCATTTCAACGACTTGCTAGATATTATCCCTATTCCCCAATCCGTCACTCACTAGTTTATCACAAAAACTTCGTGACACAATAATCAATCAAATGCGGTCACTTCTCCTCCTTCTCTTATGATTCACTTCAGTAATAGAATTGGCCCGAAACTTTTTGTTTCACGTTCTTGCAAAATACAATCCGTTGGAAAATTCGCCACCAGATATCCCTAATCTCGGAGTATTTCTTTTTGAAGATTTTTTTTTTTTAATTTTCTTTCTTTCTTTCTTTTTTTTTGCGAAAGGAGGTAAAGGAGCGGATGGACCGAGAATGTGACACGTCTGCGGATCTACGGCGCCGGATACATTTTTTACATAACTTTTTGGAATGTTTTTTTTTTTTTTTTTTTTTGGCAATTTTCTGAACTGTAGATTAAAACAACGGCGATTAACGATATAAGAATTTCATTTTCGCGAACGATCTTTTGATCCGCGCACGTGTTACAATACCGCACGAAAGTCACTGGCCCCTCAGTCGACGAAGCGAGGGTTGGCGAGGTTCACCTCGCGCTCTTCGTAGTCTGCCAGCGAAACCCCCACTACCACACCCTGTATTAAAAACCGAAATCCTCTGCTCGGAATGCGCAGACTCCTTCTTTGGAGCCACTGGGGAAACCACCCCCGCCGCTACGTCCGCGACTCGACCTCTCCCATACACCGAGTCCTCCCCATTCTACTGTCTGTATCTTTGGTTATATATATACACATTATATACAATCTTGGGTATATATGTATGTACTTATATACATGATGCAGATACATATACGTATGTATATCCGTGGGATACATACATCATGGATAGACGTGCATGGGGTGTTCCCTGGAACACATATTTGCGGTTCAAAACCAAAGTCTCCCTCCCATCTCGTCCCATTTCGTTTGGAATAATCCGCAAGATGTATGTACATACCTTTCAACGATGAAAATCATTCTACTGATTATATTCTACGAATTTTTAGTGCCTTTTCCAAGGGGTTACTCACATTAAGGGAGAACCCAGCTACTGAAACTTTGAAAAATTCAGTTTTTCATTTCTTAAATGGCCAAAGAACGTCCAATCAAAGGATGGATCCTTAGAATTTCAGATTATCATGGTAGGATATGTTTTGAAAAAAAGGTTTCAATTTTTTGCGATAAAATTTAAAGCGTAAGGAACCTTTTGCAGAATCTTTTCTCTTTTTTTCAAAACATATCCTACCATAATCTGAAATTCTGAGGATCCTTCCTTTGATTGAACGTTTTTTGGTCATTTTGAAACCGAAAAACTGCTTTTTCCAAAGTTTCAGTAGGATCCTCCCTTAAGAAATTATTGAACCATTTCATTTGAAATCAAACAGGAAATCGCTAAAAGTAGCTAGAATTCGCTCAAATCGCATAATTCCTATTAATTTCTCATGATTTTTCAAACTATGTACAGAAAATCATGGGAAATTGGAGAAAAAAAAATCACGTGATTTCGGGAATCGCTGGGAATCACTCGTGATCCCCTTCCCAAGCAAGCGAGCATTTATATTTAATCAATGTTCATTTCTTGACAACAGTGTATAGAAATTGATGATTTCTGAAATTTAGAAATCAATCGTAATCGTTGGAATCAGCGGAAATGATAGGGAATAGCAGGTAATTACATTGATTCAGAAATCACGGAAATCGCAGTCGAAATCATAAGAAATCGATACCTTTTGGAAATGGTTGTACCACCGAATTTGCGAGTGAGTAGCCCCTCGGCCATATCAACTTTTAGCAGATATTTTAGAAGACAGTTGAATCTTTTCTATATAATTTCGTCGAAAAAAATCTACAACTCATTTCTGACGAGCCAGAAGAGACTGAAATTGATTTGAATAAAAAACCGGAAAACAACCAGGCGGAAAAATCGTCCTTTTCATCGCACTCATTCAACACAAGGCATTCAACACAGAATTCAGAAATTGGTTTTCATACCTTAACCCTCCGTAATCACACCTCTGTAGAATCACGTGGTAGTCACACTGAGTCAAATTGAGCCAACCGTTTTTCGATTGGCTGCCATACAAAAAGTATCCATCCGATTTTTCTCAAAAAAATTTAGAACATTCTTTGAACATTGTAGCATACGTACTAAAAGTTAATTTCACCCAAATTAAATGTAAATGAGTCTAAAAAAAAAAATTCGCGAAGATGTGAATGTGCAAAAAATTAACTTTTTCAGTGAAATATCCGTAACTTTTTCATTCTTCAATTTTATCCAACAAAATTTCACGGTGACACTCACAGGATATGGTACTTTGATAATAAAAAAAAGCTCAATAGCAGAAGTTCCAGAAAAGGTATATTTATTCTGATATCTGAAGAGGGTCTATTTTAGAGTTGAAACAAACACCTCATCTGAGCCATCCCCATACGAATGTTCAGTCCCAAAGTTGGAATAGGTAGGTCAATTTGACCCACAGTGACTACAGAGGGTTAAAGAGAACATCACAAATATCTACGCGCGAAGTTACAGGTATATAATTATTGATATATACCTACTTGTACATATATATAGACATGGAACAGACTCTGTCTTTTAATCTTTATGGGAAGAATATATATATATAATATATATGAAGTCGGGAAGTGGCGACGACATCTTTTCATACCAGAGAACTATTGAATTCAGATAAAGGTCGGTAGTGCGGTAAGGGGTCGATGGCTATTATCAGCTAGGGCTGCAGAAAGAGGTATAAGGGAATAAGGTGCGCCAGGGGAAGTACTGCTAGTAAGAGGATTACATCCGTTCACGCGATTCGTCGAGAGCTATTATTTTTACCGATTACCACAATTATTACTACTTCTTTCGCTACCTGAATCGGTGAGGGACCCATTGCCAGGTACCCATTCTGCACCTTCACAGAATCGTTGACTTTGCCGTTCGGCTTGACCCACTGACATCAATGGAATAGCCGGGTATTACGCGAGACCATAAATGTAAGAAATTTCCAAGCTTTATCGCAATTATGAAACCCTGCTTCGCTCATCAAATACCATTTTCGTTTATCGATAAATAACAGAAAAGCCGCAGATGTTCCTATACTCGTCTTTTCTAACCGAAATAAATCATCACATTTTAAACCTGCACTTCCTCACCCATAAATGAATTTCTCCCTATAAGATAGACAAAAAAAAAAGCTTTCTATAGAAATTTCCGATCGTCAATAATGATCGATGCTACGATTTTTGATCGATCAATCGACCATTTCTTTTGAAGGGTGAAAATTAGAAAGCGAATAGAACATTGCAGTCGACGGACGTGGCGATTGGAGTTTATCTTGAAAATCGTGAGATCTGATAACTCGTACGTGGGTCTGTTTCGATCATCAACCGAATTACACGTATTTCAGCAAGTTAACTCGCTTTAGAAAGCGAAGTTCCGAAACCCTCATTTCACAATCCCTGAACGCTTTTTGTCCGCCAGTGGGTGTAATTCGAGGTGGTAAAGCTTACAAATGTACCCGGAAGATGAAACAAGGATATTCAACGCCTTAACGAGATATCCTCTGAACCATAGTGCAAGGAGCACATAGCAAAATATACTAACCATAATATTATGAAAGTCGAGCCATCAGTTTCAAAATTATCCAATTAAAAACACCGTATGGAATAGCTCAATAGAATAAACCCATACCTGTACGTCTAACTTTTCTGACTACAATTTTTCCATTCATACTGTACCAGATTCTCACAAATATAAAACCACCGTTGAATAGAATATAAAACGTGACTTAGTCCTTGCATGCCTTCGTGAAGACTTGATCTAAAAAAGTGCAGCCAAGTGGTGTTAATCGCGAAGTCGAAAACGCTTCGGTTTCGATTATTGTATCGACTGATGCGAGAATGAAATTATCCGAAAGCAATTACCAACCATAAGCCATTGGCAAAATGGAATGGAACAGAATAGAATAACATAGCACTTATACCATTATGACCTGTACGTAGGTCAGGATACAATTATACTGGTGCAATTTACTTATATTTTTAGCCCTTACGAAAGTTCGAAAGGATTTATAATATTGAATCAACTATAAATACGGACATCAAAATAACCTGCAGTCTTTAATGCTTACATTTTTTCCTTGAGATGCACAATAGGGTGAAATATAATGGGGCAAATTACGAGGATTATGCAGCAAGTATATGTATAGTAGATAATCGTGAAAAGCGCGAGTACAGAATATATTGTAGAATGTTGAAATGTGTGCAAAAATGTTCGCAACGATACAGTAAAGCCCCTATTTTCCCGTTACACAATAGAAATACTCTGAATGATGCAGCACGTCATTCATCCCAAAGTAGATAAAGGTGTATACGTTACTGACGCCAAGTTTTGTGCCGATTTTCGTATAAGAGCAGGATAAACCAAGCGTTTGCAGAACCATGCAGTATACGAGTCTGCCATTCAGTTGGGATTCCCATTTGATATGATACCACGTCTGGTGTGAAAATCCGAGTCAGTTTCTTGATGCCAATTTTTCTACCGTTTAGCAAAATTCTTCTGACTTCAAAAACCGCGATTTCATTTCTTCAAATTTTTCAAAGTTTTTTTTAAATAGAAACGAACGAAGTTTTGTAAAACACTCGCTCTCGAATAGCTGGCCAATTGATTTCCTAACAAAACTTGAACGAAGCTGTTAATAGAATAAGACAAAATGATCAATTTTCGCGATTCTGGAACGGTGTCGATATGCAATAAACATCAAGTCCTGCATAATATCACTTGGAGATATCGTAAGAAGTTGAAACAAATAGAAACCGCCCGCAACTATCACGGCTCGATCAATTTGCCAAAAGGATGGAATGAAATTTTTCAAACTGAAGGTATTGGCTTAGAGGGTATCGATGTACGTTGCAGAGTCTATGTATATCTATGTAACAGAATTGACGCTCTAGCTGGCTAGCTAGCTAGCTAGCTTCGATGTACTTCGATATTCCGTATACTTGAGTATGTATACTGGCAAGCATATAACCCACTTCAGAATCTAGTAGGTGCCTCGCGGTATCTGATCGCTTCAATCTTTTATGCATAAAATCAGTCCACCGAGGCAATTACAAGCGAAAATAGATAGAAGGCAACACTACGGTATACATATAGCTACTGGTATTGGTAAATTCGAGCGAACGGAACACGAACTGCAGTGAAAGAGAAGCTCCGAAATATTGCTTGTAAAAATTTGAAACAGAATAGTTTTGACTAAATTCGCAAAATCTGTAGTAGGTAAGAAAATAGAAGCTAATTTTGTATTCTGGTTTAACGCATGGAAATGAAAATTACTTTATAGATATCCTGAGATTCCTGTACGTTTCTATCAAATTTATACAAAAACTGTATTGCAAATCCAAAAGACGTGCAGATGTTTCTGGGCTGCAGTACCTGAATCCGAAATTTTATTACCACGCGATGATTAATTATACGTGCTGTAATGTCGAAACGCAGGTAATAATCGTGTTATTTTATCACATTGAAATTATAACATTGATTCGATCCCATGCAATTTCAGGCGATTTAATTGATGCGACTTCAAATTGATTCGTGAATTCAAATCATTTCAATTGGTTTTCATGATTTGAAAGCATTGCATCGATTCAATTCGCTATTTCGAACTAGCTATGGTCCATGATTCCCCGACCGAATAACAGCTGACAATAACTTAAAATGTTTGATAACGTATTCCAAAATGTCTAGGCATCTCGATATGAACTCGGACGTATTTTATTCCTAAAATAGAATACAGGAATCTATATATGACGTTTGTAATCTTGAGTATGAAATTTGACGAAGCTTCTGGATTTTCGAAACTGTATTATATATATGTCTTTTGATATTCAACCGATAAACTAATTGAATGATAATCTACGCAGAGGACATGTTGATTGCTAATTCACACACAATTCCATAAGTTTGAAATGGAAATTTTATAAAAGTGATGATAACAATAATCGCCTTCTAGCAAAAACTTGGACCCCAAGGGTTTTACCGCGGTCGAAGACCCTTAATTCCAGGCGAGATGTAAGGATGTTGGTCTTGCGTTGACCATGTCGACCCGCAGGACAAATGGGGATCCGCAAAATCCGTTCTGCAGACCCGCGTACTGCCCTTATACGTCCCCGGGTTCTTTGGACTGAGGTTCATACTACCCTAAACTCGCACCCTTTCAACGCGCCTTTCATTAACGTGCTTAAGATTACCCGCGGAATTAATGCAACTTCTTTCACGCATTTATACCCACCCCTCGATGTTTGTACGCGTAGAAACGGCCGCGGCCGGTGTGGTGGGGTCTAAATAGAAGAAGAAGAAGTAGAAGAAGAAGTAGAAGAAGAAGTAGAAGAAGAAGAAGAAGAAGAAGAAGAAAAAGGAGAAGAAGAAAAGAAGAAGAAAACTTTCCGCATTTATCTCTGGGGGAAGATATAGCTTTCCTGCGAGCCCATCGTCTGCGATACAGACCCCCGTACGTACAAAGGAAGCCCTGTAAGAAATCGATTTGCGAGCTGCAGAGCGGAAGATAGAATCTGGCCAGCTAAGCCACGCGACTTGCTATGTATGTATGTTGAGAATTCATATATCTATGTATTATACGTCCACGTATGTATCTACATACATAAGTCGTACGGATGTACGAATTCACATCCAATCCAGAGTATCTAGTCGATCACTGATCGCAGCAATTGGTAAAAATTAAAGAAAAGGATATCAATCAATTTCATTGATCATTATACTAATTTTTGAATTAAATTACTCTGAAAATTATAAATGTTACATAAAACATCCAATTTCCTCTGTTAAAGAATTTCCGATAAAAAGAAGAAGAAGAAAAAAAAAAAGTAGCTAGACGATACGAATATCGATGGATGTTCGTCAAAAACGACTTCGATTGCATTTTTTCTTTTATTATTCCTCGAATCGCGTTTAACTGATCGAATGTATTTGAACAAATTCTTTTTTTTTTTTCTTCTTCTGCTCTGTGAACAATTAAAGAAGGTGTATTTTTGTTTCACGAGAGCCGAGAAATCGCAACGAAATTAAATAAAGTCCGTTAGTTGTATGAAAAGGTTGTTTGACGAAATTCGTTACAACACTTGCCTTCAGATCGTGCCGTAAACTTCTCTTTCCGCCAAAAAAGCCAATCCGTACTCGTATTGGAATGTACAACATATTATGTCACTCGTCAGTATTTCCAGTATGAATTAAGTGCAGTTTTCAAATGCCTCACGATTTCAAGAGAAATGTTCAAGTGCGTGTGAATCAGTGGACAAAGCCTTATACATATACGTTGGACCTCTATAATTGGCAAACGAATTGTACATACATAGTCTTATACCTACCCTGATTTAGGGAAAATTTGAGGTTGGCTAAACTCGCGTGGAACGTCCCATATTTCATTACATCTTATATTCGATTGGGATAAATATTTCTAATCAATATTGAGCGAATATTCTCCAATTTCTGTAGAACTGAAGTTAGTATATCCAGTTATAATAGATCCCAATATTTTTATTTATGTCTAAGGCTTGATGTGATTTTTATTTAAATAATGAAGGAAAGTTTTCATTACGGTTTGAGGAAACTATCGCATGCATCTATAGGCGTGATACACATCTAACAATAAGTACTTTCAGATAATAATAATAGAACGATTTGTCAAATTGTGAATCGCTTTGACTAATCTAGTATTTTTCTGCAAAAAAAAAACTCATTCATTGTCAGCTGAATCGCGGCACGCGTATTATACGATAATAACTACTAAGAAAATTCAAACCTCACGAAAAACAAGGAACATTTTGGAGTTTGTTTTTTCTCAACTTGTCATTTTGAATCGTAGATTTTCGCAGTTTTTCACAAAAAAGAATTGTTATTCTTGTCCAAACACTAGAAAAAATTACGGCTTCCCATGAAGAACTACGAAAAGTTCCAATTCTGTTTGAAATTGATCAATTTTCACTTTCCAGGACTCATTATTCGGCGAACTATACGAAAAATACTTACTATTTATTCCAAAACGCTCAAGACTCGCGGTTCACGAGCTTTGATCAATTTATAACGTATTTTATCTCAATTTTACATCCACGGATCCACCCTAAAGTGACATCCTTCTCAGGTATATTTCATGCCGTTTTTATTCAAGAGAAGAGACGCGGTGTATCGTTTGTTAAATTATTACAGCAGTCGAGTGTAAGCATTGCGGGTTTTGGCCCCTTTTACGCGGATATAGGAGTATAATCCCCTGATTAATTGGCCTTGCCGGTTGTTCAGGGAGTGTTTTGGTGAAGATATATCTAGATCATTGCGAAGATGGCCGAGATTCTGGATCAACGTTAAATTAATTAATTTGTTGGTTTAGGACTGGGAAATATAAATTTTACTCGACTTGTCGTGCAAATATTCCGTGAAATGCTACTCTTTAATATAACCTACTCCGTTATTCACATTACAATTTACGGTTTATCGAAAATTTCCGCTCAAAAATATCACCCGTTAACATATGCTTTCAGTCGAAAGTTTGCGGAATTAAGTTTGAACGTGCGGTTGTTATAGGGATCGTCTGCGCGGGTCCTCAATAATAACATTTTCTAACTCCCGTACACAACGCCGCATGCGCTTGGACAATTCGATGCAATCTTCCCCTGAACTTCTCCCTTCACTTCCTTTATATCCAAGCATGAATGAAAATTTGAAAAGGAAAATAATCATAATCATAATTCATAACGAAAGTTCCCACTTTGAGTACAAAAATACAGTTTCTAATACAGCAGAAGTACGTCGGTCAATTAAAACGAATAAAATGTTACATGCAAAAGTGCGATAATTCGAACAAAAAATAAATGTACATACAAACATCATTATACAATCTACGCGATCTATAAAAAAACAAATACAAAAAAAAAGCACAAAAAATAATCATAGAAAATATAATACCGTAAATTTGTAGCAAATGGTATAATCGAATGGAAATCTGGCGAAAAAAATCTATAGATCCCACGGTTACCATCGCGAGTACATTTTACCGACGGAACTGTGATTACTGGATGATAAGTACCAACGGTCGGTAAGTTATAACCGTCGAATGGTAAACGAGTGACATCTATGAGAATAATAAGTAACAATGATAAAATAAATCGCGGATAAAAATAAATACAAGTGTATTAGTACTTAGAAAACTGCGGCAGCGGAAGTGGTGGAGGCTGGCCGAGCCTCTCTATACGCGAGTGAAGAGAAGAGGTTATCACGCGAGTCACCCCTCAACAGTGATTGATCTTGGTAAACAGGTGCATTTCGATTGAACGTTGATTACTCGGCATTACGAGTTGAGTTACGCGTCTCGAATGTGAATAATGTATAAACGAGTTTAGCGAACCCGACGATGGCGAGTGTATTATCGATAACGAGATAGTAAACAGTGTAATAACAAAATAAAAAGAAATAAAGAAAATAAATAGTAAAGAAAAAAGAAAAGAAAAGAAAAAAAAACTATAAATAAGCAATAAGCAGATTTCCGTGGGTATACGTTACATACTACAATATCATTGCCGTGTTAAATAATGAGTGTTTACAACAACGCGGAAGGCGCGGATGACTGGGCAGAGTTTTGTGACAGGCACGCCCGGGCGGCGGCGTCTGATTTTGCCAAGGCATTTTGCACGTACGTTAATTTAAACCTACCAGAAAGTGCTAGAGCAACGCTATCACACAGAGATTTTTTGCGTAAATTTGTCGACACATTCTGCGCTCATTTTGAAACTGAATTCCTACGGCGTAGTACGAGATCACCGTCTTTTTACGACACGCGGCAACAACAACAACAACAACAACAACAACAACAACAACAACAATCGACACCGAGCGAAGGAGATGGGAGCAACAACGTTTCGTCGAATAATCAAAACAATAGCAGACCGCCGGTACGCGCATCATCAAATGAAGAATTTAGCGATTATTCGGAACAGGACGGTGAAGCAGTATCACCAAAACCAGTTCACAAACCATTTTTTCGTCGTTTATCATTCAAAGGTCTTAAAAAAGGTAAAGGATTTTTTCACAAACAACAAAGCGACGAAGTTGAATTATCCCACAGCGAACATAGCAGACGTGACAAACATTCGAAAGCTAAATTATCGAAGATTGTTGTTGAATGTAGAAAAGAAGGTGTGGTAAATTGTCTGATGGGTGAAAACATCGACGGTACACAAAAATGGGAAAAATGTAGATTGGCATTGGTCAAAGCGATCGGCGGTTATATGTTGGAATTTTATTCCCCGCCAAAAGCTGTAAAGCCAAGAAGTGGCGTATTTTGCTTCAGGATAACCGAAGCTAGAGAGACGACGGCTCTCGAGATGCCAGACCATGAAAACACCTTCGTTCTCAAAGCCGAACAAAATCTAGAATTTGTCATCGAAGCCCACGACTCAAACGACATGAGATCATGGCTAGCGACGATCAAATACTGCATGAGATCTGCTCCAAGTATATCAAATGCCGTTGGATCAGGACCTAGTGACGCTACGGGAGAATCGCTAGGAACTCACGGTGCAAATTCTGAAGGAGAACGAGCCAGAGCTAATTCGGCAAGTAAAAATCAAAGGAATTCGCAAGATCAGCAACAGCTTCATGCTAACGACGAGCAAGGAAACCCACCTGAATTACCGCCAAGATTAAGGCTGAGTAGCAACAGCAATTTGGACATGTTTCCTTCGCAGCAGGAAATGGAAGAACGTAAGCTATTTATGAGAGAGACTCTCTTGAGATCATCTGCCTGAATATCAAAATGTTGATTTCAACGGAGATTTGAAAAGATTAAGAATTGTTACTCCGCTTAGAATTTCAATAAATCAGAGATTACGAAATTTTAGAATTGAAGACAGTCGAAAAAAGTTTAGTTTTCTTCAGAATTTTGGTTAGGATGAAAATTTGGAAGTTCAGGCTGATTCTGGATTAGAATATTAAATAGAGACTTCATATCACTTTGATGATTAAAGGAGGCGAAAGGTATTTAGAAACTCCGATTCTACTTGAAAACCCGAACAGTACGGAAAGAATTTATCTACCTATTCATCATTTCGTAGTTCAGCTCGGTTAATTCAAACCGAATCAAGAATCGAGACTTGAAAATTTTCTAACAATCGAATTCTGGGGCAGAGAATTTTCAAGAAGAATAATTATTTCCCTCCACTCCGCTCAATTTGGTCATTCGTAGTTCTTTTTATGAGAGTCACTATTCATTGCGTTTGACAATGTTAAGAAACACCATTTTTGACATTCCATTGACATTGAATTAATACAATCCAAGATTTATGTTCAAAATAGTTGTAGAAAAATTACTATTTGTATGAATAATTTAATTAGTACAAATACAACGAATCACGTGAATTGTATCAAAGTATGAGACTTTATCGTGTGGATGATACAGTTTGATAAATTCACCACCTTTCATAATATAATGAATAATAAATAGATTTTCATCAAGATCATTTGATATGTAGATTTGTATTCTATCTGATAAATCATGCCGTGAATTTATCAAGTGATTCGTTATGATTGTATCATATATCACAAACTAAATTGTATGATAAATCACATACGGAATTATTTCGTAACGTTCTTTGATTCATTAAATGATCTCCTTCAGTGGGCTTTCGAGAGAAGATTTCTGTGATTCAGCTCCGTCAATTGAAACTTAAACAACTTAATAATTTTCACACGTAGTCCCAGCTTCACAATTGGATTGAAATAAAATCTTAAATAAAGAAGACCGAGATCCAAGAACGAAAAGGTCTTTCTTAATAAAAGTTGAAAATTCAAACGATGGGGGAAATAAAAGTTTTGTGTCAATCTAACATGATTGCGTAGAAGAAAAAAGCATTGATTATGTAAAAGAACGCTGGTTACGGTATTAGAAAGTTATCTATTCAATAGTTATCTGAATATGTAATCCAAGTTGAAAACAAAATGTGAAATTCAACAGCTATTGATTCTGGTCTTCGATTGCATGTAATTATTCAAAGAGGCACACAAATCCTGAATTTATATACGATTTCTTTTTTCATTTAATATATATGTACTTCAAAAGATTGGGCGAAAACTGCTTTGACAAAATTGTGCATTGAACAATTCTCCTCGAGATTTACTGGTGCTTTGAAAATATTTCCTTCTTAATTGTGCAAAGGAATTATTTTGAAACAGGATTACTGAATTCGAACCATCCCGGATTTCAATTCCAACAAAACGCAATCCATAATCCACAAGAACCTAATTTCTCAGTTAATTTTGTACATTCAGCTGACGTTAAGCTTTGTAAATCAAAAACAATAAAATACTTGATCTTTCTTTCTACAGTCCAGCCGAACTATTTAAAGATGAAACTGATTGTCTATTTAGGCTGATTCAGGTAAACACTTGAGCTTAAATTTCCCTGCTTTTGCACAATTCGACAACCAGTTCTACAACCGGTAATAGTTTGAGGAAACGAAACTTGGATTTAAATTACCACTAAACACTTGAACTTTGTCTAATACTTCTAGTGTCGGCTAACGACGGAGATCTAGACTTGTCGAGCAGCTTGAGAGAGTACCGATGGTTCCATGGGACTTTACCAAGATCTGACGCTGCCCAACTTGTTTTACACAGCGCAGCTAATGGGCACGGAGTATTTTTAGTTCGGCAAAGCGAAACAAGGAAAGGAGAGTTCGTTCTAACGTTCAACTTCCAAGGAAGAGCTAAGGTATCCTGTCCATTTACAAGATTCCCTACTTTCCAGCAATTACCACTTTATAGTAAAATTCTTTTCAAAAGTTACCCAAATTCTGATTAATAACAAAACGAATAAATATGATTCATTTGCTGCAAATAGCACCTCAGGATGACTTTGAACGATCAAGGACAATGTAGAGTGCAGCACTTATGGTTCCCGGCGATCCACGACATGCTTGAACACTTTAGGCAAAATCCAATACCTTTGGAATCAGGGGGTACAGCTGACGTTACTTTGACGGAATATGTCGTCGCTAATCCTACTAGCCGTCCTCCTCATCATGCGCTGATAGGAGCTGGAAGTCAACAGTCTCAGGAAAGAAGGCCGGCAACAGCCCCAGAGCCCAGAGAAGTAAGACTCAGCAGCGGCAGTCTAACACCTCTTGAGTGAGCGCGAGTGGCCGACTCCCACAGTCTGAAGTCTGAAACTACAGACAGTGAGTAGACACACGATAAAGTCAGGACGGTGGTGGCCCTTTTCAGATTTCAAATCCTAGGGGTAGGTCGATTCCTAAATGATGTCCAAACAAATTCGTCTACTAGATTGAACAACATTTTACTAAATTTCATCTCTTCAAGGTTTTATTCAGGCCTCACAGTCGTTGAGGCGTTGAGTCAATACTCTGAGATTTTTCTATTCAAAGTTTTTAGTATGTTGGATAATAATATCATAATAATATCATTGTCAAATTGTCAGGACAAGATTTTCATTCAAGATAGAATTGTCGATATTCTTTCATTCAGCTTCAGCTTTGAGGAATTCAAACCTGAGCCAAAAAAACCTGAATTCTATTCTGAAAACAAAATCAACTGACTTAAGCACTATGAGGCCTGCCAATTGGACGTGTAAATTCAAGTTGTTATCTGCCCTGGCAGAGTTATGTAAGATGATTAAGTATTTCTTTTTTTTTTTTTTTTTGTTTCGTTCGCATATTATCAGCGATAGCGAACCGAGAAAACCAGAATATTTAACGGAAGAGTCATGAAATGATCTGCAAATTTAACTTGTGTTGAAATATCGTTGTAGACAAAAAATATAATTATATTCAAGTTGAAACAGAACACAGAAACAAGCCTTTGATGAGAAGATGTCTTTGTTATCTTTTCTTTTTTTTTTATATATATAATTTTTCAAAATTATGATAGAAATGGAAATCTGACCTACACCTCTTAGGAATAATTAGATCGTACTAAGCGACGCTTATTGTTAGAATTTTGTAAATATTTCTTATAGTTCGATCTCAAAAACTTTGCTATAACACGAAAGAGATATGTAAACTGTAAAAATATGACAGTGGGGGGAGGGGGCTCGCTTTTGAATAAGGTAATCCAATTATAATGTACATTTTCTGAATGGTGATTACAATCTTATCCCTTAAAATCCAATGACCAAATTTTAAACTAACTTTCACGCTCTCCAAGCCTGAAAACACTTGTTGCATTTTATCTTCAATTTTAATATCCACGCACAATTAAATACTTCCTGCATCTAATTACCTGATTCAATATCCAGGGCTCACGGTCAGTCACTTTTCTCACTTCTAGTCACTTTATGGTCTTTTTTTTTCAACAAAAGTCACTTTTTTTTTTTACTATTTTTCAATAAACCAGCCGAATTTTTTTCATTGGATATACATCGTAAGTCCATAGACCGAAGATTTAATCACTCCATTTGTCATATCGAAACTGATATAAAAACAGTCACTTGGTATATGGGCTAAATAGAAATTCATATGAGTTGTCTCATCTAGGGACTTGCCTCCAAATGATATCATGCACCGACAGAGGTATATTTTTTTGCCAACCTTGCAGTTTTGTTAGTGTACGAGCTGAGCTTTGAACATGGAGACCGATTATTATTATAAATCTAAAGCTTGAACATGAACATGGATATCTAAGTAATCAGTCTAAACTTCAATTTTCTGAAATACATCAACTTTTTGTCACTTTTTGGTCAGTAAATAGCCACTTTTCTCACTTTTTTTCATCAAGTGGACCGGTGTGAGCCCCGAATATCTTACGATTAGCTGTTCTCTTGTATTAGAATATTTGTAATCACCTTTCAGCTAATAATAAGGACGAGAATATCCTTGTATTCAAAAGGCAAGTACAAGAAGTTTCAATCTCAAGTCACAGATTGAGCTAAGTATGTGATATTTCCTATCAATTATGGATTTTGAATAACTTAAAAAACGAAGCTTCGCATTGCAGTTTTGATACCAATACATCTGGTCTCTGATGTCTGGAGTATCCTATTTTATGTCTAGACTTCCCTAACCCTTTGTGACCACAACTCTGTAGAATAACTTAAAAGTCAAACTGGGTGAAAATTTACCCAGCCAAGTTTCAAATAATTGCTGTGTGAAAACTATCAGTTCGATTAAGATCGAAAAAATGCTAAAAAATACTTTGAACGTTCTAAAACATGGGTGAAAAGTTGTTATGTCAAAATTCAAATCACAACATGTTCAAAAAAATGTCGTAAGTAGGTAAATTTGTCAAAAAATCCATCTTTTTACTCAATAAATCATAACTCTTTGAACTTTCAATATTTTTCAAGTCAAATGTTTACTGGACTACTCGTCAGATATGGCACTTCTTGGGGAAAAATAGTGTCATAATGCACGTTGAGAACAAGTATTTATTTCTACATGTGAAAAGGATCCATTTTGGAGTAGAAATGAATGCGGATTTATGTGGAAGATATAATTGCGAAAAATGTACGTTTCCGCTTAAAAAAAATCTTAACTAATGCATTTGTGGAATGTTTTTTTTTTTTACCGGAAATCAGGCCTGAGTAAAATTTACTCATGGTGACCACAAAGGGTTTTAAGTCGTTAGACATGTATATTATTCTATTTATGTCTAGAAAGAAGCATAGAGTGTTAATATCCATTGCCAGAGATTGTCACAGTGGTAAAATAAGATGACAAACTTCTTCTATCAGCATTTTGGATACAATCTATGATGATATGGGATTCTGATACATTATACAACGTTTTATCATTAAATGGAACAGGTGCAGACTCACGGCGGACCAATAAGAGCTCGTGCCGAGTCCCTTGAACGTCTAGAACAACAGCAAAATATTGCAGAACAACAACTGCAAGTCGCAAGTTCAGGATCATCGGGTAGCAGGGCAGTGCAAAATACATATAGTTTTCTTTGACGCTGGTTCCGGAGTAACATACTATCTGGCTATCATCCGGTCAGCCCATCCGACTGATCATATATTCTTTACTCGAATCATTAAATGTAAATAAATACCACCATCTACAGACACACACACACTTACACGCAAACACATCTACACTCACACCCACAACAAGGCAGTTGACAAAATATCGCTTCAGATGTACACACGATAAGAATTTTTAATTTTATTTTTATTTTTATTTTATTTTTTTGTTTTTGTTCTCCGTTATTTTTTGATGAATTCGTCAATGAATCGTAAAATTTTGTATATTCTGTTATAGAAGTTTCGTTTTTTTATTTGTTATTACTCGTTACAGAGTATGTTGATCCCCCTCGACCCTTATTCTCGTTTGAAAATATTTGATCAATTCTTAATACGAGGTTCCTTGCAAAAAATTCATTTATCGTACACAGAGGAATTCACGTTTTTCAACTATTCATCGATGAATCCATTATTCGGTATAGGTCAAGAACTTGATACCTCTATTGTCGCTTTAGGTACATTTATTACCTAGATACGATAAATAATTCTGTTCAAATCACATAAGCTTTGGAAGTACAATGAACTTTGTATATATATATACAGGAGACCCTGTCTTTCAATTAGTTAGACAAACTTGTATGAGGCAATTTTTCTAGAATATAGAAAACCATTCGTCAACAAAATAGTTTTCTAGCAAATCGATAACAACCGGTAACAACCGTACCGTTAGAAACAATATAGTAAGTTAGCCAATCAGTCGCCAGTTTCAGTTTTCAGTTATTGTTGTAGCCGTCTGGCAGAGCGATTACTCTGATCTACCTGGTTATATGTGCTGAAACTCACTGCTGATTGACTAACTTATCCATTGGGTCACTGGCTTACTATTTTACTGACAAAGATTTGGCTGAGGGAAAATCATTTTCAAGAGAAATTGCCGTTTAAAAATTTGTATGACTAATTGAAATACACCCTCTGTACTATGTATAGGTATATATACGTATACGTTTATCCGAACAATCGGTCTAATTTAACGTTGAGTCGAACGATTTCATAAATTTGAATAAATCAATTGACAAAAATATTATTACGGCAGTTATTTGTTCAATTTAAAGTGATATATAGGCAGTTTTTTTTGTTTTTTTTTTTGTTTCGTCTTTCTGTTTTTTCTTTTTCTTTTTAGTTTATATATAATTTATATATACAATAATAATGAAGCGCCTGTGCTCGATTAAATTGTAGAAACTGTGCATAAAATAAATACAATTTTACACAATTCTCATGACTCCGTAATGTATTTAAACAAACATTTCTATATTTATGCAAAACACTAAAATCGCTAGAATATCGGTTCTCTAATCAACATCGTATTAGTCACACATGTTTAGATATCAGTTTGATACAAAATAAAAAGAGAAAAGACAATTGTAGGATACCAAAAAAAAAACTGTCTCAACTCGCATGATTTTGACCATGTGACATAACACAATACGGATAATGTTAAAAAGTTTTTGGCTAAAAGTTTTTTACTTGTTTGCCTTATAGTTTGATGAATTTGTACATTGACTGGGGAATTTAGAGACAGCTAACCATGGATCAATTCGTGAGCCGAAAAACTGGGCTTGGGAACGAAACAGTATCTAATGATCAATTCAAATCTATATTTACTTTTTGTCCAAGGGAATTGCACGCCAAGATCAGACCCCTCGACTTCAACGGATCAGCTGTCAAGTTTTCGCTACAAAATTCTATTCATTCATTCGATTTCAAATGATTCGATAAATTTAGCCATCAGAATTTCTGAAAGCTGAAAGGGAATAAGGATTAGTGCAAACTCTAAACTGAAATAAAAAGTATTGCATTAATTGCCTGAAACAGAAAAAGTTTTGTTAGTTGCCTGGAACAGAAAAAAAGGTTTTATTACGCGAAATAATCAAGAAAAACAAATCTAAAAACCTGGAACAGACAAAATTCTGTATATTAGTAGAATCCTGAAATTTAACAATGCAGTGCTTAAAAATTAAGTTCACACCATCTGCGTTTTTGTTCAACATTCATGAAAGGCAATAGCGATGCAGACTGATGCAAACGCAGATGGGCTAGACTTGGAAAAGAAAGGAAAAGATAGATGAATTGATAGACAGAGAGGGATAGAGAAAACGAAGAAGAATTTGTGGCACGACGGTCGGCGATCCTCTTGGACGCGACGTCTTCGAGCGCAGCAACCCTCATTTCCACGCCCCACGTAAGCGTGGAAATTGAGAGGTGCATTTTGCCCATTCGAGCAATTGCAGTCCATCTCTCTACCGGTTATAACTGGATTTATGATATGAATATGAAATTCCAATATCTATGTTCTTCTAATGAAAAGTATGCAAAAAGTTTTCCAACTCGAGAAATGTTACAACTGGGCAAAAGTTCTTCGGATAACAAGAAAGGGAGTCTACTGTTTGACCGCAATCGCTCGAATCATCTGTGGAGTATGAAACGGATTAGTAAACACTCCGATCGCGACCTTCCTGCCCTCGCCTGAGTCCCAAACCCACCCAACGAGCGGTAGAAATAAAAAACTGACAAGCACACACACACACGCAAACCCCATCCGCGATCCCTACCTTCCCGTATCACCTGTACGAAAATTAAACGATTAGATTCTCTCCAACACAAACATACTCGGCAGTTCACACCCGTGGTCAAAGTCTTACCAATTTCATTTCCTGTAGGGGTAGAACGGGTTAGTAACATCCTGGCCTTGATTGTTTTCAATCATTTTTTCTAAACGAGCTAAGCTGAGTTCGAGTTGACTGTTGTAAAAAATCTCGATTGTATTCTTATTAATTGACTTCAGTCAGACTTAGTAATTTTAGTTTATACTTGGGAAATATGTGTATTGCATAAACACTGTACATCTCGAAGAATTGTGTATCTTTCAAAAGTGTAGCAATTTACCCTCGGGAAGATCCACCGCTTAAACGGCAAGATTCTCAGCAAATTTCAATACGAACGCGAATGTAAAAAATGATAGAATTTTCACGCGAGCCGATTAAGCGATGGTTTCTTTCCGTCGCGATGCTCATCGTTTCTCGCAACGGTTAAATGTGTACAATCCATTCATTCTGATGTCTCGAGTATAGAATTGAGTAGCGCTAATGCTTTTTAGAAATCATAGCAACAAGGAAGTTATTTGATAGCGCCGTTGCGATAGCGAATGAGCCTAACTGACTTTAGCTAAGAAATGTTGTATTCAATATTACCGCCGTGCCACATGAAAGCCAAAAAGATAGAGTGAGGTAAAGATAGACAGCAAGACAAAGTCATGCGACTCACATACGTTGCCGAGTAATGGGAGCGAAGAAACACTCGGATGTCTCTGCTGGGCTCAGTCTGCGTCAACAACAAAAACAAAAATGAATCAGTAAATTTTTTGAACCAAAGTACATTTCTACATAAAAGCAAACGAGTATTCAAGGCATTTTTTGTCCCTAACAATTACTGTCGTCAAAAAAGGTAAAGATCTCGTCTTCTGACCAAAATTATCTGTCTACTTCTCTGTTAATAAAAATTCCATATCCAACGAGTAAGCCTCACGGGTTAGTGATATGAAGATAAATAGCAACATTTGTCAAGAAATGTGATAAACTCACCTCTCCGCTATTGCTCCGTAGGCGATCCGCAGCTCCCAATAATTCATCGGATTGTTGAATGGTGTTGCACTTTTCGAATTTCGATTTAGGTAAAAAATGCCGTCGCACTGTTTGAATTTCGAATTTCAATTTGAGTAAAGAAGTCCTAATCGATGTATCGATATCAGACTATTGATTCTATTTCACATATGTTCGCATCTCGACTACTATGATTCCGCATAGTATGACGAACGACAAAGACATGCCATAATAACTAAGCAAGGATCACAAAGCAAAGTAACAAAGATTCGAGCACTGTCCTCGCACTGCCGCTTCTAATTGAAAATCTAAACGCCAAAGCTGCGTATTGACAAAATGACGGCATGGCAGCAAATCGCATATAAATTTCGATTCAAGAAAGACAAGATCCTAGTCTCATTCCCTGAGTCTTTTCCTATACCCTAAGGAGTTTCCGAAGTATTTTCTTATAATTATCTTTGCGCAGAATCTACGTTTTTCAAACACTAGCACAAGATCGCGACACGGAATCACAGTCACAGTTTTCGCTAACCGCAGATGCGTTGTCCACATCATCATCCCATGCCTTGGGGTTTTTTCGATGCCCGCCGTCAGTTGATTTGATCTTCATTGAACTGTAAGCCAAGTATAGGTATTTCAGGCAATGTTACGAGACTTTTGTTATGGAAAAACAATCCAGCGATGACAAAATTCAAAGAAGATCAGCTGCATGTGTGAGATTGAAATGTTATAAAAAATGCTCTACATCACATGTGAATTTTGCTATCACTCTTATTGATTTGTTATTCGATACTTGGTCAGATAAATAATCATTTATCGATGATAAACTCGAATATTGTATGCGGTGCTTCAATTCACAATTATGTTATAAGATTGAAAATGGGAAAAAAACTAATCAGTATTCAGAGAACTCAGGTCCGTAAAAAAAGCTGTAATTCTCACCTCATTCGCATTCCTCGAAAGCTAGGACTCTGCGCCTCGCAGTCCAGGAGTTGGTCACACGCACACAATTCCACTGAAAAGAAAGGAAAAGAAAGAAATGAGATAAATTCAAAATATATCTGTTTTTCAGTACGTAACTAGACTCATGAATTCAAGTAACGTCGTTTGTGTCTACTAATTCTAGATTCCTCAATAGAAATTACGTTCTGCAATGCTGTTTCCAGCTGTGTCTTTACACTCATGGCAAAATAATTATTATATTCAATATCTAGTCTCACCTGTTACTAATTGCCCACAGCATTGCTTAAATTTTGTCAGCTCTCATCATGCACTGATATGTTCCAAGTTTGATGTCTCGGAAAATAACAAGATTCAGTTGTACTAAATTGACTGTAACAAAAGCATTGCAAAAATGATGATTATTTGATTATTTTGGTAATATCTCTATGAAAAAATATATCACCATGAATAACTGTACTTGATTGGCAAAGAAATTGATGAAATAAGAGAAAAATTCTGTTTGAAAGTATTTTGAAAACTTAATCATAAGCAATCATTAAATCAAAACTTATAAAAATGCAATAGAATGAAAAATGATTGTCTTCGTGATATAATTTACAAAAGAAATTTTAATCTTTAAGAGAAATTATGTTTTGCAATCGAATTCCTTGTGTCATTTGACCAATGATAAAATGATTAATATCTAGTCTTACCTGTTTTCAATTACGCCGCAGCGTCTCTTCAATTTTCTCAGCTCTCATCGTGCACCGATGTTACAGATTTAAAACGTCAGAATCAGGCAAAATTCAGTAGTACTCAATTGACTGTGAGAAAAAAAAAAAAAAAACCACATTCAAAAATATCATTCAATTATTTTGGCAATATTTCACTTCAAAAACTGTATTCCCAGGTATAAATTCATTCGATTCAGTCAAAAGTGGGTGAACGAGAACAAAACATGCAAATCACAGGTGTTTCAGCAATGTGAAATCGAACAATGCATAAATTAAACTAAAAATGTGGTGTGAATTAAAATTGTTCTCATCAATCTTCAAAATATCGTTTTCGAATATGAAAGATACATCTACGTATGCAAGCAAACGTGTGTTATAATTATCAACTCACCTTTCATTCAATTTTCTGGGGATCTATGATTCATTATGGATTTGGTCTCTGCGACTGTCATCATTTTGACAAATTTTCTAAAGAGATCGCTATTCGCAGTTATAAATCAGCCACTGCAGTCTACGTGTATCTGTAACAAGTCGAATCATGTCAATTAGCAATATTTCGCAGTTCTATCGACTCAAATGTGGAAAAAAGAAGCGATCTTATTTTTCAATGTTTCCCTGATGCTTTTTTTTTACAATTATGCCTAACGATTCGCCAAATGTAATTTATAATAGAATTTAACTTCAATTCGTGACGGCCGAGGACCGGGTGCGATGTAAACAAATGAACTGCGACGCGTGAAAAATAACGCATTTTTATATCAAAATTTTTATGCTGGTAAATCACACGATCAAACTTGGATTCACTTTCAATGAGCAGCTAAGGATAAAATTCAACTATTCTGACCCTTTTCTGCAGCCCAACGGCTGTTTTTTAGTCGAAAAACTTTAATTCAACAGCGGAATTATTCTGATACGCTTCTTTGGGTAGCGGGACGATCGTCGATTGTTTACAACGCGTCACTCTCGACCAGATCGTCAATTTTTTTCCCCGGCATCCCCCGGGGAGTATATTCCCGATTCGAATGAATTATTACGCAACAAAATGATAACACTATGCTTAATTATTGCTAATTAGATGTTGTATTATGTTAGAAAATCATACGTTTGTTTTTTTTTTCTCACAATACGGAAAAATATTCGACGCTCACTGCCGAAGACAGAGGGGGGCGCGACGTCAACAAAAGAATGCATTCGTTTTTTTTTCCTATCAAAGATTTTATGCAAATAAATCGCACGAGCCACCTTAAATCTATTTTTCAGAAGTAGTATACTCATAGAATGAACTATTCACACCCTTTTGTGGATACCAACGGCTGTTTTTTAGCCAAAAAACTTCAATCTAACGGTACAATTATTTCGACGCGCTTCTGGGTAGCGGGACGATCGTCGATTGTTTATAACAACGCGTCACTCTCGACCCGCTCGTTATTTTTTTCCTAGCATCCCCCGAGGGGTATATTATGTTAGAAAAACACACGCGACTGTTTTTTTATTTCTCATGATTAGGGATATTCAATTCCAACCAGCCGCAAACAGAGGACAGCAAAGCAAACAAAATAATGCATTCTATTTTTTCTCCTATCGAAGCTTTGATGTAACCAAATCGCACAAGCAGTCTTGAATTTACTTTTGAGAGGTAGTATACACAAAGAATAAACTATCCTTACCTTTTTTTGTAGACCAGCAGCGGTTTTTCGATTGATAAACTTGAATTCAACGGCGTAATTATTCCACGCACTTTTAGGTAACAGGACGGTCGTAGATTGTTTATAACAACGCATATTTTGGAACTACACCATCAGAAGCTCAAACCCATGCTCACTGTTGGCCACTTCTATATCCCGTAAATGATGAATGCCCAAAGAAAACGTCGAGACGCCGAGCACCGTCTGACACAACCATTCAGTACCGCTGTTTGAACGCGAGTGAAGATTTCGAGTCGGAGTTTCGCGGGGTATTTGGCGCGGCGGCGCAGAGAACTACGCGGCGATCAGCCGACCAATGAGAATCGAGCATCCCTCTACACGAGCCGTATTATAAGTACGTCGGGCTGCTACGCGTCAGGCGTAAGTTTGACAACTATATCTGAACTCATCTTCAATCAACGTATGCATACAATGTATGTAACTTAATTGCTTCAACCGGTTTTTCAATAAAACTCAGCAAATATGTGACTGCCTCGGGCCGCATTGGTGGACATCCACAATTTCTGTAATCTCTCACCGGCTGACCATCGCCACCGAGGAGATATACTTACAGTCGGTACTGCAGTTGACTATCGTGGTGTTACAGAGTCCCAGAAAGTGCCGTCCTAACATACCGACTGAGCTAATGTTGTAATTTTCGAGTGAAATATCCAGAGATGGCGGAGCACAGCCAAATAAGAAGTGACCGACCATTTTTCGACGCAGACAGCTGATACCTGTCATCCCGTAATTTTATTGTTGACATTTTTCTACACGGAAAGAATTCAAGGAACATCTCGATCAACGAGCGTCCACCTTCGCGCGTGAAAGAAAACTGTTATGACAAGCGTGTCGATCACACGATGACCAATGCTTTCAGCTTTATTAAAGGCAGGTAAAATATCTTGAAAACATATGCAAATCATCGGGCACAACATCGCTACGCGTGTCGTCTGTATACACATACCCACATCTTAACGTTCAAGAGACAAAAGATCGCGCTTAACCTCGCTCCCAAACAACCTAACCTACAAATCCCCGCATCCATCCCCCACACTCCGTAGATATTGAAACCGAACTTGATAACAAGATCGAAAATAAAAAAACCTGTCAAATTTCCCACCGTCCAAATCACCTAGCCGCTTTATATCTCGCTTTTTTCATCAACGATTTTCCAAATCGCCATTAATTCTTCATCCAAAGGTTTCAGTGAAGGAAAATGATCGACATGGACAGCTTGTTCACTCAAAACGTCTCCGATGAACCGGACGACGTTCCTCATACCCAAGAGCCCGTCTGGATTCTGGGAAAACAGTACAACGCTATCAAAGGTTTTGCCGTCGTATTGCCTGGGCGGTTTACTTTACTCGCCGCTTAGTTCGCAGTCCTTATCGACAGAGCTTCTAAAACCATGAATATAAAACGTTTCAGAACTCGAGGCTATAAGACAGGACATTAAATCCAAACTATGGTTCACTTATCGCAAAGGATTCGTTCCCATAGGCGGCTCAAGCTCCAATTTTACTTCCGACAAAGGATGGGGCTGCATGCTGAGATGCGGACAAATGGTTCTTGGACAGGCTCTAGTCTGTTTACATTTAGGTACAATCCTTTACCGTCTAATTTCAATTTCATTCGATCACGTTTGAATCACGATAAGGAGCGATGAACTTTTGTCGTTTATCTCTCTCGGATTTTCATCCAACAAAATTCGTTTCTAATCAGAGTCTAGAAACCCAATCAGAATGAATAAAACTTATAATTTCAAAGAAGAGATGCAATTCTCAATGATACGGCGACTGAAATATTCTTCTTACTTCTATCAGGAAGGGACTGGCTCTGGACTCCAGACACAAAAGACAAAACATACCTAAAAATACTGAAAAAATTTGAAGACCGTAGAGCAGCGCCTTTTTCCATTCATCAAATAGCGGTGATGGGTGCTTCAGAAGGAAAGGAAGTTGGCCAATGGTTTGGGCCTAATACAATAGCGCAGGTTTTAAAGTGCGTGGAAATAACTTAGTCCCTTCAGTTTCAATGTTATTTCCATTATTATTCGGTTCAATTTTAATTAAACGACGCGAAATTACTCAATTTTTATTTCAGGAAACTCGTTGTCTACGACGATTGGAGTTCCATAACGATACACGTAGCTCTGGACAACACGATTATCGTGAATGATATTAGTAAGTCTGAAATGGAACGGGAAATTCTGATTAACGAAATGCCTAGAGTATATTGATGATCGAATTACTGTTACTATTTCAGTTAGACAGTGTAGAATAGAGGGGGGAACCAGCGTCGAAGTCGACGGGCAAATACCTCTCAAGGCTCCCAGTGAATGGAAACCTTTGCTTCTTATCGTACCTCTGAGACTTGGCCTCAGCGAGATTAATCCTGTTTATGTTAATGGTCTCAAGGTCTGACTGCAATTCTTTGAAGAATAATTCAACACATATCGAACCCTGGTGGATATTTTCCTCTTAAATTTCATCTGCAAAAATCTAGAACAGAAGTACAAAACACTTCGAGGACTGATTTCTCGGAAAATTTTGCCTAATTTACTCCTAAAAGAGTTCAACAGGAAATTCGTAGAGAAATTCCAGAGTTTAGGGGACGATTTTCATGCAAAATATCACAATATTTCCACTGACAATGCATTGAAAAGAAGAACGAAATTGTCATAATTATTTTTCAATTATCTTAAAAACGATGAAATTTCACCCAGAAAAACGTTAGAAAAATATTTACCAGGAAGCGTAAGCTTTGAGAAACGTTTAGTTAACGAATCTTCTATATTCTCTTTTTTTCCAGACTTCTTTTCAAATCGAACAATCCCTCGGCGTGATTGGAGGGAAACCTAATCTGGCCTTATACTTCATAGGCTGCGTTGGTAAATGAATTATTTAAAAAATGATCCCAATATTTTATAGCTTTTGAACACCGTGTGTAAATAAATTGCCAAATTTCTTCCCGGATATAGGCGAAGAAGTAATTTTTCTCGATCCACATACCACGCAGAGATCTGGTTCAGTGGAGCAAAAGTCTGGAGAAGGAGAAGTTGAAATAGACGCGACTTATCACTGCAGATCTGCGAGCCGTATACCAATAACTGGAATAGATCCTTCTGTTGCATTAGTAAGGATGAGAAAATCCTCCATGTTTGTAAACTACTTGCTTCTCTGGATCAAAAACCTTTTTATTATTTGTTCACAGTGTTTTTTCTGCCCGACGGAAAAAGACTTCAAATCTTTATGCAGATCGATACAAGAGGAATTAATTAGTCCAGAGAAACAGCCGCTCTTTGAATTATGCTCCGAAAAGCCAGCCGATTGGTCTCCGGTCGATGATTATACAGCCGAGGCTCTTGGGGCAACGGTTTCAGGCGGTAAGATTGATGACGATCGACTTTTGAAATGATAATAGTTTGAATATATGAGATAATTGATGGAATTTAATTTTTGTAGTATTGGAATTCGAGAATCTTGACCGACAGTACGATACCTCAGACGAAGACTTTGAATTACTTGGTTGAGAACGTGTAAAGCGACGAATTAGAGTGGGTGATATTTGAGTAATTAAGAGTATGAGTAATCGTTGCCGGTTCTCTTTGTACATTTGACCTCAATTTGGATAACAATTTATTTAACAATTTATTTAAACTAAGAATTAGTGTAGTTAGATAGATAAGAAATAAAAATGATTATTAAACTAATAAAAACTATCTTTATAAATAAATATTTCAATGAAATGATCAATTTCAATTATTGCATTATTGCGGGAATAGTTTTTTTTAATACGAATTCGTATAATATAACAGTAATGTCTGTATTGATTCTGATGAATCTCGTCAAAGGAATCCAGTTTTGGGAAGTCAATACTCGATACTCAAAATTGATAGAGCGTTTAAAAATATACATAATATTTATTAGCCAGGCAAAGACGACGTATAATTGCTACAATCAGAGCAAAAAGTGTACAGTTTTTCAAAAACTGCAACTACTTTTTCATCCAAGACATTTTACAAAAAGTTAGCCATACATATTTTTTGATACCTTAGAGTCTGAGCTTTCTTTTGCCAAATTGTACATAACAATGATTGAATAAATAATTGATAATAATATCATCGCTTTGAGTTACGTTATCTCAGACTTTTTGGACGTTACGATAATAAATTTCATTAATTTTATTTCATCGTTGCTGAAATTTGTATGAAATTTTTTTGGCACACTTAACGCATTTTCATAATTACCATTTTTTTTTTTTTTTTTTTATCTTGTCATTTCTATCGCCAATTAGAAGAATTCTTTTTTTTTTTTGGATTAGTTTTTTTTTTTTTTTTTTTTTCTTAACGTGGAATAAAAATATATTTATATAATTTTATATAATTGAGAAACATGTTGTCGTAATAGGTACATATTATGTAGTAGCGTAAATAAGGCAACTTTTAGAATAACAAATTTCAATGTGGCAAGGTTTATAACGGAGTTGATATGTCTAAAGTATACTTTTATCAGCTAGAACGTAACGTCTTTAGATAAAAGTAGCAAAGGTCAATGCCTAAATGCGATTATATAATTAACAGAGTGTAAGAATAATGATAAGAATAAGAAGAAGAAGAAGAAGAATTCTTTGAAATAGTTGATCATTGCTAACATTAATAACGATAACATTCAAAATACTAACAAACTGCTTGACGATATCGCAGTGATATTATAATTGAAATTTTCTATAATTGATTTAGATATTAGATAAACAGAGATATTCTCTTGAGATTAGTTATAAGGTATTTTTTTTTTTTTTTTTTTTTTTCTTTGGGACGAGTCTATTGATAATGTATTTTAGAAACGAAAAAACAAAATGAAAACAACAACGCTTATTACTATATTATTGTAATATTCTTAAATCTTATTTCACATTTGACGACGATATATATTATAATGTGCAACGTTTCATAGGAACTGAATACGCGAGGAAGAACAGCTGTGATATTGGCAAATACGATATCGAATTGACCAAAAGAAAGATACATATTTTTACGAAATTTTTGTACAACGATCGTTAGCTGCCGAAGGACAATAAATATATATATTTAAAAAGTTGAGAGATTTTTCAAAAGATAGTGAAAGTTTATATTACAATATTCGTATAGAAATTTGTAGTTTAACAGCGATAAAGCACAATGACAAAAATTACTTTATTATGAAATATATATTTGTGATGAATAGTTAGATTTATAAACTCTTCGCGAATCTCTGTTTCACATTAAATACATACCCGAAAAACTGTAAAATTGAATAAATTACAGAATATTTTCAAACGAACAATCAAAGTTTAATTGCTGCTAAAATATATTGGCCACGTTAATAGCTCAGAGAAAAAAAACGAAGCTTCGTATATTTTTTATTATCAAAAATCGAAAACGCGTTCTCAGCGTTCGTAGCTTTAATTAACAGAGCTACACGAATGACTAGAAAATCTAGAATCTAGATGATATCTGCTTGACAATAACATTTAAAAGCCCGTTATACTTCAGCCACATACAAGAAAAATAATCTTTCAGCCTCGTCTTGTCGTCGCTACGCTGTACTTACGATCCTTCAGGTTGATCACGACCACAGTTATGTTGTCCAAAGATCCTCTGAAATAAAGTAAAAAAATACCATCAAAATTATCACAAAATCAATTATAATCCACCCAACACAGAGCAATTCTCCAATCTTTTTTCCTATTACCTGTAGTAACTCTGCAAAGTGATACTTTTTGCTCCGTAATGAGGTTCGTTTATTCGTTCTTTAATAAAGGCGACTGCTTCTTCGTTGGAAAAAGTGTCCCAAAGCCCGTCAGAAGCTAAGACAAGGAACATTGGGTTGTGATCGCTTAGATCAAAAGTGAGGATATCTGGATCAGCTATGACAAGTTTTTTATCCTTCAAAGGATAGTCGCCGAGAGCTCTAGACGTCGCAAGGATACCCGCGACTCTCCAAACTCCGTTAAACGTCACGAAACCTCCCGCTTCCTTGATCCTTTTGCTCTCTCTTTGCTGTTGAAGTACAAAGCAATGCAGTTTAGTTACGAGAAACGAAAACACAGCATTGCGCATCTTGTTTTCGTAGATTTTCATACCTGTTGCGGTTTGTGATCGAAAGATAACGGGATCGCGTTTCCTTTACCATCGCACATCACTCCTCGCGAATCTCCAACGTTAGCTACGATTAGTTTGTTACCTTCCAGTAGAGCTATCAGCGCTGTTGTGCCTGAGAATATTTGAATTTTAGTATGAGAATGAGCGACGATTATTCGACTGATGCAGAAGACCTTGTCAAGAATTTTTGAAAAGGGTCAAATGACCAATATTCAAGATATTTTGCATATTTTCTAAAGGAAATGAACGAGTCTCATTGGTAAAGTGACCCAAACTCTGAAAGTCTTTACCAGCAACGTCCATATTCTTTTTTGCAGCATCTACCAAAAGCCTGTCGACAGCAAGAACTTCGTCCGTCAATAATCTGCCATAGTTTATCTTGTCTCCGTCTATGTAGCTTGCCGTGTTGATCTTTGGTGGCGGCTTATCGCCAGCTCTACTGGGCCGTACCTAATTAATTGATTATTTATTTATCAATAAAACTCTTCAAGAGATACTATGAAATTCATTAGTAATGATAAAACTGATCTACAAACAATTCAATGAAGAAAAGTTTGGCAATTGAAGTTTTTTTCAATTACACTACATCAACAAATTCACAAGATCGGTAATTTATCATTCTTAACTATTTTTGACTCAATTATGGAGTGATATGTGATTTGGAGTAGAATTAGAGCTAAATAAATGTTTCCGAGATCCCGAAAGCTGACCTCTCTGGTAATTGGTCGAGTGAGACTCTCTAGTTTATCGAGTAATTCTGGATCTGTAACACCGACAGCTTTTTTCATCGATTCATCGGTGAGAGAAGTGCTCATAGTTTTTCGGAAGGATTTTTTTCTCTCTAGGGCAGAGAGCCCTGGATCGGGTTTATCCTTCTCCTCAGTTTTCGGTTTCGCTTCGTTTACTGGCTCTGGATGATCCGATTTAAATCTTGACGGTTTTCCAGCTATCATATCCTTCAGCTCGATTACTTTGTTGTTTATATTTGGAATCAATTTGTCCCTCGCATAGTTTGCAGCAAACTGGAATTAAAATGAATCAAACGTTCAATGGTCATGAATTACCAAATTGAAAGACAACTTCAAATGTTGTTGAATCTTTTGAACCTTTGAAAAGCTTTGAAAAGCTTTGAAAAAATATTTAGAGTATTTAAACTGTTGGAAAGACCTTGGAATAGTGAAAAAGTCGTTCAAACTTTGTGGAATAATCTTCAAACAACTTAAAAAACTGTTTAAAATCCGTGAAAGTATTGTGAGAAACTGTTTCTATCTCTGATTTAGTTCCAGGGACTCACCTCTCCTCCATGTCCATCAAAAACAGCGAACAATGAAACTCCGGTGTGATTAATATCGTCGTTTACTACAAACCGGTCCTCCATTCGAGCTCTTCTTCCCTGTACCGCATACGCCGACACATATCCTTCCTTCAATTCCCAACTCAGCTTCTCGCCGCTGCTTACCGAACTGTTCACCAAAAATTGGAGCTTCGATACCTTGGAAGAGAAGAATGAAAAAAATTACGTGAATAAGAAATTGGTCAAGTACACAAGCACGAAACTACATGAAAATCAAGATAAATTGATATAAAAATTGAAGATAACTAATGAAAATTAAAAATCTACTAATAACGATGCAGAAGTTGAGTAATTAAGAGAGTAGAAGAATAATTGTTTGTAAAATTGATAGAACTCACACTAAATGAGGAAGAAATTGATGAAAATGGCAAAGAATATAATGAGACTAGAAATTAAAGTAAAAAAAAACTGAAAAAATAGGTAATTTTCAGCACCTAAGTGAAAAATGTAACAGATTTTCAAGCGTATCTTTTCTCACCTTGGAAGTAGACCTGCCTAAAGTGTACTGTACCCTGCCGAGCAAAGTTCTACTCCAAACGTCAACAGCTTGGAGGTAGAAAAGCATAACGACTAGGACGGCGCCGCAGACGAGGACTTCAGGTTTTAGAACGTATATACGCATTATTCTCCAGAGGTAGCCAATCGGGGTATTAGCTCCGGCGTTGAAACCTGTAGGTATACCTACCGCAAATTTTGATATCAATTTCATGTGCGATACGTACGTCTGGTACAAAACTTTGTCCTCCAATTCATCTTCCATTATATTTTTTTCCTTCGCGTTCGCCGCTGGGACGCGAAGGTGCCTCTTTTCTTTGGTCGGTAATGATTTTTATCCCGTTTAGTTGTTCAAGTATTCCGATATACGAATTTTATTTATTTATTATTATATTTTTTATTTTGAGGTTATCCCGTTTTTTTTTTTTTTTTATTTAGACCCAGATGACACCATCTACCAATACGTCTACGAATAACGCGTCGCAACAAATCTCGGATCCCAGCCAATTATTTTTAAACGTCTTGGAACGTTGTTCGCCAGCTTCTGTCGAGCAGAATACGGTTTGTCATTAGCTGCACGTAGTTGTAATAGTTTACTTTTTGACAATACGCGGCTCGTTGGGCGATTCGATACCGTAACGACGTTATTGACGACGGGGTGAAAACTACCGAATGATTTTTCAACATCAATCCACCTTTTTTCGGTTAAAATACGGTCAATTTATAGCCCGGAACCACTTTGTAATTACTATCGCTAATATAATAACATGTAGGTATGTTGAAACGGGATTTTGTCTTCTGCTAGCTAACCAGCTGGATCGAAGACTGCAACACATCTAGCGATTGTATCGAGAAGCTTTATAAAATGCTACGAATACGCATATTTTTTTATCGGTGGGCGTAGTGGTCGACAGGTTAAATATCGTCTCTGTTTTAACCTAATTCAAAAATAAAAATAGGAATAAAAACAGAATCGTTGACTCGTGCGATGATAATATTCCTCATTAATTAATCCTGCGATCGATATCGGAAGGAAATCAAACCAGCGCATAATCCAACGACGAAATAATCAAAATTGATAACAAACGAGTTATCAAGCCGCGAGCTACTTGAACATCACGGCAGGTGGAATTTCGTGACGTCACGGTTACCACCGCGTTTTATTAAAAGAAGATATACAAAGATGGCGATGATGGAGCCGATTAAAAATTCACCCAGGTGTTGTGAATCGTCGCGTATGTGTATGTGGGCGTGATGAATATCGTCTGGAATAATACCAATCGACGAGTCTAACGCCAGGAGATTTGATCGGGGCATGACATCGGCCAATATGAGCGAAAGGAAGTTTACTCGAGGCCTCGGGAAGCCCGGGATGGCTGCTCAACTCCGCGAAACCGTATCTCAGGTCGTAAGGGAGAGCACCGTCCAGGTACAGACAACACTACTACGCTCTTGGTTTATTTATTTTTTCCTATTTTTATCTCTCCCCTCGCTTTCAATTACGCAATAACTCGCGTGCGCTGCTCCCGATTACGCGCTGCGACGTCAAACCAGTACGCGAACCCGGCTTTCGGGATGGGATTTAGATGTTTTATTTACCAATTACCTTTTCGAAATGATGCCCGGTTTTCCCTCATTTTACCCTCTTCCTTTTCTAGAGATCTAAAAACCATATTTTTCCTAATTGTACACCAGGTTGTTTGAATTTTTTCTACACTTTTTTTTCAGAGCAAACCACACCTCGTCGATCCTATAGACTTTGAAAGTTTTGTACTGAAGAATAAAACGCTACTCCAAAATGACCCGCAAAGAGAATTGCTGCTTTATCCTCAGGACGATGTTTCGGTAAAACGTTTACTTTGGTCCGATAATTGTCACCAGTTCTATTTCGGAAGACTAGAATCGAATAGAAATTCAATAATGAGACGTCTGGAGAAGAGTTAACTTGAATTAGAAGCAAGAGTTTTACTTCCGGACTTCGGAATTCTTTTGATTTTTAGAAATAAGTGATAGAAAATGTCTGAGAGAGTATTATTTTTCATTGGAAACACCAATTTCATCTCCAAGCGTAGGCATTTCACCAAAATTGGGAGACGAGTTGCAGATAACGTCTCAAAGAGCAATAACTTCAAATAGAAACTAGAATAGTACTTTGTAAAATATGAATTTCACCTAAATTGGTAAAACAAGTTGTAGAAAATGTCTGAGAGAGTGTCGATTCTAATTGGAGATAGAAAACTAGCTTCTAAACGCAGGTATTTTATCAAAACACTAAAATAAAGCTTTAAAGACGTGCAAAAGAACATTAACTTTGATTAGAAACAGTAACTAAGCTTAACAACAAAAGAATTTTACTCAAAATAAGAAAACAGGACGCAGACAACTTGACAAAGTTTGATTTTTGCAATCGGTAAATTTAGCAGCCGGCTTAAAGCGGCTCTATAAATACCAATAGCGTAAACGAACCAATTTTATTGCGTCGCAAAAACTCTTCTCCATTTCTCTAACTATGATCAGTTTGTGCCCGTCAATCTCTGATTTGTTGTTCAACACTTTCGGTATATGGATGGGGTGAATATATACCGGTTTAGTAATTTAAAAACAGTCTCTGATTCGAGATGTGAGGAATAAGAGATTCGAAAGCAATCATAAATCGTTTATATTCCATTCTCCGTTACAGCAAATCGTATTGCCTAGAAGATACAGAACCGTTGTTCCAACGGTTCAACATGCATCAGAATCTACAGCGGAAGAAGAAGGCTGCAGCCTTTTGACCAAAGAATGCCTCAAGAGTTACGCTTCTAATTGGAATTTAGTGCAGTATAAATACACGGCGTATAGCGGTAGCTACTTGGAACTACCTAGGTAAACGATAAAGTCATCTTTTGCGGAGAATCGCGGATTTGAATGGGAATTAGATAGTTTCCGATCTGTGATATGCTTCGAAAGATATCAGAAATATTAATCAGCATTGTCTATATTCTAGAATATCAAAAGCAGATGATCTGAAAGACGAAGTATATGAAATCGACACGGAAGTAGATCAAGTAGACGAGGTAAAAACCTTCTACTGAACTCCTACGAGTTAGAAATCAAAGTTTTCATTACGTATCTTCAATATTTTTAAGGACTTAACAAAAAGCAACGGAATCACAAAGCAGGGATACTTGATGAAGGGTCCAGAGATCGGTAGCGATCGAATGTTTGTTCACATCGGATCAAAGTCTTTCAAAAGGCGTTATTGTCACCTGAGACAAGAAGTGGACGGAACTTACATCCTGGAATTATTCAAAGATGAGAAAAAGGGGGAAGCAAAATTGACTATCGTCATGGACTTTTGCTCCGAAGTAGTGAGAAGCACTAAACGCGGAAGATATTGTTTCGAACTGAGAATGACCGGGACGCACAAATCCTACAGCCTGGCTGCAGACAACGAAACAGACCTCCAAGATTGGCTACTGAAACTTAGCTCTGTACTTCAACACTACAAACAACAGGAGGAAAAGAGAGCCGCCTCATTAGAAAGGGCCTGTAACACTCCTCCGCCATCTCCTCAGCCAATGCAAGTAAGCTGATGGCAAAATCAAGCTGCTAAACAATTCCGAAACTCGTTTCTATACGTTTCGAGCAAAGTTATTTCAGGATTTTGGTGATTTTTGATAAATTTCATGACAATTGTGTTGTTTCACAGGTTTATGGGACTTTAAAGGGCTTGGAGCAGAGTATGAATCCACAGCTAATAAAATATTCCAGAGAAACAGACACGAGCATAGCTTTATCTAGACGAGAGAATAGGAGAAGATTATTTTGCATATATCCGCACATACCGCACGTTAAAAGTCCGACAGGAAGCGCTCCGGATTGTAGCATAGATCCTTACAAGGAGCAATTTGGTCAAAGAGTTTTGATAAAATGCGAAAGTTTGAAGTTCAGACTGCAGGCTCCGATAGATGAAAAAGACTCCCTCTGCCAGGTCGAGCCTTATCAGACTACGCTGTGTTTATTTGATGTTAGAAACGGCAGGAAACTCACGGAGAACTTTCACTTCGATATCAACAACGAGATCGTCAGGGATATCGCCAAGGAACTAAGTCCTGTTGGAATTATGACTGAAAAGGAAGAGGACTGCACTGTGCCTGATGAAATAAAAAACTTGCCAAAAGAATGGTTGAAGTATCCTAAAGAAGTGCGTAACTACGTGATTAATTGTAATGGTCGTGAATTTTTTTTATGAAAAGACTTGATTTCATTTTCTTTGGTTTTCAGGCGATATTCAGCGTGAGTAATCCGCATCCGGAGATATTCCTCGTTGTTAGAATAGACAAAATACTGCAAGGCGGTATATGCCAGACGTCAGAGCCTTATATAAGAGCTACAAAGGACCCAAGGCTCGGTTTGAAAGTGCATAAACAAGTCAAGGCCTGTTGTCAAAGGCTCGGCAATTATACAATGCCTTTTGCTTGGGCTGCAAGACCGTTGTTTAGATTATACAGCAATGAATTGGATACGGCTTCGGATTTTCCTGCTATTTATAGACAGGAAGGAAACAAGATAAAAGATGATGAATTACTCAAGCTCTTATCTGAATATAGAAAGTGAGTATTGCCGTGACTGACCTTGCACATTTTTTACTCAAGATTACTCCAGAATTATTCCAGAAGATTTTTAATTAGGGCTTCAAGCATTTTCAGAACTTGGAATCCCAATTCAAATATGTTCCCATTTACAACTTTGCCAAATCGATGTCTGTATCGAAATCTCAAACTACCTAGTTTCACGAATACAAGTTTGGGATTGAATACCAATTCGAGAAAAAAATGGAATTGGTTGATTAAAAATCACAAATCTTTGAAAAAAATTTCTCGACGAACAACTAAATACGTTTATCAAATTCTAGGTCTAGTTTTATTAGCGCAATCTTCTTAGATAACAAAATTGAGTATTGCGATTCATGTAAAAACTCCTATTTTCTGAAACAAAAATTAATACTGAACCCAATTTTTGTTTCTAGACCGGAGAAGCTTAGCAAATTAACGGTGATACCAGGATGGTTGAAACTGAAGATAGAACCGATCACAGAAATTCCAGAAAGTAAAAAGACTTATAAAACGATGGAGTTTTCTATTGCGAATTGGCCAAGAACCGTTGCTAATTTTGTAATTAATTTTTTCAGATACCTTGACGACGTCATTTGTGCCATTAAAACCATTTCCCATTCCTCCAACGTCTGAACCGACGTTAGAAATAGCAGAATTCGAGGGTTTGTCAGAGCGAGAAGTTCACCCCTATACCACATTCGTGAATCATTTATACGTCTATCCTCAGACATTGTGTTTTGATACTCAAAAGATATTTACTAGAGCTAGAAATATTGCCTGTATCGTCGAGCTCAGGGATAACGACGAAGAGGATGCACAGCCTATAAGAGTGAGTTGAAACATCCTTATCTCTCAGTAAAGAATATTATAATTATGCGATCATTAGTAACGAGTATTCTTTCGTCTAGTGTATTTACGGTAAACCTGAAGCATTTGCCTTGCGTTTGAGAGCGTCTTGCCCAGTATTACACCACAACGCAGTTCCCTCTTGGTACGAGGAGATAAAAATGCGATTGCCAACGAAATTATCATCCAAACACCATCTCCTGTTCTCGTTTTATCACATAAGCTGCGATATGAATAAGAAAAAGGAAAACGGAGTTGAAACCTGCGTTGGATATTCTTGGATTCCGCTTCTACACAAGGGCAGGTGAGTTTCGAGTGGATTTTTTGTTCCTTGTTTTGTCGATTAAACATTACTAAATAAAATAATCGTACGGTGAATGAGGATTTCTACTTACCTGAAACACGTTTTGCAAAATATTTACCTAGTCTTAACACAGTTTGACTTCCTCGAATGTTTACCGTCGGTATAAATTTCCTTTATCGCTTCTCATATTGTCATATCGTCTTCTCAAATACGTGCTTTGACCAGGCTAAACGTGGATGTTCAAGTGTTACCTGTAGCTACGCATTTACCAGCCGGTTACCTCTCCATTCAACCCCTAGGCCTAGGGAAAGGGGTAAGAGTAAGATCATATTGTCCGTTCACGTACTAATCTTTCACTTTTGTGTTTTAAATGCGCTACTGCATTTTATCGTCTTTCAAATCATACCAATTTCTATCTTCATTCTTGCGAATCAGACGATAATCCATATTTCGAGATGTTGAAATCAATAAAATGCAGTAGCTCCAAATAGCTGCAACCAATTAGAATCAGCACGAGAGTTTTGGGCAAAAGGCACCGTCTCTTTGCGTGCATTTTTTACCTATCAACCATTTTATCACAATCATCCGATACGTGAGTTTAACTAGCTATTCGTCTTGTGATGGTGTGCGGTAAAGTTGTCACATTTTTCTATTTGTTTTTTTTTTTGTTTTTTTTTCACGTTTTTTCACGTTTATTTACGTACTATATCGCATTTTCATTCATTCGTATTTGTTATTTGTTTCTTTACACGTTGTTATTTACGCTTAGCTATTCTATGTGCTATCGTTTCGAACGTTAAAGATGTACTGGCTATAGATTTTCAACCAAAAGTGAGACTTGTCGGCTATATTGAATACTTCGTGATGAGATCAAAATCGGAAAAAATTCAGCTGCACTTGAAACGATATGAAAATTGATTTTGCATAATAATAACGCCCAAAAATTAGGAGCAATTTGTTTAAACAAAACATTACTCATCAAATTTTTAAAGAATGTTCCGTTTCGTCATGTTGAATGAAATCGTTAATTTTTCTTAATCCATCTGAGTTGTTGAAGAATTATTTTATCGTCGTGAAATTTCCGTTTTCGAACATTTTTGAAGGCCGTATTTACAAATCTATTCGTTCAATACCCCGGGAACTTCTTAATTGTGCTATACGTTTTTAGGAGAATCAAATTTTTCCTTCATTTTTCGGAATGAAAAATTGTTTAAAACGGAAATTGCAAAATGATAAAAAAATTCTTTAAAAAATTCATGTGTATTTCGGAAAATCAACGAATTCGTTTCAGATGACAAAAAAAAACATTCTCTAAAAAATTATTAAACCATGTTTTGCTTGAACATTTTATCGCTAATTTTTGGGCATTATTATTATTCAAAATCAATTTTCTTATTATCTTTATTGTGGTTGAATTTTTTCTCCAAATTTTATCTTATCACGAAGTATTAAATGTTGTCGACGAGACTCACTTTTGGTTGAGAATGTATGGCCAGTAGTAGGTACATCCTTAAATCCTGTCCTTCCATATTCGTTACATCTCTTCATTGATAAGCTGTTTTATTCTTATTCCTCAGCCTTTTTTATTTCAGCTTAATTTTACATTTGTGACTAATCATTGATCGCCATAAGATATTTTTAATCCTCTTTTCCTTTATCTTCGTCAAATCTACTTTTTATTTGACAGTAGATTAACTCATTTCTCTAGCTTCTTCGATGTTCATTTTATCTATTATTCATTAATGACGCTATTTATTTTCCTGAACAGAACGCCGGGCCTGATATAACTTGGATCGATTCCCAAAGGCCGATATTCACTGTCGGTTTTCAACTGGTCTCAACGGTATTTGCTAGAGATCAACATTTGCACAATTTATTCAGCCATGCAGAGAGGATATTGGACACAAAACCTTCGGCCATGCCATCCGAGTCTGAAACTTGCAAGATATTAAAAGCTGCTCATGCCATCCAGATGGTTACAGCTATCACTTTTTTACCCACGATTTTAAACCAACTCTTCACTCTACTCATATTCACCTCCAACGACGACGTTGGATTATACATCATCAGAGTTTTGATACATATCATTAATATGGTTCACGAGGCTGGAAGAAAGGAAACTCTACAGGCATATGTTAAGGTGATTTTAAAACCTAATGAATCACCTTTTCGTTCTGGGATTAATGAATTCCGATCTTTAATTTCTTGCCTATTTATTTGTTTATTCATTCAGTTAATTCTTTGCAGTTTGTGTTTGTGTCGCCTTCAAAAGGAGCCGGAAGTACGACTGTACACGAAGAATTGGGAAAACATTTACCTACTCTGCTGCAACCGAGTAACACTGATTTTTTAGTTGTCAATAAATTCATGCATCATTCCAGTTTCTTTTTTGACATTATGGTCAAAAGTATGGCTCAGCATTTACTGACTACTGGTAGAATAAAGGTGAAATTTTTGATCGAATGCTAAACTTGGACGTTATAAACCCAATATTTCAAACTAACGAATTGCTTCTCACTCTATCTTTCTTTTTCAGATGCACAGGAACGAGAGATTTTCAAAAGAGTATCACAAAAAGATAGAAAATCTTCTCGAAGTAATAATGCCCTATCTAATGAACAGATACAAAGAAATGCCAGTCGAAACTCACGAGCTTAACAAAAGTCTTGGACACTTTTTAAAGGTGCTTTATAACTTTCTCGTTTAATACGTTTGCAAAGAATCAATTTAATCATGATTTTCTTTGTTTATTATACAGAAATGTCTCACGTTTATGGACCGAGGCTTTGTATTCCGTTTAATTAATTCTTATATGGATAATTTTTCACCTGGAGACCCTCGTGCTCTTCACGATTTCAAGTTTATGTTCCTCCAAATAATATGCTCTCACGAACATTACGTCTCATTCAACTTGCCGATGATGCAGTCGAGGATAACCAGCAGAGGTAAATTATCATTTTATTTATTGCGTCAAGCTATTAGCTCAAACTGTACATTTGTAATATATTTATTCTATGCCTCTCTCCGAAGATACAGAGACAGAGCCTGATAGCGATGGTACGTTTAGCCATATTCATCATAATCTCCAAACTATATTATGGTTTTATCACGTAGCCATAGTAATTGAGAGACATGTGCACATTTCTTATTTTACGTATACGTTTTTTCCCCCCCGAACCTGATATAGCTTGCTTTAGAAAAGCATCTTTGCTCTTGAATTCAATAGAATGAATAGAATGAATGATTCTCACCAATAATCATCCCTTGGCATATCGAACCTGATATTTGTACAGAGGACCGAACCCAATTGCACTTGTTTGATCTATAAACTGATTTCACGATTCCCAGCACTTCTTAAAGCTCGATAAACGGACTTAATTGTCTGAGGAACTTTGATCCAATCTTGTATGAAATAATTCCAGAATTAATGAACGAGTATTGTTTGTCGGAGAATTTCTGCAAGCATCATTTCCTCGTCGGTCTACTTTTACAAGAGGTGAAAACATCACTGAACGAAATTGTTCAGATCAGAAAAGTCGCCGTAGCAACATTGCGCGATCTGATGGCCAAACACGAACTCGACGATCGATATCAAAACAAGGTGCGTTCAAATATTGTACAAAGAATTTGGAAAGACAATTTTACACCCAAACTAACAACTATCGGTCTCATTGCAGGGGCAATTGAGCAGGATAGCTTCTATTTACATACCGTGGCTTGGTATCGTACTAGAAAATCTACACAGACTACAATCGGTCAACGAAAGCACACCCAAGATCGAAGGCAAGCAAAATACACCTAACAGAATATCGTCCAGCAGCTCTTTTCTACTCAATAAAGACGCGAATAGCAACAACGCCGCTACTGGCACACCGAGATCAATGCACAGGTACGTTTCTACGCGTAAAAAATGTACCTTAGTGTATATATTTTTTTTTCGGAGTTTTTTGGAGTTTGGAGAACTTTTGCTAACGTATTTCAGGTTCACGTTAAATCTGGACACTCAATCTCCCATCAGGGCGTCTATGCACCTTCGAGACTCTACTTACTTCGCTGCTATAGCTGGTCAAGGATTAGTAAACGGAAATTCGTGCACCAGTATAGAATCCGAAGCCTCTACTATGTCCGGAGCAAGTCAGTCAAACGTATCGCAAGAAACTGCGATAATTCGAGAGCCTGCTGAAAATGGAACTAGCGAGTACAAAAGCCATTCGAGATCGTTAAGCGTTACTCAGACTTCTTCTAGATTTGATAAACTACAACCGGCGGAAGTCAAGGATTTATTATTGTGCTTTTTATTCGTTGTCAAACACCTTGGGGATCATCAAATCATCGCTTGGTGGCAACAGTGCAGCGACAATGAATTACTCAGCTTTTTTACCGTCATTGAGTAAGATTTCATATAATTTACGACAATTGTTATTATTTGTTCTTGTTTTACATAATATAATATAATTACAGAATGAGCTTATACCATTTTAAATACGTGGGAAAACACCAGATCGCTACTAACTCGACCAACGGTGTTGGAAAGCCGAGAACCGTTAAAGCTATGACTCTACCAGCCCGGATGGCTCCGCCAGATTTTTCCTCTGAAACTTCAGGCACAGGAACCTTACAAGCTCATAATACAGTCGCCAGAGAAAATCTGGCTGAAAACGAAAGTGGAAAATTGTACCAAGCTCTGCTCGAAGCTAATATGGCGACCGAAGTTGGTCTTATAGCTCTCGACTGCTTGGGATTATACTGTATTCATTTCAAGGTATATCCTAGAAATTCTGGCTATTAAATCTACAAGATTCAAATGTGCATAATAGGTAGTGTTCTTTTAATTCACAGGACGCTTTAATCACCGGAGATGGATACAATCCTGTAATGAGGAAGATATTTGATATTTATTTATCTTTCCTTCAAGTCGGGCAGTCCGAGTCATTACTGAGACATGTTTTCGCTGGGTTCAGAGCTTTTCTTAACAACTATTCAGTCGCTTTGTTCCAAGGTAAACTTTCCTCGAGGCATATGCTGTTCAAGATAGATCTTTTCCCGTAGAAATTTCAAACAGTACAACATTGCTCGTATTTGTTGCTCGTGTGATTGTTTATTCGTTTTTTCATATCTAGATCATTTTGCTAAGTAATTAAATCCCGATGTACTTTTTTGTCATCTACAATCTTCGCAATTGGCTGCAGCAGTTTTGTCATTTATCCCTTATTTTTCAAGTTCTAGTCTGCTCTGATTAAAAATATAGCAATTTTTAAACAACATAAATGCAAATAGCAATGGATGTGGTTATTGTTCCTAATTTTTGAACAATGAAAAATGAGAAGTTACGACGATACCTTCTGAATTGTAGGTAATGCCGTTTTGTGTGGACGTCTGTGTTACGAGTTGCTTCGATGCTGTAACAGTAAACTTAGTTCAATCAGACAAGAGTCGTGTGCTTTGTTATATCTGCTTATGCGGAGCAATTTTGAATTCACAAGCAGGAAAGGATTGACCAGGGTTCATTTACAGGTAATTTATTATGCCGTAAACGTAATCGCTACTCCAAAAACGAACTAATTTTGTTGAGAGAATTGAAAGGAATTTTCCCAGTTTAATATCATCGCTTAGCAAAACGTAGCAAAATAAAATAGAAAAACGATGAAAATTTATTCCCGTTAAACGCTTGCCAAGCAACGTACTCTCTCACTCTTTTACTTCATTCCAAAGAAAGAACATGTCTGTTTAAATAGCTTATTCTAAGAATATATCTCTTTGTGTACGTATAGATAGAATTTCAGTCCTCTGTTACTTTTCCCTCAGTTGATTATCACGTTTCTCTCGCCACGCTGTAGAGTTTTGCTTAGCCAATACAGCTACTTATCATTTTTTAACATCAAATATCTATTTACAGGTGATAATATCCGTCTCTCAAATGCTAGGGAATGTGATCGGCCTAAACAATTCAAGATTTCAAGAATCGCTGTCTCTGATCAACAGCTACGCATCATCTGACAAAGCTATGAAAGGAACTGGATTTCCAGTTGAAGTCAAAGACTTGACTAAGAGAATTAGAACTGTTTTAATGGCCACTGCACAAATGAGAGAACATAACAACGATCCTGAGATGCTCGTTGACTTGCAACATAGTTTGGCTAATTCTTACGCTAGTACCCCAGAGCTAAGACATACCTGGCTCGATGCTATGGCAAGAAATCATGCAAAGGAAGATAATTTCTCAGAGGTGAAAAATTGGGGTCTTATTTTCGTGTATTATCTTCAGTTTTTCTGTTGTTATTATAAGTTGGAGGGAATTTTTTATTTTTTATCATGATAGACACGAGTCTTTACTTTTATACTGTCTTTTATAGGCTGCGTGTTGTCAGTTGCATATTGCAGCGTTGATGGCGGAGTATCTAAAATTGAAAAAAATTCATACCTGGGGTGCGGAAGCGTTTGAGAAGATCTCTGTTAACATATCACGAGATGAGCGTGGGCTTAAGCTTGATGCTGGTGAGATTTGTATGTTGCCTTGCACACGTTTGTTTCTATATACACTAATCTTAGCTTAAGCTCAGGAATAACGACGTCGTTGTATGTTCAAATAAAAAAATTCAAGAGCCATTATCATCTCAAAGATTTTCTCTCGAAATTTGCATAACACTTTATTCATACCACGACGTTCGGATTCTGTAACTATGGTGTCTAGTAAATATCTGAATTAGAATATCTAATTTCAATGAATGTCAACTATGTCAACTCGATTCTTTACATACAATACCGTGCCACAAGTCTGAGATCACTTTACAAGTCCTAAAAAAGAGAAAAAGTTGCAATATCTCAGCAATAAAACATTGTAGAAATAAAGTTAAAGAAGCAGGGAAAACAAGGTTGCGCAAAGTCTTGGTGAAATATTTTTACAATCTTTTCTCGCCAAGACACTGTATATAATTGCATGTATAACGGAATGTGGTATTTGTCGTAGATACCTGATTGTCATTCAGTTTTGTAAATACACACAGTAAATATACATAGTTTTTGTATTTTAGCAAGGGGATAAATAGTTGGTGGTTTTATCGAGGAATGAATTCGTTACGCACTAGTAGATTCTTATCTGTGTAACTTATTCCGCATATCTAGGATTTCGTCAATATTTTAAGGGGGGACTTCGGTGAAATTTGGATAAAACTGGTTTTTTTATTTGTAAAATGATTTTAAAGAATCTGATGAAAAATCGCTTCCAACAAAAGTTAGTTAGTGCTAGTATGTGTATTGGAAAAAAGGTATGAAGATTCTGCGATGAAAGTGTAGACGTAAGGAATCTTTCACAGAAAATTTCCAGCGTACCACTGCGAAAGGCTCCTTGCGTCTACACTTTTATCGCAGAACATTCATACTTTTTTTCAATACGCATACTAACACTAACTAACTTTTGTTGGAACCGATTTTTCATTAGATTTTTCTAAGTCATTCTACAAATAAAAAAATGGGTTTTAGCCAAATTTCACCGAAGTCCCCCCTTAACTGAAAAATATGTCTTATGAGACCTGAGCTTCTTGTAAATAAAGAATTTTCCAATCAGGTGTACAAGATATTCAATACAATGAGTATCTGCTTCTCGAACAACTCGAATCTTGTACAGAAATGTTGGAAAAGGCTGAGCGATTTGAATTACTCGGACATTTGTACAGGCTTATAATTCCCATCTACGAGAGCAAAAGAAATTACGAAGCTTTGTCCAATTGTTACACACACCTTGCCCAAGCCTGTAACAAAGTTGTCGAGGTAACTAAAAGTGGCAAAAGACTTCTGGGAAGGTTTTACAGAGTCGCTTTTTTCGGATCGGTAAGTCTCATAGTTAAAAAAACGACCTTTGTAATTCATCCAGGCATTTATTTGACTTGAAACTTATTATTTTCAGGCATATTTTGAGGAAGAAAGTGGCCACGAATACATATACAAAGAACCCAAGGTGACTTCCCTATCAGAAATATCTGAACGATTGAATCGTCTCTATTCAGAAAAGTTTGGATCCGACGTTGTGAAAATGATTATGGATTCGGTGGCTGTAAATGTCACCGAATTAGACCCTAAACTAGCTTATATCCAAGTGACCCACGTCACTCCATATTTCGAAAAACTAGAGCTAGAAGTTCGGGTCAGCGAGTTTGAACAAAATCACGACGTCAGTTGTTTCATGTTCGAAACTCCTTTCACAAAGGATGGAAAGGCCAGAGGAAATCCCGAGGATCAATGGAAACGTCGCACAATTCTCACAAGTAATTATAATACAGACTTCAACTAGAATTTGCCATTTCAAAGCCGAAAATATCCTCAAATTAACAAATCTCGTTTTGTTTTCAGCGCAATATTCTTTCCCCTACGTCAAAAAACGAATTGCAGTTGTGGAAAAACGAGTCGTCGAACTCAGCCCGATCGAAGTGGCGCTAGATGCTATGCGGCAGCGAGTTGCTGTCCTGGAAGACGCAGCTTTAGTCGCTCCCACAGATGCCAAGAAATTACAATTGAGACTGCAGGGTAGCGTTTGCGTAACGGTTAACGCAGGACCATTGGCTTATGCCTCTGCTTTTCTTGATCCTGCTCTTTCGCCGCAGTATCCAGATGACAAAGTTGAAGACCTGAAAGATGTCTTTAGGTAAATGATTAAATCACTTTTCTATAGGCGTTTGAATTTCTGAACAGAATCTCTTCAATATCGTTGTTTATTTTTTATTTAGGGAATTCGTCAAGATCTGTTACACCGCTCTTCAGATAAATAGTAAATTGATAACGTCGGATCAACATGAGTATCAAGAAGTTTTGAGAGAGAATTACCAAAAACTTTGCGAGAAGTTATCTTGTCTATTAGGCGAGTCAGTGTGGCCAGACGAACAGATAGGAAGTTTCAAACGCAACAGTGCTGCTCTGTTTAGCGCTATTAGCGGAGCAAACAATCACACAAGTACAGCATAAGGTTTCCTCCAACGAGGAGGATGAATATTATGATGAATATATCGCAGTGATTATAAATTGATTATGCTTCAAGATATTGAAGCCGTCCTAAGTATTCGAGCCAGTTTTTAGCTCTAGTTTGTAAAATTTCTGTTGTACAAATTTTAAGTATTCAAGTTTTTACACGGTATTAATTAATTTACATTTAAATGTAATTTAAATCGGGGTCGATTAAGAAGATAATATGTAATTTTAATATTATAACTAACTGGATATTAGAGCAGAAAATTTGATACACGTTTTAATACGTCGTAGTGCGTGGTCCGTATCCCACTTGCCATAATTATTAATTAGGTAAATATATTATGGAAAATTGAATAAAGTTGTCTAAGATATTCTATAGCTAGGGATTAGCAGGATACGGGAAAACCTCGCAGACTCGTAAACACATACTCCAAAGCATTTATAACAAGTGTTTGATTGACAAGAGAAATTTATCGCTTTTATTTAGGTCAATTGTGTTATATTGAAATATTTAAAGTATAAATAAGTTTTTGTAATATCTATACTACGTTCCTATTTTCTCTAGAAGATTTGGGTACGCAGCACAATTAATCAAGGGGAAAAAAAAAAAACATATATTAGTTTATCGATATTTGTACCCAGAGACTTTATATTGCCAATTAGCACTGCCTAGTTATAGTCAGGTGATATAGTGAAGATATTATTATTATTATTATAAAATGAAATATGAAAATTAGTTATTATATATTTATGCTTCACAGACTCAAAATGTTATATTGTTTTATTTGACATAAATATTAACTCGTTGTTTTATACAATTGTGTAAATAATTATATTATATGTATAGTATTATAGAAGATATGTAGTTATATTATAGATGGCGAGATAGCAAGCGAAAATAATATATGCAGAGGGATGATCTCTGTTTCGTTTTCAAAAAACAAATAATTAGCAAAGAATTTTAGGTACGTTGAAAAGAATTGAGATAAAAGATTTGAGAAGAAAAAAGTAGAGGAAGAGGAAGAAGAATCATCAGGAATCTTAGTTGCTTCTTGATCTACTCAGTAAAATTTTTTATACTTTATTCAAAAGCTTTCAACCGGAATCAGACTCGCTCACGATTATTTTTCAGTTACTTACGAGTAGCGAATTTCTACATAAATATGGATCATTGATCTCTATACTAAGAGATCACTGATATGGATCAATTTTCTACAAATTATGAAACAAACCCGTTTCCTGCTAGTCAATTGTTACCATGTGTATCTAAAATGCTTTGTGAAATACAGCCGTGCCTATACATTGGCATGGAAAATCAGTGGCTAAATAAGATATCATCGTTATTTATGGTCAATCTTCATCGCTCCTCTCTCTGCCATCCTTATTTTTCCCCATCAGTAAAATAGTTTGATGGATGTCTTGAAAAGAGGCATTTATTTCTTTTCGGGACGAAATTTAGGAGAGAATTCTACTCAACAAATAAATTTCATAGAAAAACTAACTGGGAAAAGAGAATAAGTCTGGTATCGGAGCTGCGGAATAAACTTCTAAACATTTCTTTTTCTTGTTTTTATTTGCGTAAAACAATTGTAAATACAGTATTAGAAATATATGGATTCATTAAGCTATTATCGATTCTTGTGATATGATAATTACAGTAAAAATACTAGTTACGTTATAGTATTTAATTTCATTTCGTCTCATAATCATCGGGTGGAAACTTTTCAATAGTACAGTACGATAAAAAATACAATAAGAGTTTGAGAACTGCGAATTCGGATAAACCGGACCAACATTTCTCGCAAGATTTAGGCCATTAATTAGAACTTTTAAATCGAGAATAGATAAACTGGTTCGACTGTTCAATCTATTCCAAGTATAGTAATTCTTCAAATCCAATATTTATCTCCTTCTCGCTTTAAACGAGTTCGGGGACTAGAATATCTCCCTTCAGTAAGTAACTTGAAGGTCTTTCAAGGTAAAGACCGAAAATATCTCCATAAAACAGAGGCTGTATTGAAGAAGGTCTCTGTGGGGAACCTCGTACTTGTCCGAAACCTCTTCCAAAAAGAAATGTGTGAATATATAAGAAACGACGAGGCTAATCGCGCTGTAATTCTCATTCTTAATCGAAACGTATATAAGAGCACACAAGTTTAGGCCAACCGATACGTCAGTTAAATGCCTTCTCATTCTCTCCTTAGACCTGGACTCATAGACGATAGGAAAAACGCTGAGAAGTAATAACGTCAGACTTATTTGCTCGCTCGTATTGTTCCATTGGAGGATTTCCGTAACAATTAAAGCGAAAGGTATCGTGTTAGAAATCTTTGAAAACCAGGTGTAAAATCCACGCAAATGTTTTGATGTGCTTGGATTACCTGGAAACATACAAACGAATGCTCAATTCCTAATTCCATTTCGCAGAAATCTCTTGCGTGAAGTTCGTAAGCAGAAATATAATTCTTTTCATATTACCGAACCGAAAAATGCCGAGTATCGAATGGAGGAGTAAGATTTGAAATGCTCTAGTCGCCCAATGGTTACTGCTGACGAGTATCGAGTAAGGCTCGTCAAAATATTTCATACAGATTATCGACGTGCCTAATTTAGCCAGGTGAGCTATCGTCGTCGATGGATCTGTCATCTGCAATCAAGTGGTCGACTCATTAGGTATTGTCAAACTTTTTGAAGATTTTTAATGAGGATATTGGAATAAAACTAGGCAAGGAATGATTGATGTCTACAATACGTACTTTGAAGCCTCAAGTTTTTTTTGGACTAAAAATCAAAGAGTTGCTTTGATTCGGTTCGATTCGGATTTTATAATACTGTCAATAAGAAACGGACGCCCTCATCACACCTGTTTCGTTTATTTCAGGTTAGATTCAACTGGAGTTCACTTTTAGCTTTAACCTAACCTAAACTAACCTAACCTATCTTTGACATAACTTATCTGACGAAGACGCAGAATGTTGGAGACAGTGGTTGGAGAACGTGAGGGATAAGAACGCCAGATGTCACGTTAGTTCGATTGAACAGAGCCATCTGCCAAAAGATCGTGGTACGCGGTTTGACGTTTGTTAAAAAGGAGTTTCGTGATGTTCCGTGAGGATTAGCGGTCTCATTCCGGGATCGAGGTTATTTTCGTCAGCAAATGAACGAGTAGAAGACATCGTGAATATATTACGGGGAATTTAACAAGAGATAATATAAAATGAACGAGAGATTGGATTACAGTGGAAAAATAATTCTAGCTCCGATGGTGCGAGTCGGGACTCTGCCCATGCGGCTTTTGGCCCTAGACTATGGGGCTGACATCGTCTACACAGAGGAACTTATCGATTGGAAATTACTGCGTTCTGTTCGTCGACAAAACGGTTGTTCTACTTTACCGACCGGACTATTTTAACCCGCGAAAAATTCAGGGAATCCCCGATTCAAAAACCAGATCAGATTAGATTCAATTTAACGGATTAGTGATAATAACGAGACAGAATTCACTATTCACACCTCCATATATGCTATCCTCTATTCTATAATGTTGTAAAATATTCTGCAACATATTATTCGTTATATTATTTAAGTGAAATGAATCATACCAAATCCCCAGAGTGACTAACTCAATTTTAATTATTTCCAGATGTGTTGGGGACGGTAGATTTTATAGATAAAACAGACGGAACGATAATATTTCGTACCTGCGAACGGGAAAAGAAGTTTGTCGTTTTACAGCTGGGGACTTGCGACCCAGAACGAGCTTTGAAAGTAGGTAAAATGGTAGAAAACGACATCGCAGGTATCGACGTGAACATGGGATGCCCTAAAAAATTTTCAATCTTGGGAGGAATGGGAGCGGCGCTTCTCACCCAGCCAGAAAAGGCAAAAGGAATTCTCACCGCTCTGGTCAACGGTTTGACAATCCCGGTCACTTGTAAGATCAGAATATTTGAAACGGCGGACAAGACGCATGCCTTGTGTGAGCAACTAGTCTCTACGGGTATCAGCGCTATTGCTATTCACGGAAGAACTAAAGACGAGAGACCTCAGCATTCGAATCACTCGGATGTGGTCAAAGAAGTAGCTCAGAAACTGAAGATCCCTGTTATCGCTAACGGCGGGTCTAGGGAGATTGAAAAGTACTCGGATATTTTTAAATTCAAGAATGAAACGGGCTGCAGCAGCGTCATGCTCGCTAGAGCTGCCGAATGGAATTGTTCCATTTTTAGAAGGGAAGGACTTCTTCCAATCGAAGATGTTATAAAAGCATATCTAAAGTATGCTGTGGACTACGATAACGCTCCTTCGAATACTAAATATTGCGTTCAAAATATCCTGAGAGAATTGCAAGAGACTCCGAAGGGAAAGGCTTTTTTGGAGGCGCAAACTCTCGAGCAGATATGGTATTATTGATATTGAGAGAAAGAAGAAGATGGGAAATCAGATGTTCAGTTATAATTTGTTTTTTTCTTTTTTCCAGTTCTCTTTGGGAGATGGAAGATTATTGTAGAAAAAAGCGCAAAGAGTATTTGGACCGTGGTATCCAGGGCAGATTTCAAGTAGTCCCTAATTCTTTAGAGGATAGAAAAGGAGTAAAGAGAAAATACGAAGAGGACGATGTGATCGTCATGAACTGCGCTTTCCTGAGGAATAGCTACGCTCATGATCTCGAACTCCCTAAATCCAAGCTCTTGAAATGGGTAAAAGAAAACAAAAGGGATTTCCCTGTATACCATACGGAGCAAGAGGACAAATTATTCAGATCCGTTGTTCTCGTGGATAATAAAAAATACAGTTCTTCGTTTTGGTAAGGAATTTAGCTGAGAAATCCTCCCACAAATTTTTCTATTCCGTTTCTGAATGATAACAATCAATTATCCATCATTTCTCAGGGAAAAAAATAAAAAGTGGGCTGAACAAGGAGCGGCTTTGGTCTGTCTCTGCGCTTTGGGAGTAATAGACGTGGAAAAGCTTGCCAAAGACGGGAGTATCATAAAATGAACATCATCGTGGGTTTTATTTGGCTTGAAAAATTGATGAAAATATATGAAATTGTGTTTAAAAAATGTTCAATTATATTTTTTATATTCCCATGTACAGCCAATTTTACACATTTCTCTCAAATTTAATGGCCCAATTACCTGCAAATATGTGTATATTTTTTAGCGATGATAAAACTCGCCTGAGTTTGAAAAACTGAATAAAAACCAGTGAAATAAAAATTATCTTATTCAAAGTACGCGCCTTCATTTACCGATAGAGTTTCGACTCATTATCAGTTTCGTCATTGACTAAGGATATCCTATGGATTTTCAGACTACATGAAATGTACCCCATATTTTTCAAGACTCGTAAATTCCTTTAGGAATAATAATATTCTCGAAAATGTCTTTTATAAAATAATGGCATAGATCGCGCGAGCTTTCTTACCCACAGAACCTGACATTTCGGTATCACCGTTCAGTAAACCAGCCCGCTGTTTTATCGACTGGAAAAAACTTGTGTTCATCTACATGTAACGTGTATGATGATGAATTCGTCCTCTCTCGTATACGAGTGTTTACAAAATATGGGGGCGTTTCAGGTCCAAAATATCAGGTCAAGATCCTCGAATCGAAATCGGAGAAGAAGCTCTAACTAACCAGTAAATAGCATGAGGTATTTATAACGTAATCAATTATCAAAAATATACAATTGATCAATCGGTTATAACCTATCCTCAATTATCCCGAATTATCTATCAACTAAAACTGAATGGCAGAAAGGGGGGGTCGGGTGTTGCCTCCTAATCGTTTCATTCATTATATTATGTATATCTATCTATGTATCTATCTATCTATGTATGTATCTACAGTAGATCACACGCTATGTCAGATGACATAAATGCACTATGATCTGTGATTCACTCGACGATATAATGACACAGTTTGATTATGCGCCTTGCTTACATACCGCAATAAAGAATTGATTTGCACATCGGCAGCTAACGCCAGTTTCTGATAAGAAGAATTCTTTCAATCGATGAACGAACGAACAAATGCATTTCATCATAACGATCTTTGTTACGTCTTGTCAATCCCTGCTGTTACTTATTTGTACAGAAAATAACGATGACATCTACTCGAGATATACGAGCCAGGGAATACCAGCAGATTCTTCAATGCCTCAGGTCCACTGTCGAGGGACTTTTAGTCAGCCAAGTTTCAAACGTCTGGAATGTTTACGGCGGTCTTAATCGACTCCATAAATGCATGGAGAAAATATTCAGGCATGGTACCAGAGTTTTCGACTCTACGGTAAGCAATAATCGTTGCCCTCTGTCAGAATTTTACTCCTTTGTATCCAAGGAATTGCAAAAAGCGATATTCTTCTACCGAGACGCTTTTATCTGATAGATTCCAGCAATTTTTACATCTAAATATTCTTGTATTGGCAATTTTTTAATGAAAATGTATGTTCATTGTGTTGATTTCAGCTAAATTTGCACCACTTTGTCAATTCAACACATGAATTTATGTCTCATTACCTGTAATTGCAAAATTTGCCCAACTTTATCGATTTCCAATCAAAGCATATTTCCCGTGAGTTCAATTTCGCAAACTGAGACTGATGTTTATAAACTTTCATTTAATTATATATTTTCAAGGGTGAGCCAGACTGTTGGGTTTTCATTCAAGGACTGAACTGGCTGCAACCTTCGCTTGCTACTTCGCCATCAGTCCACGAGTCCGATGATTATTTATCAAATCTACCAACGAGGATAGGATCGCGTAAAGATTCTTTGTGGCTTTATAAAAGGTACAAAAATTTGCACATCTGTTGCTCGACTATAATAAGAGAAAATCGAAGCAATGAAATTTGTCTTAGTGGGAGATAATCTATCGAAAACGACAATCGCAATGATTAAATTACTAATCTGCGATCACGTGTTCTTTCGTAATCTGCACACTTATTGCATATGATATGATATCGTTAACCAATCAGAAGATGGGATCTTTATTTTAAAATTTTTACAGCTTGGAAAGTCACTCACTATCTCAGAAGCTGTCTTGGCTTTTGTCGGACCAAGAACATCTGCTCTCCTGTCTTGAATCTTGGGCATTTCTGTGCCAGCAAAATCTCGCAGAAGCAACTCTCATATGTTTAAGAGCTGTAGAAAAAAACCAACCTTCTTTACTCACGGAAATTGATCCATGCTTGGTAATTAATTCCACTAGTCTTCAAACTCGAAAGTTTGAAAGGAAGATTATTCCACGTTTCATTGAAACTTGTTTTCCCTTTGATTATTACAGTTTTTGCCAAATTGCGATTTGGCCAGAAACAGTCCTAAAGGGCATCGAAGATCTTCGTCCTACCCCACAAACCTTTCCTACAAAATATGGGGAGTTGTGAACACAGACAATACGAATAGCTATGAAAAGTACAAGGAAATTCTACCTTGTAACGCGGCGGAATTGACCGTCGATGATTCGAAATTATTGGAAAATCGTATCGCTGATCTTAGCGGCAAAGAAATCAAAGTCAAGATCAATTCTGAGCCGATAATAAGGAAGAAGGAAATCGACTCTCCGCTTAAAGTATGGAGTAGTCTTCCCATGTTGAACGAAAACCATGAGAATTACGATCCCAAAAGTCCAATAGCAACTCTGCCTTCAACGCCGACAAAATTCTTCATCGCTCCTGACAAAGAACCTTCAGATTCTGCTTCAAATTCTTACAAACTGTCCAGCGTTATCAAAGTCGATTATGCCGAAGTCCAGTCGAGAGGTAATACTTCTAGCGTGGATGGTAAATTATCAAAGAAAAACAGCCCGGCTAGAAAGTGTAGAAAAAAAGTTAAAATTCTGCCCGAAAAACAGCTAGAGAAAAATTCTAGCGACGGTAGTTCGGACACTCTGAACTACGAAGATACTGTAAAAAGTTTGAGCGAGTCGATGAATGTCACGCAAAAGCCTGTCGAGTTAAAGCTGAAGAATCTAACAAGTAAAACAATCAAATTTGGAACGTCTAGAACTGTTTCAAAAAAAAGGAGCACCCTGCTTCCAGGATCTGCTCCAGAATTCACGGGGTCTTGGAGCGCCCAAATAGAGGGTCAGAAGGACTTGAGAACTCCAAAAAAAAGCTTCATGGAAGACGGGGGTAGCAGCGTTCAGCCAATGGCCACTGGATACTTTCCTAGACCCCTAGAAGGCCAGAGTTTGACTAGTTTTCTATCATCCGCTCAATTTGCTAGGGCAAATGCTGAACTGGATAGAGAAAACGCACATTTCAGTATTTCAGAAGCCATGATAGCCGCCATTGAACAAGTCAAATGCAACAAGCAATTGAATCTAGCAGACGAAACGATAGAGGAAAGCGACGAGGAGATCAATAATCTTAAACAACGAATAAGACTCAGGCGGCGACAAAGACAAGAGGAAAAACACAGGGGCGCTTGGAGTCGAGATCTTCTTAGCGATGGAAAAACAGACAGTAAGATCTTAGTTGAAAATCGTTTAGTCATAGCTTGTTTCAAGTTGAAACCATTTCTCGTCGAAACTGATTGGTATTTTTTTTACATTCCCATCAACTCGTGTTCAAATTTCATTAGTTTTCTCCCAGAGCAACTACATTTATTCACTTCTGAACTCCCAATCTGCAAATACAAACAAAAGGAAGTGAAATGAATGGAGTAAATCGTAATATCTTAAATAAAAACACATTTATACAACTTGATAATTTTTTTCCACACATTCCAGCTACAACAACTGATCAAAGTGTCAGTCCTCTGTCCACATCTCCGGGAACACCTTCGGACAGCATATCAACTGACGACATAGACGACTTGGAATTAGACGACATAAGAAATGTAACGCGGCTCAGAAGTTCCGGCGTATCTATGTCCATGGCATCGTTATATTCAGAAGCAGAGGTATGCAGGTCCTTGCCGAGGTACGGAACTGAATCTACGCTTACAGAGAGTATCGTGTCTGCCGAAGGCGTCGCTTTGTCATTAATAAGGCGATTTAGCGAGAAACAATTGCCCAGAGCCAGCGAATTGGAGTGGCTTGTTTCAGAACAGGATGCTCCTCAACAGGTAGTAATCCTTTTCATATTCTCTAAGTTCCTGTACCCTAGAAACAGAGTAAACGATGAATCAATGCGATAATTAATCTCCAAGCGGAAAGACAACGACTTATAATCTAATCAAATTTTTCCAGCTACTTCCGCTTCCCACTAGTTGGCCAGTCAGCCCTGACGAAGCTGAAAACGAAGATATGACTCAAGCTACTCCGTTGCGTGGAACGATGGAATGGGCGCCTCCCAGGCCTCAGATTATTTTCACACCTCAGCCACCGCCTGTGTAAGTTTTTGGATTGAATTGAGCTGGATTCGTGAACGGGTATTCCAATCTTTTATCTGATTATGTTTTCACAGACGGAGAATACTCATGGCGAAACAGAACTACAGATGCGCCGGATGCGGGATGAAAGTCGCAGTTGAATACGCAAACAGATTTCGTTATTGTGAATATTTGGGAAGATATTTTTGTACCGGTTGTCACACAAATCAGCTCTCTTTAATACCTGGGAAAGTTCTTTCCAAGTGGGATTTTAATAGGTATATTTTGATTCTTACAAAATCGTGGCGATAAAACATGATGGTGACAGACTGGGAAAATATATAGTCAGAGAATTTCAATAGTCAGGAAAAGTCAGGGAAAAGTCAGCGAATTTCATAGACTCGCAGGGAATTTTTTCTTCGATATAATTCTATTGAACAAAACGAAGGAAGATAATTTTTTACTTCTCATTAATCGAAACTTCTCAATATTATTTGGATGTGGTGGGAATAAAAAAGGAAATTGTGCGTTTTCTGGAGTGAAAAGTCAGGGAATTTAATTTTAGCTAAATTGTCACCACCATGTAGAAGATATTAGGAATACCATAATCCGTATAAAGTCTTTGAGGACAACGTAGCCATGAAATGTTCGTTTGAACTAAGTAGTGTGAAAATGATTTTAATGAATCGCTTTTCAGGTATCCAGTGTCCAATTTTTCGTACAGATTGTTGGACCAGATGACCGTCGATCCCCTGTTTCAAGTGAACGATTTAAATCCATCGCTTTACAGGCGGATAAAGCTTTTGGAAAAAACTAGAGTATTGAGAACGCAACTTTTCTATTTGAAGGATTTTTTATTCACCTGCAGATTTGCCGAAGAGTAAGTTAAGATCTTCTTCTTAACGGACAGAGAATTCTCAACGCTGATCTTCGACCATCAATTAAAATTAAATTGACTAACTTGTATTTTGGTTTTTTTTTTTCTCCAAAGGCTCCAAGACGCTTTACAAAAACAACCAATATACATGCTGAACGATCCTCACGTTTACGCTATTCAAGATTTTTTGTACGTAAAACTCGGAGTTCTGCCCGATAAATTAAAGGAATTGGTACAAACTTCTTGCAGTCACGTTATGGAATGCGAGGTGAGTTTGCCCAATGGGATTTAATCTTTGAACAATAAATATCAACCTAGTTTCTTCAAGCTTATCATCTGTTGACGAGAAATCACTTTAAAAATCACATACAAAGACTCAAATAACAGCTTGTAACTTTTTATCCCAATGATTCAGTGAATTATTCACAGAAATTGTTAGTAAATAAAAATGTTGGATCTTCACTGTGAAATGAATAATTTTCCTTGAAATTGTTTGTCTATCATTCAACAAATTTGATTTCTGGACTCTCAAATTTTCTTTTTTCTTAATTGCAGCTCTGTCAAGCGAGGGGCTTTGTTTGCGAGTTGTGTTGTTCAAAGGAAGTAATATTCCCTTGGCAATTGGTGAAAGTAACAAGATGCGAACAATGCGGAGCGTGTTTTCACACTCAATGTAAAAATAAATCAAGTAAAACTGAATGCCCAAGGTGTAAGCGTTTACAAGCGAGGCGAACTTCGATCGACGAGATGTCTTGATAGATTATAGAGAGTGATACATTGATATAACAAAAAAGGTAGGTTTTTCTAGAGTATCAAAACCGTATTTCACTCCAATATGAACTATCTGAAAGCCAACGATTCATTCAGAAGCTTTATTCTTCACGTAATCGAATCTGTAAAAATGATCGGGCGATTTGATTACTGAGTAATGTAATTGTGGATTGAAATAACTGAATTATTCATAGTATTAACGGTTTGAAAACCAAGTTACATACTCCGAATACTTTACGATTTATCTGATAAATTGTATGATGTAAATAAGCTAAACGATTTCAAAGGAATCCATCAGTTTTTCTACGTAAATGTATTAGGCAAAGAGATAAGTAGTTTCCAATTATTTTGTTACATCTTATAGACTAGTACTACGTTTATTAGAAACTAGTTATCGAGCAGCTCTTGTATTACGTATAATTACGTTCACCAAGGGAATTAGCAGTTTTTTTTCTTCGTTTTATTTCCAAATATCGTCTCCAAGATGATTAGGGAGTAATAAGCCAATTTTCTTGGATTTGAAATGGGTGGATTTTGAACAAAAGCTTCAAAAGCTAAGCTGGACATAGAATATATCGATCGATTATAGTCCAAGTTGAGGAATTGTGATATGATATTGTATTATTCTATTTATTATACGTAAAAGAAAATTTGTAGACCATTTAAAACAGACATACTCTATGTCCAGCGGTTGAACCCGATCGAAGTGAAACTAGGCCTTATTATCAGTAAATTTGTAGAGGTTTATTTATTTAGAACGATTAAGAATTTCAGAATTGCTGTTATTCCTTCTGCGGAGATTAGAAACATTTATTAATTTTTTAGCCAAGGGCTTTACGAGTTTATCTTTTTCTGTTGCAACAGCGATTCCACGTCTCAATTAGGTGAATTTTTTTCTTCGTTAGATAGTTTCGCACAAGATTCATCAAGATTTGTAGAGTAGGGATTGATTTTTCTAATGAATAAATGGTATCGATACGTTTAATTTAAACTACGGATAGAAAATTATGTATTGTCAAAATATTCATTGAATATAACTAAGTACCTGCTTTTTACCAATTTATAAAAGTTATTGTTAATATATTTGTTCAAACTATTCATTTTCAAATAAAGAAATATCGTTGGTTAAATCTCAAATGACGTACGAATAATAACAGATATTTTTTTAAGAAAGAATATAACGTTCTGGCATGTTTGTTAGCTATTTAGTTCAATTTAATTAATTTCAAAGAGACAGACGCAGACACTGAATTACAGAAAATTCATTTCGAAATTCGTTTGAAATCATTTTATTGCACAAACTTCACGAAGATTAATGAAAATTATAAAAATCATGTTACAAATAATAATTAGTAACAAGAACAAGCATATTTTACAGCTAACAAAAAAGTTAATGAAAGAATAATCAATTTTCTGAAAGTGATGCTGTATTTAAACTAGACGAAGAAAAAAAAATCTATGAAAGAAAAGAACACAAATGACATACCAGAGAGAATTAATAGACTCGAATCACATGTCATGATTTTATTAATTAAATTATGTATTCGTTTATAATAATTCACATACACACACATCTTATAAAAATAGACCATAGTACATTCATTTTGATGGTAAAAAAAAACAAACAAAAAAAAAACAACATACATTATTACACTAATATCATTATTGTATATATACAAAGAGTAATTATCAGATTTATGAGGGAGGGAGGGGGGGGGGCTACGACTTCTTGCTAATAATTTTTTTATGGCTTATGTTTTCCTCCATAAAGGAAAAAAAAAAAATACTTCCCAGCTTATCCAGATTTGTTATATAAACAATTTCAAAAGCTCTTGCATATATACAGCTCATTCCGATCTCAATAGTAATTATACGACGTTTTAGGTATTTAAACGCATTCGCCCTTCTGTACAATTATTGATATCTATCAGAGACTCGGGAAAATATTCTGACGCTTCGCCAGGAGTTTAAATAGCTTGAAAAATTTTTTAAACGCAATTATATATCACCGAGTGAATAATACCGATCGAGTTTACTCGGCTAGTCGATACAGTTTTAGATACGCGTTATTAATGTTATTGTTAGTTAATAAAACTATAATTATCTAACGTTACGTCAGTCGGAAGTTATTCAAGTTATAATATCGAAGCTTTTATCACAGATGGTAAAAGAGAAAATTATTCGAAAAATTCAATGATAAGTCGTCCGAAAAGAATTTGCAAAATATCTCATCTAGTAAAAACTATTTAGAGCATTGTTCGAAGAGTTTTGCCAACATTTCTGACTTTTTTTTAAATCGAATAATAATACAAAGCTCCAAAATTAATCCAACACATAATTACAAAGCAAAAAATTCGCGAATTTCTCTAATCGTGAACTAAATTTTTTTTTCTCTACTTTTTACCCGACGTAGTATAGAATCAATTCTACGATCATCATCAGTCTGTATTACAAGTGCAACAATTGAATATCTTAATATTGCATAACAACGCGCCACACATGAAAATACTTTGTTGCCTTTATTTTTTTCAATTTTTTTTTCTCTTTCATTTTCCAATATTTTCAATTTATTATTAGTAGATTTTTCTTAACGAATAACATCATCTTGTATAGACATCGTTAATAATAATTGTCATTCATTCTCAACGTATTAAAAAAAATATAGATATATATATAAATGTAGAATAGATAAAAAAAAAACAAAAAAAAACAATAATAAAATTAGATCGATAGAGAGGGAGAGAGAGAGAGAGTCGTATTGTCGTCGAATCAGCTGGGTATTACCACTGATAATACCAATAAAGCAAAAAAAAAAAAACAATTAATAATAATAATAATAATAATAGTGATATATGAATTTTCTTGCCGATAGACGAAGCGTGTGGCGCTAAAATAAATTTTCTCAACAAAAGAATAGAAAACAAATAATGAATATAAGATGGATAGTGAGAAAAGAAAAAAAATAATAGGGATAATAAAATAACTTAAAAAATACTGAGTGAGACTGTAGAGTGTCGTCGTGAAAATATTAGTATGTATAAATAGTTTAGGATAAAAGAATAGTATCTAGGTAAAGTGTTTATTATTATTAATGTATAATATAAGCTAGTACGAACTTGCTTTCGATTCATTCCGTTTAAAAGGTTCGTGTAAATTGTTGTAAAAACTCGTCAAAGTTTCTTCGTCAAATATTCATACGTAGTTGAATAGAAGAAAAAAAAAAAAAAAATAAGAAAAGGCAGAGAGGTCGTAAGTCAGGTAGTAATTCGTCAGGTTTTTGATTTTCAAATGCTTCTTTTTAGCTTATGATGAAAAAATATTACTAAAAATAATTGGGTACAATTAGTTTGAAATGTCCAAGTTCGTAAGGGTATTCAGACAGGTCGATGGATGAATTTTTAAGACTGCCTTCGTCAACCAGGCTTCTTATTTTTAGATTAGCAAAAATAACGAGTCAAGCCCCTGATCTAACTACATATACCTAGAATAATCTTACTTAATTCATTACTTACGATTCTAATTCTATATATCTAATACTTCTTTCAGTGGGACTTTAGCAACCTCGAAAAATATCCTGAAAGAAATCGAAATTTTTATTTGTTTAGACGTTTGAATCAATCTAAGTAAACTGGTCTCAATTTACAATGAAGTTGAAGCTAACAGCCGAAGTTAGAAGCCAAACGAGCTAAAAGTCTTCAGAATAGGATGACGCGGTACAGATCTATGAATTTTTTGGTGCAATTCATTCGCTTTATGGAATGTAGCGAAATTCAGATAAATAAAAAATTTTATTGACTCATTTTCATTAACTAAGAATCGTTGGACTGCTAATTCTGGCTGCTAACTTGAGCTCCATTCAATTTAATCAATTATGCGTTATTTTTTTGTTATTCTACTCACTTATGGCTGTACTTGTTGCGAACTGTGGCTAACGCATCTTTGGGTTTCCGGTGCAGTCCTTGGTTCAAAGCCAAGACTATTTCCTTGATTTCCTCGAGTTTGTAGCCAGTGTAATACTCCAAAGTCGCATTCCACGTGCCAAGATCCTTCATTTGTAGAGCAATGAATAATGCCGCTGCAGCCATTTTGCTATCGCTGTACATTATCGTTCCGTAATCCATCAGCGAATACTCCAAAATGTATCGAGCCAGTGTCAGGGTCGGCATAGAAACTTTGGCACACTGTTTAGAAATGGAAAAAATCATCCTTTTGAGTATCCAGACCTAAACCAGAGTGTCTAAATCAGGTTTTCCAGATTTCCCTGATAGCTAGACACCCTGTAAACGTCTCTTCGAAATTGCAGGGGAATACGATTTTTCTCGCTTATTTTTACATCGATATGTCAATACAAACCCTGGCGTATCTTCGGAGGAATCTATAGGACAGTGGAATGCCTAGATCAAAGTCGACTATTTTTAAAACGTTAATTTCCATCCTAGTTAGTTCTCGTCGTGTGTAGGCACCGTCGCAGATGTACAAAAAGTCTTCAACCATCGGCGGGATTCTTTCCTGTTAAAAAATGAATAGATTTGTATTAATGCTGGATTGAAAAACGCAGTTTTTTAGTAATAAATTAACATCGAAATAGTTTTGGACTTACGTCGAATTTACTAGCGATAAATAAACTCGCAGCGCCTAAAAGTTGGAGCGTTTCTTTCCCCACCGTTACTTTGGTCAGGTAAAGATCTACCAATTTAACAGCTAGGTACAAAGTCTCGTGGTTCAATTCAAAAGACTCTTGTACTTCGACCATCCAATCGACTAGCAAAGATCTCATCCATCGCGACAAACACACTTGTCTTTCCATGTAATCTCCGATTGGGAACAGATGCTGGTAAAAAAAACAAGCAGAAAACTATTTTAGTCTTCAAAAATATGGTAAAGATCACAAGTCTCATTTTCTTAACATTTTCAAAGATTCTTTATCGAATTGAGATTGAATAACTCATAGCAGAATTGAATTTCATTCTTTCCTCCTTCGTTTGAGCAAAGAATCTTGAAAAAATGTCATCAAATTGATGAATTTCGTGAAGAATTTTCTTATGTCTAGCAGCGTCTTGGTTGAAATAACAAAGTCACCTCTCTGCCCTTGAGATAATTGAAGGTGTCCATTGCGTAGTAAGAGACTTGGTAAGGATCTGACCAATTTTCAGCATCAAAGTCCCACTGAACGCCGGTTGGTAATTTTATCGTAGGTGGTGCGTCGAGACGAGCAGCAATTGACATAGTAGGTTCCTCCGGGACTGGAGAAGCCCTGGTTTTATCGTCAGCAGCTTCTTTGTCATCTTTTCTGTTCTCGACCTTATCGATTGTTGAATGAAAAAATATAAGAAAGAAAACATTGTAGACTAAGAGAACGGCACAAACTTAATAAACTATCATTTCTTTTTCTAACTTTTCTCCAAATTTACCCTAGAATTACTGCGGGTTGATTTTTTAAGACTCTCGTCGGCGTCTTCCAACGCGCTAATGTACAGCGAGCTATCCTCGGACTTTTCCAAGTCCAAACTTCGCCTGACGCTTGCTATTTTAGCCGGAACTTCTACCTTGTCATCTTCCTTCCTTTTCGTTGGCACACGTGCCGCCGGTTTTGGTTTAATAGGCACTACGTTATCCGGCTTTGCCAATATCTTCCCCAAAGCTTGGAGAGAATTTGTCGATGGCTTGTTTTGACCCAATGCCGTTTTCTTTGCTACCTTTTTTCCATCTTGAACTTGCGCTCCCAAAGATTTTCCAATCGCCTGTAGAAAAAAATGTTCTTTTTTGTTAAAATCAACATTTCAAAGCTTTTTACCGCCTTTACTCATCAGTATTTTCCTTACATTTGTTATATTTCCTAACGCCGAACGTTTGGTCGTCTTTTCTTTTAACGGCGATCCTTCGGCTTTACGTTTTGCACGCGGATCTTTGACTATCGGTTGTTTTACATTCGCCAGGGAATTGTGACTCCGAGTTGTGATTCCTTTGCGGATTACTATCGCCGTTGGGTTTTGTTTGTTTTGTCCATTCAGCACTTTGGTCGGAGCCATTTTATCTATTTTTTTTTCCAAGTCGTTTGTGTATTTTTGGTTTTTCTGGCTAAATGGTCAGCGGCGATCCTTCGGATTCGCCTACAAACTCTGAAAATTATTGTTGGTGTTCAATCGTGAAAAAAACTGAATAGTTTTGAAAGAAAAAAAAGGTTGCCACGATTTTTAATGAAGAGACTTAGTTTTCTAATCAAACGATAAACGAGAAAAAATAAACGGAGGATTGGTGTAAATATGAATTACCTATACGTAATTGTCGGTTAGACAAATGGAGATGAAGCGAAATTTGGTAGCGTGTATTTGGGGACGAGAATTTGGGCGTTTTTGTTTGATATGGTTCGAGGAAATGGTGGACAAATCGTCGGTGAATATTCCGGGTTTATTTTTGAGACGATATCGAGGAGGGTTCAATTCAGAAAGATATAGAATAAAGGAGTTGAGTAAAAGGAAACGATCGGGCGTCCCGGGTGGTCGTTGGCATCGCCGAAATACACGCGGGAATTTAATAGCCTCGAATATTAGCATTTGATTGTGTTGGAAAGCGGGTGATATTCGAGAAGTCGAGTCACGGGTGATTGAGGAATAATATTAGGTAAAAAAAATGCAGATGTAAACACGAGGAAGGGCCTCTAAACCGATGGCTAAAAGGCCACCATTTTCATGACCCAAAAACAATCGGTCTTGTAGTTTTCGGAATAATTTTCAAGGGTTTTATTTCATAAAATTATACAGAAAAAAGCGCGATTTTGTTACCTTGGTTATTTCACTCGCTATTTTTTGCTTCTCCCAGCCGTTTGGACTCTCTCATTTATGTATAATATCACTTCTCTAAAATATCCGCACGTTTATTATGCCTCTTACAACTCGTCGTTTGCCCTCCTCTCCCAAGAGAGCAACTGAAGTTGACGCTGGTTCAAAATATCACAGTTACGGATTTCCGGCCTTCTCATTGGCCGGTCCTCAACCCAACGACCAATCCCCGGCCTTTCTACGTTTCCGAGTACCAGCGCCCCCGCATCACCCCGTCTGGATTCGTACTAACAATCGATCGACAAAATGGCGGACGTCTCGGCGGAGCGCGGCGAAATGCACCCCGTAAATTAGAAGCTATTTGTTTATTAATGAGCCCAAGAATGATATGAGATTGATACGAAGAATGGTAATTCACCGGGGGATACGTGGATTGCGTAATTATGAACAAACGCTTTCAGATATATTCAATTTCAGTTGACATTCGACCTCACGCGCAACAAGTGACTGCTGCCGAAGCGATTCTCGATTGTTTTATCTTCGAACATAATGTTTGAACTTGAGAACGTCGAGGGACGGGGCGATTAGATATTCCCGGCTTAGCTATTTATCCGCTTGTTATTTATTACCCACTGCGATGCAGGCTCAGAGATTCCTCGTTAAATATGTCACGGTGGAAAATTGTTTCGTTTATTTGCCGGACACCTGCCAACGATTGTTCACAAATACGAACAAGGTACGATATCAATTATCGTCAGAAATGGGAAAACATTTTCCCCTCATTATTCACTACCATTTGTTTATCGTTTCAAGTCTATTGTAACGGTGAATACTGATCGTTACGTAATGTTACAAAAAACAAACTCCGGTATTATTATTCAATTTATTCTTCGTATACATACAAATTTAGTCCGAAATTCACGATGCGAATACGAATGAAATTCGCCAGATGGCGTATAAATCCAACAATCCATCAGAGTTACATTGTTGCCTATTGTTTCATTTCGAATCGCAAAAATCATCTTCGCTGACGCAAATTCGAATCGCCTCAACCGAATCAAAGGATTGAATTTATTCAATTTTAATTCGTTCGTTTACGCTCATTTCATAAATTCATCAATTTATTTACTCGTTTCAGAGCAATGTAATCAAAGTCAGACACGGAGATCGAGACTTTTACTTTTCCTCGCACTCCAGACCAAGTCCTGATCGGACTTTGAGGATCAGCGCTACGTTCGCCAGAGCTTTGGGCATTCAGGAAGGAGACGACGTCCTCGTCTCCAGCGACGCTTACCCCGGATCTGTATCCACCGTTGTTGTTGTACCAAGGAGTTCACAGGACTGGGAAATTGTGGTGAGATTTATTGAGCAAATTAACTAATGGGCCTTTTTTATATCGAAATATTTGAATAGACTTTGAATTTCTCCAAACAGTGAATCGAATATTTGGAATAGAATTTTTTCAAATTTATATTCAATGTTGCGTTAGTCGGAAAACCATTTCTGCAATTATTTGCTTCGAGTCCATCAAGTTGAAGTTTGTAACGTTATTGTAACAGAATTTTTGGAGTAAATTCACACATTTCATGACTCAAATGTTAGTTACATTTGCAAAATTGACGAGGTACGTGTGTTTTACTCATTTTGGAAAATAATGCACTGTATATCGTGTTTTTTAACCGTTCAAGTCACAAAATACGGAATTTTTACTTCGTCATTTTTGTTGCATTAACGTTACGAACTTCAACCTCATTCGAGTCCAATAACAGTTTCGATTCTTCGTTTTCGATTTGATTCTATTTCGGGTCATCAATTGAAACGCATGGATGCAGCGTTGAATTTTTTGATTTAATTCATTAAAGGGAAATGAAATACGATTTTCAAAAGCTATTTGCCCAGCGAAATCATATCCGATAAATGTCAAATCGAAGACGGGGATAAAGAAAAACAGAACCAAGGGCATGATACTCGGCCGATTTCCAAAAATGGGCCAGAAATTTTACAGAATATTTGTCAAAAGTTGTAATCTGTTGGAATTTTTTTTTAATTTTTTAAAATCAAAGAGTATCATGCCCTTTATAATTCTTCTTTATCGCTGCTATCAATTTCACTGCTGAGAAAATAGCTTTGAAAAATTCCAAGTGAAGAATCGTTCTTGATATCCTCTTTAGATAAGAAATAAACCAAGACAACAATTTGCCGATTGACACCGAAAGAATTAGGGATTGAATTTCGGGAGGGATAATCCTAATCTTGTAGGGACACTGATTTTTGAATCCTAATCTAATCATTTCAAATCGTTTGTAATAAATTGTTTGGTCTCTGGAATTACTTTCGATGTTATCTACCAATCCTTTCGTCATTTTTAACGGTTTAGTAATTCTTTATTCGAATCAAAGTCTCAAACAAATGAAATCCAGGATTGTTAAAATCTTTTCTTTACGTCTGAGTTTCATTTTTCAACAGAAGCCAGTCCGAATTATGGGCTCAAATATTATTCGGCATTTATTTTAAAAAATCAGCAAACTTTTAACTCTATTTCGCTCTCCTTTCATCGAACTTGTTAATCATGTTCAAGATATCGAAGAAAAACTAATCTCGATGTTTGAAATATTTCAGGAATTGCAGAGCAACAAAATACAGGAATCTCTGCTTAACCAGGTCAATATCGTGGCTGTAAATCAACAAATCGTTGTTTGGATATCCAAGTTTTTGTCCGTTGTATTAACCGTCGGTAAGCAATCGTTGTTTATTGATTTATTAATTTATTTGATAAGTACATGGGTCAGAATTCCCTTAAAATCAGTAACACGATTCAAATCATTGCTTTTTGCTTCAGTTTTGCTCCAACAAATGATTTAATTCGACGGTTTTTCTCATCAGAATCCTTGGAGCCGAGCTACAAGTATGGAAGGCTCGAGCCGTTCACGGAGATCCAAGTATCGCTTCCCAAAAACAAAAAACAGGACGAAAATTCAGCAGTAAACGAATCCCCGGAAAGCAGTGTTTGGGCTATGTTCAAAAATCTGCTTCCCAAGATGCTGTCCGGCGTCTCTGAAGAAATCGGAGTAGAAAAAGTTGAAGAATCCGTTGAAAATATACTGAAAAAATATTCCACCAAGAATTTAGTCCAGACTTTTCGCGTTCTGCCTTTGAAAAGAGCGGAAGAAACATATTCCATAAACGCCGCGGACTCGTTACCGAATCAGCCGTACAATATTTTTATTCACGAACGTTTTTTGCCAAGTAATTTTATCGAGGGATTCAAATCGTCCAAGGAAATTTACTGCAGGGTTAAGAAAGTCAGACAAAATACTCAGTTCGTTAACAAAGTGACTAACACGAATTTCTTGCGAGGGCAAAATACAGCAGGATTAAATTTAGCAAACGAACTTGTCGTCAGGCTCTTCGTCATTGAAGATCTCTTGAAAAAGTGTTCCAACAATGTTGACAAAGAACATTTCGTCGATAATTCCGTTCACAGAAGCATCTATGTCTCAGAAAATGTGAGGCAGAATCTGAAGCTTAAAATTGGCGGTAAAGTTACTCTAGAACTGATCCAATTTGTCGAACAAAGTGTTAACGCGATTGAAATATTCCCTCTGAATGTTGAAATTAGTCAAAAAAACTTGGACGATTACTTCGAGCTACATTCCAAGTACACAAAATTACTAATCAATTCATCTGCCAAGCTCAATTTATTAAACGAAACGTCCTGCGTCCTTCGCATTCTTCCTTTGGAAACTTCTTACGCTTTGTTAGACTCGTATGACTTGAAAAAACTTCCTATACACATAAGGGACGTCGTAACAAATCTGGAAAATCAAATGGAAAGCTTGGAAGATCTTGAGAGAATTTCTTTACACACTATTTCCAAGCGGTGAGTTGAAATTCTTCGTTTTGGAGTAGAAACTTCATTATTTTTTTGTTTTTTTGGTAATAAGCTGCTGATTGATAATAACGATTGTGTTGTAGCGGATTGAGAGACGTTTTATCTGAATGCGAATCAGTTCTGAGCCTGAGTCTTGGCTTGGATAGAAATTTTGACTTTGCATACGACAGAGAGAATATTTTAATCTGTGGGAAAGTTGGCAGCGGAAAGACGACCGTGTGCAAAATATTGAAAGAGACTTTCGGAGTTGTGCAAAAGTTCGTTTACTTCAATACCATCGATTGCAAAGCTTTGAAAGGTAAATGATTAAATATGTATATCTTGAAGTTAAATACATTGTATTCCTCGCACAGATCATTGGTATCATAATTTCTCTTCAATATTTATACATTAATCTTCTTTTTGCAGGCAAGAAGGTTGAAACTTTACAGAAAACCTTCCTCCCGGCTATTCTTGACTGCGTTTATCACCAACCGGCTATCCTGTTTATTGACGATCTAGAAAGCATCGCAGGGAGGACTTTGGACGAGGAAGAAAATACACCAGACTCAATAAATACTGCCAGGTAACTTATTTTTTGTACAAGAAATTGTCGTTTATCAAAGGAATTTGAATTTCAACTATAAGCTGGATTAATAATCGTACCGAGACAAGAGATAATTGATCTTATATTCCAATTCCAAGAGTTATTCTGTCTCTAAATCTAGTGATGTTTATTTTTTTTCAATGAATCATCAGGATCGCTGATATGCTGTTGAATGTTATAACGGAGTACCAAGCGGTTCATTACTTCGCCGTTGTAGCAACGTGTACAAGCGTCAACAGAATAAGTCAGAAGTTAGCTGCGCCTCGAGGGATTCATCTCTTCAGAAGCATTCTTTCCATTCCTGACTTTGGGAAGGTATATTGAAACTATTTTAGACTTAAAGATGATTATTTAAACACAAAACAAAGCTTGAAAATTGACTGATTACAATTTGTTTGATTCTTTATCTTTCAATCAGGAAGATAGAGTCGATATTCTACAATTAGCCTTGAAGTCTAAACTGCAAGTATCGAATGACGTTAACTGGAACGATTATGGAAACAAAACCGAGGGCTGGATGCCACAAGATTTGACCAACTTTGCTGAAAAGGCTGTTTTCACTGCCTGGAAACGTCACGGTACGTTACGATCTCTCGAAATAAATTATTCCTAGTTTTATCGGACCGATACATAATTTTCAAGTTTAATTTTATTCTATATTCCCAATTGAATTGTCTTCGATTTTTAGAAACTACATAATTAATATATAAACACATAAACTAATGACCGATAAATTACTTTCTGCAGTTAAGAACAGCTCGAAGGCTGCCCTCATTCTTTCCGACGAGGATTTGTCCCACAGCTTGAAAAATTCAACGCCTGTGTCTCTGCAGGGAATTGATTTGTACTCTGGACCAGGTCACGCGTGGTCTGATATCGGTGGATTAGGAGAGGTCAAACAATCGTTGATAGAACTACTTCACTGGCCTTTAAAGTATCCAGAATTGTTTAAAAATGCACCGATCAAACATCAGGGAGGCGTTTTACTATACGGCGCTCCAGGTACTGGCAAAACTATGCTAGCCGGAGCAATCGCCAAGGAATGTGGATTGAACTTTATCAGCGTTAAGGTGAGACACACATTAATTATAAAGATTAATAATTTGGGTTTCTTTACTTTAACTTTTATAGATTTTTCAAATATCAATTTTGTTTTTTATTTTATTCTTTCAGGGTCCCGAGCTGCTTTCAAAATATATCGGAGCCAGCGAGGAGGCGGTGAGAAACGTATTTGAAAAGTTAGTAACTTCTTCGGACCTTTACTGACCAACAAATAATCGTAAGAAAGAAATATCATGCAGGTTCTATTTTATTTTGCAGAGCAAACAGCGCCAAACCTTGCGTATTGTTCTTCGACGAATTCGACAGTCTTGCACCTAGGTAAATGGATCAAGTAAAACATAGTTTTTTTCGCGCAAATATCCCTGTGTATGATTCTTTTTATCTATGATTACATTTTTCTACTTTTTTTTTTTGTTTTCATCATCTACAGACGTGGCCATGACAGCACGGGAGTCACAGATCGTGTTGTTAATCAATTCCTGGCTCAACTAGACGGCGTCGAAGGCAGACAAGGTGTTGCAGTTGTCGCCGCATCCTCAAGACCCGACTTATTAGACCCAGCGCTTTTGCGGCCCGGTCGTTTGGACAGAGCTTTATTATGCCCCTTGCCAAATGAGGTAGAAATATTTCTTTGGACATTAGATTTGAATAATTTTGTTATTGTTTAATCAAGAGTTTGTCAAAAACTGATAAAAAATGCCGCAAAACAACGGAATTTCATTTCTATTCTGCTTTTGAAAATACGTTTTTTTTTTCAAACTTTCATTGTAATTACTCAATGAATAATTTTTGCAGTATAAATTCCATTTTTTATTGGTCGAAATAAAAAATCGAATCGTTTTTGCAATGCATAGTATAATTTACTCTGAAACTTGTATCGATTCAGCGTTTCTTATATTAACTTCAAAGTAAATTTTGGATCAGAACAAAACGTCAGATTGATAACAATTGATAAATAATATATTAAAGTATCGTATCTAATCCCTAATGGTTTGTTTTCATTTCAATTTACAGGAGGAAAGAGAAGAAATACTCTCAGCTTTGTGCAAAACGCAGAAACTAGATGAAAGTTTATTGGATTTGAAAATACTTGCGTCAGAAACTAGTGGATTTACTGGAGCTGATTTAAACGCAATTATTTCACAAGGAAGGCTTTCTGCTTTGGAGGAGAATTTTACTGACATTAAATCGGTGAGCTTTTGTATTTTACTATTCAAATTCAGTATGTACCACATGCTAATGCTCATTCTTCCTGATATATTGAGTTGGCGCTTCTCGTTTCCGTCCTTTCTTATCGCCACCAAAATGCCAATTCCTTGTCTTTATTCCCACCGAATATGAAAATACCGGAAATTATCGTGTAAAATTGAAATATAAACGAAATTTAATCGTTAAAATAAAAAGTTAGAAGCTTTTTTTTGAATCTGTATATTTCTTTAATTGGAATCATTAATTCAATGATATTATCAACAATAATATGCCTCTTTTTGGCTTCAATTATTCAACAATGAGGTTTGAGTTAATAAAAATCAACTAAAATTAATACTTCGTCCGTGTGAAATGAAACGATTTTATTGTGTCTCAGAAACCAGACGAATGGATATTTCTAAATCCGCGATAAACAATGAATTCCACTTTCTCTCGAAAATGATTACTGTTAAAAAATCAAAACATTTCAAAAGCTACAATTTTTACGTTCTAAAAAAATTGCTCCGGAATTCACAGACTCTTTTCGAGAAAAATGATAGAAAATTCCTAATGCTATTAAAACGTTCAACTGTCGACTATTTTGGTCGATTGCGATATCTCGCGTTGTAGAAAAAACATTGCGGGTCAAAGATTGCTTGTTTTCTTTTCAATAATCACGATTGTTGTACGGCGTAGATTGATCTGTTTAGATAACAGTTGCATATAATTACGCATGGCGGATATTCCGCGTGGTAAGATCGACGATAAATTGTATTAGTATGAAATCTTGGAGCTTGTTAGAGTAGGGGGAGAGTAGGAGGGGGAGATACTAATGCGAATACGATGGTGACATTAGCGAAGCTTGTCTAATTAACACAGTTTCTAATCATCGTTTCCAAGAACCGTTCTACTATGTTCTCTGAACTATCGCTGATCTCGTGTTTACCCTGATCCTGGCTCTATATCCCCCTCCCTCTCTAATATACCTTATACGCCCTATGATATTGACGCGAATCTCTAGAATATCTAACTACGATTACTTTACACGTGAGAGAAGATGAGAAGACTTGACTTAGATGGCAATTATAGTGACAGTTATATTTTCATTATTCGGTTATTTAATCATCAAACTTTTCTCTACAATCTATTCGCGAACGTGTTGCGATCATAATAATAATCGTATTATTATGAATCCTCTTGTTACTTTGGAGAAAGTCTTTATCCGGTTGTGGTTTAAATTTGAATTCGCTGTTCAAGCGAGCCGAAAGAAATTCTGAAAAAATATTCCGAGACTTTTTTATGATTTGAATGAACCGCGCGTTTGGTTGATGAAGCGTTTAAATCGTCGCGTACATTGTGCGCATGTGCGTTGACGCGGGGGGTTCATGGAGGCGCCGCTACGCGGCGCAGTCCAGCTGTCGTTTACGGCTGTTCGAGACTCATTCTCGCGAGTAAAGTCTCTCGGAGTTTGTTCAAGTAGTCGAAGCGGATTGAGCAAAGCATACTTACCTGGCGCAGAGGATACCGTGATCAAAAAGGCGGTTCCTCCAAGACGAGGCTCTTCCATTGCACTTCGGTCGAGCTGAACCTTGCGAATACCCCTAATGTGGGTATCTCGGGCGTATTATTTTTGGTAGTTGGGACTGCGTACGCGCTGTCCCAGATTAATTAATTCAAACATAATATCCATTGCGAAATACAAGAATTCCTTGATGTTCCGTCCTTCGCAATTTCTTCAATCCTACCTATTCCACGCGTAGAATTATGAGTAGATTCGCATAATTAGAAAATTGACGAATTCGAAATCCTCTTCTTCGCGAATGGGGAAAATTTTTGTTTCCACTTATATATGTCCAGACTGGGATGAAGACAAATTCTACTTCGACGAGTACTATTAACGTTACGCAGAAGCATTTGATTGATGCTTTGGCGTCGACGAGGCCCTCGCTTAGTACCAGTGAAAAATCTAAATACGACAGAATGTAAGTTCCGAGTCAAAGTTTGAGTTTATTTGATTTAACAGAAAATTTGGGTGGAATTATATCTATGAATTAAAATCATTAACAATTACGTTATTAAATCCAAATATTACGATCAGAGTTTTACAGGATATTATTATTTTAGAAATAACATTGTTACTGCGATTAAAGTTATTAGATTCATGTTGAATCGATTTGAATTAAATTATTAAAATTTGAGGGAATGACAACTGCAACGATGAGGAAAAAAAAAACATTCTTTTTCTGGTATATTTCAGCTATTCAAAATTCTCCAGGGCTGAGGATTTCTCGGACGATCTAATAAAGAACAAACCTCAAAGAGCCACCCTGGCTTGAAAATAACAATAATGATAATACTGATAATTAGTTTTATTATTATTATCATGAACATGTATATTTAATGTTTTTCAGGGATAATATATTGTTAAAGATAATTACATTTATTGAATAATTATTCAATTATAATCATTCAATAAACATATTACTCCATAAATGAACCTATATAACCAAATTCAACGATCCTTTTTACGAATATATCTACAATTCACGTTCATTCCTCGATTAATTAATCAATTTATTTATTATTTCATAATTTTATATTATTCGCGTAATGACTTCGTTACGCGAAGTTTTATCCAGTTTTCACCTTCTTGATCGCGGTGTAAGATGTGATGTATATTATTATATGCGTGTGTGTGTGTGTGAAGTTGAATTTAAAGTTTATATAATATATTTTGAATCGCGGCCTCGCATCTTAATTGGCCAGCCTCATAATGAAGCCTTAATTACGACTAAGCATAATCCAACAGTTCTGTGGAACAGCAGCCGGTGTTTTACCCCTTCCACGGTTAAAGTTCTACGTTGGTTACGTGGTGCGGTATACATACATATACATAGAGATGTAGTAGAGAGGTAAAGGTACCTACCTACCTACCTACCTACCACGCCAACATGCTATGTGAAACACACTCGTGACTCCTTAGCGTTTTCCTTACCTATTCTCCTCCTTCTACTTAACTCGTATATATCTACCACTACTCTTGAACGCCAGTTAAGTTTTCGTATTAATAATCAGTATAATAATTAGTATTTTCACGGACGACTTAACAGGAAGGATGCTCTGCTCCGAGAAACTTCAGAGCGCTCAACTTCAGCTCAATCTTGATTTCAACTTCTATTCGTACATACATACATATATAACATACATACATATACGTATAGATCGCGTTGGTACTATAAACGCGAACATATTTCAACCCGCTAATGTCCCGATCCAGATAAACTAGCTACAACATTCCCTGCGCGATTTCAACCAACCGAGGAGAGAGACTTAATTTAAACTTTTAAACTGCTAGACTTTACAAGAGATATGTCTAATAGGTAACGTTGCCTGGTGTTTTTTGGTTCTGTGTTTTTTTGTTTTGTTTTTTGTTTTTTGTTTTCGTTTTATTTTTTTGGATTATGTGGATATCTTCAAAAGTATAAGAGAAAAAAGAATGAAAATGAAAAGTAAGGTGAAACAGAATCGAGGATTTTAAATCCCCGTCTAACAACCTTCAATTTAACTGTCGAGAGAGGAGTTTGCGTAACGAACTTTTCTTCGACGATGCAAATGAATGAAGGAAAACGCCTAGTGTATAAAAGTACCGAGGTAATATGATTTTCTATCATTCATTGAATGCGCGAGAGTTTTCTTAAAATATACGATTATTCGAAAGAATTAGGAGGTATTCAGGAACGTAAGAAATCACGAAGCATTGTCGATCTTTTACTTCGTCCACATTCCTTGTCAAGATTTCCTTTCCTTTTCCTGCCCTCTTATAGCTTCGTTCTCTCGCGTTCACTTATATTATACTCACTACGGAGTAAAGTAAAGTTCGCTTTCTCGAACCAGAGAGGTAGGCAGGTACCTAATCATATTAACTTAGCAAGAAACTCTAATCATCTTCTAAGGTGGATAAAAACGCGACAACTAGATCTATATACGATTCTCAGTTATAAAATAATTCTTACTTCAATATTTACGCAACTCATTTGACGCTTCGATTTACTTCTTCATCGCTGAAATTTTTCTTTCTTTTGTTTTTTTGTACTCTGTTATTTGTTGTTGAATTTTTCTTCGAGAAAAAACGTATCAGGTATAGGACGAAAAAAAAAAAACAAACAAACTTGTGGCTTCAACGTATAGCTTGGGGTAATTGAGCATTTTTGTATAATTTAATGCGAGGAATAAGTTTTTATTTATACACATATTATAAGGCGAGAAGATGGGAGGTACGGCGAAGTCTGTTGTTACGATTGTGCTGCCAGAATCCGGACGCAACAAGATAAGGAGCTAAGGCGATTATAAAATCCAGGAAATGTATTCCTACCGCTTAAACGCCAAATGGACGTGAAACAATGAGCTTTAAATATGGTTATTACCTCTCGCCTCGCCTCTCTTCTCGCCTAACCACATTCAACCCTTTTCTCTTATTACTTTACCCGAATTTTCTCACTAAACTTTATCTCAGATCGTTCCACCCATATTATCTTCAGTTTATTCTTACGAATATATTCTCTACCCGGGTTTCTATTATTCATTCATTCTTTCATGCATTCATTCATTCATTCATTCATTCGTTTATTCTTACAACCAGTTTTCAAACTTTCAAATGAAATCAGGTCATCACGTTAGTTAGTCTCTGTCGTTCGTTACATGTCGGTTTTGTTTGTTTTTTTAATATCAAGTCGATAATTTTGCACAACTTTCTCGATGATTATATTGGTCTGTAATTACGATAAATTATCTTTCATTCTTATTACTAGATATAACGAGAATTTAATCGTAATTGACATCTTTTTATCATCAGACGTAACCCAGTATTTCGTATGTCGTGAGATTTCTCGGTTTCTTTCTGAAGTAGTCTTCAAACTTGTCGCCAGGGTGCAAAATGTACTAGTTTTTCGCGCAGGTAAAACTACCCGAGGTTTCTTAAAGGACTCGGGTTCAGGTAGATCGAGCATACTTACCTGGCGCAGAGGATACCGTGATCAAAAAGGCGGTTCCTCCAAGACGAGGCTCTTCCATTGCACTTCGGGTCGAGCTGAACCTTGCGAATACCCCAAACGTGGGTATCTCGGGCGTATTATTTTTGGTAGTCAGGACTGCGTTCGCGCTGTCCTGAAATTATATATTCAAAAACTAAAATTTTTCCTTCAAATTAGCGCAAGTCCTTGATTTTTTTCCTGAGGGGTTAGCCATTCGGTGAACCTATATAGCAGAATCTCCTGAAATGATTCAAATTTCTTTCCGAAATCTATGAAATCACCTGACGTCTGTCTAAAATCTGTTCAAATTTATCGGAGTTACAATTGTCGTTTAATATCTCGCACGTCAATCTGAATACTTTCGGCGTCATCAGCCGTGAAGTTTTACACATTTTTTTCAAGTAATGCGGAATCTTGAGAAATCATTCAGGAAATTCTGTGGAATTATTTTGAATGTCTTGAATTACAAACCCGTGGGGGATATTCAGATCACAAGAAATCTCGTCGTATGATGAATTCCTACGATAAATGTACGTATTCAAATCGTGCGAGGTGTTTAAAATTCTTTGAAATTCTGTGAACTTCTATTTGAAATCTGTCGATATTCCAACTTGTTTGATATTTTGAAACTGCTCCAAATCACGTGTAACTTGAAGTACGCGAAAACTTTGAATTATATAGTTGACTCGTATAGGCTTAAGCCTCTTGAATTCGGTTAATATACCTACTATATATCGAATAATCACTAATCTTGAACTTATTCAAATTTCCTCTACGGTTTATCCAATACCAAAATAATCGACGAAAGCTTGTACTTGCCAAAGAACGATAAATCCCTGTCTCACAATCATATCATCATCATCATCAACTGGAAATGATCATATCTGAAAATCGTATAAAAGTGAAGATGTAAAAAAATGTGTGTCTTATAAAAGTGATCAACGCGTGTGTATGAAGAATACGAAAAGTCATTCGATGTGAAATGTCCAGTGGCCAATAAATTCAGCTGGGTGGACTGCAGCTGTAACGAGGTAGGTATATACGTATACATATAAAACACAATGAAAGGTTGAGGGTCGTTTCTTTTTTACTCGAACAAAGTGCGAATTAGCACTACTCTCTCACCCTTTCCAACGGGATAGACCATCCCCCTCTCACTGCCAGATGAGAAAGACAAGGATGGCCTTTTTCCCTTTCTCTGATTTTACTTGTATACTATTTGTGTGTGTTAGTCTGGCTTCACGTACATGTACACAGGTATTATATATATAGGTATATGCGTGTACTTGTGGATGGGCAGCAAACGCGCAGGGAAACCTCGAATAGGGGTAGGTTGTAGGTTGTAGGTTGTAGGTGGTAGGGTGGTAGGTGGTGGGTAGGTACCGTTGGTGGGGAAAACAGGGCGAAGTGTCCCCGCTGATAAGAGCACCGAACGACACAACCACAACTGTTTTATCTTCTTCTCAAATCGTCCTCCGCCATCACCAAGTCGCCGCCTTTTCCACACCCTGCTCTACTCACCCTTACTCTCTTTCCGTTTCTCTTTCTCTTATCCTCTCTCTCTCATTCTCTCATTTTACCAATTCCCTTTTCTTTTATCCTCTACTCTCCTCTCCTCCTTCGTAATTTTCTTGTTCTTCTTCTTCTTCTTCTTTTTACCGGAAGTTACTAAATGTTGGGTTCGTTTCGTACCACGTTGCAAGTTTCTTCCTCAAACACTGCCCTTTATAGCATATTGCAATTCTTTACGGAGTAGTAAAATTATTTACACTAAAATCCAACACTGGGTTGAATTTTTCAAGGTATTTCAGGTTTTTTAACTGTATCATTGGTACATTTTTCGGTACATACCACGTGTCTGTAGATAGAGACAAACGTATTACATACATATACCAGGAACTTGCGACAGGGGTGTTTGGGATTGTTAGACAACAATCACGATGTCATTTCGGGAGAGCGTTGAACCGCGAAATGGTCGTCTGCCCTCTAGTCTAAGCGTATTGCTGACGATGAGGGTTGGCCGAGAGGACTCACACCGCAATTGCTAATTTCGTGCTTAGTCAAGGGTCGTGTTAAAAGTTTCAAGCAAACTGAGAGACTGTAGTCAGATTCGCACCTAGATAAGTCTCACGGATTGAAATTTCACCTCCCGAACATAAAAAAAAGAAATAAAAGTAATATTGAAAATAGAATGAACAAATTGGGACCCGAAAAATGGATTTCTGATAGCAAATTGAGATTCGATCTTTCGAAAGTACGAAAACAACGCAGGCAAACCCATCAGCCGATTTCACAGGCAATTATGCTGAAGCTGGCTGGGGGTTTGCTGGTCGAGGATAGGGATGGGGATGGTGATGGTGATGGGGGATGGTTACACTTATTTAACGCCAATGTGGCTCTGCCGGAGCCCTTCGACACTTGCGCCTGGTTCGCGTCAAGATTCCATTTGCGTGAAATTGTCAATGATAGAATAGCAAATTGAAAAGTTTGCTTTCAGCGAACGACGACGCAGACTACAGCATAGATGCGGATTTAGGTATAATGTACATACGAGGTATATGAAAATACACGTTTCTAATATTTCCCACGTGTGTACGTGTGTGTGTGTGTCTTATTCGCAGTACGTATAGACGTTATTTGTCCAACGTCGATGGCACTTTTTCCCCGTTATCCTAACAGTCAAACTTTTTCAACAAATTCAATTATCACCCTTATTATTATTATTATTATTATTATGATTATCTCCATCGTCATCTGGGGATTATTGTTTTTCGAATATCCTTCGACTTCTTCGAGTTTGGCCAGTCATCCAAGCTATACCTATCGTATGAAAGGGAATTTAACATTTCTTCGCGGTAGTTCGAACCCTGTTTATCTAGGTCCTCGATAACCGTGTTATCGCTAGCTCACTTACCAATGCTTTCGTTTCATTCCATTCATAGAATTGAGTATATTGATACGATCGGGGGAAACTGGCAGCGGGTATAGGGCGTATGGATACAATTATTATCCGAGGGTCAACCGCGACATATGAACAGGGGACTTGCCTGTCTCGTATATCCTTCTGTACAGAACGTCGTGAGCTTTATCAATACCCAGTGTATGTATACACAGTTCCGGAGATAATTTCTCTTCTTCATTTTCTATCATACTAGATTTTTTTTCCATAATTTTTCAATTGGCGCCATTCCATCCGGAGAGATTTGAAAATTAAGAAAAATTTACGTTTTTGAAAATAGACTTTTCGAATCTTGCGGAATTGGACTCTATACATAGACGAGATCGCATAGATTCGCGTATGCCAGGCTATACGGCAGGGAAGGGCGAGGAGTTGAGGTGATTGTGGGCAACCGCCCGCGTCATTTCATAGCTTGAAGCGTTGCTGTGTGTCAAGTTGGTGGGTTGAATCTGCCCCGGAGGGCTGGCCGACATGATGGAAACAAGAAATTGCGGCAAACAGGGTTACGGACGCCTCGACGCCTCGTAAATATCGCGAAACAGCCTCCAGGGTGTAGGGATTGAAAAGTCGAAAAGGGATTGAAAAGTCTTTAGCAATACCACGCGACAAATAGGTACAATCCGTAATCATTTTTTTTTTTCATCCTTTGCAATAGAAATTTTGACAAAACGTTACTTCCTCGACATTATAATATTATAACGCCAAGAAAACGTATATAAATTTGTTTTCTCTAATTTTTTTTTTTTTGGTTTCTTTAGTTCGCCTTGTTCTTTCTTTTTCATATTCTTACTATGTATACAGAATGTTAGAATAGTCTAATCTTATCAAAGGCGATAGCATAACACTTGATAAAGATATAACCACCTGCCAAGAAAGAGTCCCGCTTCAAACTTGGTTTATACGATTGAGCTTACTATCTTTTTTTCATTTTTTCTTCTTTTCTTCTTATCGCCTAGTCAAGAAAAAACCACGGTGATTGATAGAGAGAAAGAGAGAGAGAGAGAGATAGAGTGGGAATTGTAGTATAGAAAACGCGTTCTTCTTGATCGATTCAAATTCAACTGAACTTATATACATACCTATGTATATCTTTCGTATGTATATACATATATCCTTTTCTCGATAGAGAAGAGGAGAGATGAATCTTTTTAAATCCTTGGAAAGGATTTTTCTTTCTTCGCAGACAGCTATAGGTATCCACTCATACCCATACCTCTTACCTCGAGCACTTATAGCTTTACTCAAAAACGCGAATATAAGGTTCGCCTTGATTCGCCGGGGGAGACACTCGCGCGTTTGTATTCAAACCGCTTACTCAACTGCCTATCTTTTTATTCAAGCTTCACTGAACTTTCCATTTCTTATACCACCGAATACAAGCAAAGGAAAAAAAAATAAAAATCCAAAAAAAGAATGAAAGCAAGAAAAGAAATGAGAATAAGAAATAGACAATTTTTTCGCTCAAATTATAATTCACATATAGACAATGACATCCTTACCCTTCGCTTTTCTTCTGCTATTCGGCATGAATCAAGTTCTGCAGATTTTTCTCTTACGTCTGTCACGATTGAATATACTTCTCAGGACATAGTACCTGCCCCTTGCAGTAGTCTTCAAACTTGTCGCCAGGGTGCAAAATGTACTAGTTTTTCGCGCAGGTAAAACTACCCGAGGTTTCTTAAAGGACTCGGGTTCAGGTAGATCGAGCATACTTACCTGGCGCAGAGGATACCGTGATCAAAAAGGCGGTTCCTCCAAGACGAGGCTCTTCCATTGCACTTCGGGTCGAGCTGAACCTTGCGAATACCCCAAACGTGGGTATCTCGGGCGTATTATTTTTGGTAGTCAGGACTGCGTTCGCGCTGTCCTGAAATTATATATTCAAAAACTAAAATTTTTCCTTCAAAGTAGCGAAAGTCCTTGATTTTTTTTTCACGAGGGGTGGTTACGTAATATTTGAAATTACCTGAGATCCTGTAAAAGCGTTCCAAATTTGTTGAAATTAGAACCTCAGTCGCACATGGTTAGAAATCAGATTACATATGTTTGAAATATTCGGAAACCTTCCCAATTAGTACGAACTATTCGTGGTTGCCAGGACTTCCTGTCTTTTGAAATATACAACCGAAAAGAGATTGCAATGTTTACGCTCGGGGAAAAATACGTTTTCCTCGTTTTGAGTGGTTTTATATTGATTGGGGAAAAACCACGAAGAAAGACAGAAAGTCAAGAAAGAGAGAGGCATAAGAAGAATCTCATCATCTTGTCTTGCGAACAATTAGGTACAGTGGAGTGGCTGTAGTAATTAATTAAGTAACAATTAACTCTGTTATAAATGAAAGCGGTTTTCATTTGAGCTGATACCTCTTACCTGGGCGATATAATAATCTATCCTAAATAACCCTGAGGCTGAGACGTCGGGACGCGGTAGAAGCAGCCACCCGCGACGCCGTCGCCGCCACCACCGTCGTCTCAGAAGCCAAAGTAATCTTGCCGGGATTCAATTACCCGGCCTAGTGCTGCAAATTTAAAAACACAAATTATATTTTCACAAACCGATTAGCTTTCGTTTACCTAGGCTATTTTCCACTCCGTGAAAGATATTCTACATTTTTATTATATCGCCGCATTAGAAGGACGATAAACGATCACATACCTACTTATACTGAATGCTTTTTGAATCATTGTTGATTAAAATCTAATCACGTATTACCTCGTGGGATTCCGAATCACGATAATCTGATCTAAAGAATTAATTGGCCACCGATGTTCTTTGAAGTTTGAAGAAAGTCATGTTTGTCTGACTAGTGCGTGGCTCGACTACTTGCTTTCGTTTCTTTGCATCTATGGATTCAAAATTCTGTATCACGTCAGTGGTTGAATCCACAGGGAATTTATACTGAAGAATAATCTTCGACAGACTCCGTAGTGTCTAAAAAATATTTTCTCATATTTTTCCAAGCTTCGGAATGTTCGGGGAAAAAACTATTTTCCCGAGAGTGGAAAGTGGAAGTGGCTGACCAGGGTTGGTACGTTTTCTGAAATCCAACACGGAAAAAAGTGCGCTAAAATTTACTACGTGAAGGGTAATTATATGGACAGTACGTGTTTTCAGTATAAGAAATTGCAGCAATTGTGGTGTTTGGTACATTGGGGCAAGTAGCTTCGATGTCTATGTATAATGAGTAAATGTCATCGTAATTGGTGTAATTTCTACTGAAAACAAGTGCTGTCCATATAATTACCCTTTACAGTTTACATAGTAAAGGCCCTAGAGGTATAAGCATGGTGAATCGGCCCCGGAAAGATATTTTGATGATACTTGGAGGATATGTAGGTACTAATAAAATACTAAGATTCTGAAAGATTCAGATCCCTCAACTCAATTGGTTTTCGAGAAAAAGCAAAATATGTCGAAAACAGAAAAACATTTTTTTCTCAGGATTGAAGCAACCGATTGATCAAAATTTGGATATGTTTTGGGGGCTGACAATAGCTCCTACCAAAGAAATTGATCCTTGTTAAAAAAATTATTTTTCTTTTAATTTCAGTTTTTGACCATGATCCAATTTTGGCACAATTATGAAACTTTTTCTCTCAAACCTTCCATATTACCCTACAACAGTATGAATTTTTGAAAATTAAAAAAACGGTACGCCATAGTAGAAAAAAATAAAATCCACTTTTTGGCCCAAATAATGAATATATTTATATGTTTTGGGATGAGATTTTTTCATTTCAACGGACATTCAAATCGGTCGTATCTATTGAAAGTAATATTTCATATTCAAAATAACAGCAATCTGTTTTTTCAAATTTTTTTGTTTCAAATTTTTTTTCGTCAGTCGTCGAAAAATCCTTTTATTAGTGTAGGCTGTTGAGTTTAATAATGGAAGAAAAAAAACAATGAATCAACGAAATGAAATTTAGATTTTTTGAAAGTTTATAGATTTTCTCAGAAAGAAAATGTTTTCATCTTTCATTGATTCGATAATTTTTGGTTGTATCTTTGTGTCAAGTTTATAAAAATACATATACATATATTAGGCTGGTTCAATAAATCGACCATTTTTTTTTCAAATTTCGCACTGAACTATCTTTAGGGTACCAAAAAAAGACACCTGTGAAAATTGGAGCGCTTAATTTTAATATTTAGAGGTCGCGCATCGAGAATTTTCATTTCCCATCTAAATACCACGGGAATTTTTTTTTTTTCATAATTTTCTAGCTCACAAATTAATCAACAGACTCTTATGCGCGATACATATTTTTGTAGGAAATTGAACCCTCTACAAAAAAGGTCTGCTATCATTTTTCGATAAACCAACGGGTTCAAAAGGTATTTAAAGTCAAAGTTCAATTTATGTCGCATAACTAAAAGCAAAGGGCCAAAGCGCAAAAATAAAATTTCCGTTTTTTAACTGCCAAAATATTGTTCCTGCAACATAAGACCTTTTTGGCATAGTCGCAAAAAGAGTTAAATATCGATAATCAATTGCACATTAATATCAACAAATATTTTGAGGAACAACTTTTTAACATAAAATTCAATTATTTTTATATTTTTATAAACTCGACACATACTACAACGAAAAATTATCTAATCAATGAAAGATGAAAACATTTTCTTTCTGAACAAATCTATAAACTTCTAAAAAATCTAAATTTCATTTCGTTGATTTATTGTTTTTTTTTTCTTCAATTATTAAACTCAACAGTCTACACTAATAAAAAGATTTTTCGACGACTGACGAGAAAAAATTTGAACCAAAAAAATTTGAAAAAACAGATTGCTGTTATTTTGAATATGAAATATTACTTTCAATAGATACGAACGATTTGAATGTCCGTTGAAATGAAAAAATCTCATCTCAGAACATATAAATATATTCATTATTTGGGCCAAAAAGTGGTTTTTATTTTTTTCTACTATGGCGTACCGTTTTAATTTTCAAAAATTCATAATGTTGTAGGGTAATATGAAAAGTTTGAGAAAAAAAAAGTTTCATAATTGTGCCAAAATTGGATCATGGTCAAAAACTGAAATTAAAAGAAAAATAATTATTTAACAAGGATCAATTTCTTTGGTAGGAGCTATTGTCAGCCCCCAAAACATATCCAAAATTTAGATCAATCGGTTGCGTCAATCCTGAGAAAAAAATGTTTCTCTGTTTTCGATATATTTTGCTTTTTCTCGAAAACCAATTGAGTTAGGGATCTGAATCTTTCAGAATCTTAGTATTTTATTAGTACCTACATATCCTCCGAGTATCATCAAATATCTTTCCGGGGCCGATTCACCATGCTTATACCCCTAAGTAGGGCCTTTGACAGACCTTTTTTTTCGTGAAGATTCCCTGAATCTTCCGGGTATTCCAGACCGAAAATAGTGCGTTTCCAGATATTTGGAAAAGTATCCAACACCTAGGGATCACGATTATCTTTGATATAATAATGATATCTTCAGTATTGATAATCATAGTCTCGATCATCATCGATTATAGGAAACAATTACTAATTGCCTGAAAATTATCAAAAATACGAACTGGTTTTTTTTTTTGGTATTGTATTACAATTCAGATGAAAACGCACTCTTATTTTTTTAAACATAAAAAACCAGACGTTGCGACAAAATTTCCGGACTTTTCCCGTTCACGCGAAATTCTTTGACTGCTCCAGGTTTTCCAGGTGCGTATACCAACCCTTCTGACCGCATTCTTTCCACTAGCAGCCTAACGATCAACGTCTCGAAATTGCAATTTCTATGTGGACATTTATTGTTCAAAGTTCGAACAATTTCATCGATCTTATTCTCATACCTTCTTGCTTACGAGTATTGTTAGTCGTGCTCGATACCCACATACGTTAGCTCGTATAGTATTGCAGACGAGAATGAGACGTACGAGTATAAAGGAGCGTGTTTGTTGAACGAATACTGGAAGTCTTCAAAGCGTGAAGAATCCCTCCATTGTATGGGGGTGTGTATTTCATTACAAAGATGTACGCCGTCACATTTGCTTCTATACTGCTTGCATCGACTACTGCTTGCATATTCATTGATGCGTACGATTCTAGCCAAAACCTCTGCGAGATATTGCGGCGTTGCAGGGAATTACATTCGCGAATACCAAAACAGCGTGAAATCCGCGAACTTTCTTCCCATTTTCTTTTCTCTTTCTCTCGAGGAATCTACGATATAAAAAAAAAAAAAAAATATGAGAGACAAGAGGGTGTGGAATCAATCCTTTTTCGACTTAGTTAATAAACAGTGAAAGTTCGATGAGGTTTCTCGAAGAATTCGCATCTTATTTAAAAACGTTTTGCTCAGGGTGGGGAGACGGTGGCCATTTCGGACGCAGTTCGTTACGATTAAGGGTAATAAAAGTCGAGTGATCGCCAATGGCCATATAATGCGGAGGACCCTGAGGTTTCGCTACGGTTCGCGTAGAAGTTGGAAAGATTGGAAACAAAATATCGTAAAGTATGGCTTTTGGCTGGTTGGTTGGTCGGTTCGTTGGTTGGTTGGTTGGTTTGCTGTGGGTATGGATGGTATAGGAAGGGATGCGGTAATGTGTTTCGCCGATACGAACTGCAGATATCTATAATACCGCGGTGCCCGAATAGTATAAACAGTTTGCAGGGAAATCGCGGCACCCCCCAAAAGTGCAAATAAAAATGGAAAGCTGGCCATTATGGCTCGCGGAAAGCATGACGCATAACCGGCTGTTTCAAATTGATATTTCGAAATTCGCTCCGATTCTCTTCCTCCCTCTACCCCAGATTTTGCCATTTCGCGTTATGACTCGGCCGATATAAATTCACGTGCATCTAGCTAGCCCGCGATTGATCCTACCTCGTTCGTCATTTAAATCCTTGCGAAAAATATTCCTCTTTATTCTTTTTTCATTTTCCATTTTCATTTTTCTTTTTTCATTTTATTATAAAGCAGCCTTCCGGATTTATCGAAGGCCTGCTAGAACACTTCCGGTCAGAAAGTTTTCGGGTTAGGGGTAGGCGATGGGAATATAGAGGCGAGACTCTCGTGTTACCAGGTTTTTCAATTTCGTGTAACGTCCAGTTCCTGACGTCCAGTCCGTGGCGTCTTTTGGCAAAGTGTCTTTCTGATAAGATAAGTTCCTATTCCTCCTTCTCATATATGACTCGCTTGATGCAGTAGGTATACCACGCGCCTTGCTTCTACCGGCATAAGTTTTCCTTATATATGATCGTACCCGGGAAATGCGGTGATTCTATCGGTACTTTAGAGCCAATCTATACTTACACATATTTCTTTCTGTCTGTATATATGTATGTATGTATGTATGTATGTATGTATACGTATATACCTAGATCTGTGTTCCGAGATCTTTTTTTTTCTCCTTCTGAAATATACCGAGCTACTATTTTACCCGATTTTGAAGGGTGGTGGTATCGGTTGTATCGGGCAAAGGGTGGGATTAAAGTTCAGAATTCTAAAAGTTCCGAACGGTCAAAAAATTTCGAATTTATTTGAATTTCTAGAAATGTTAGAGTTCGGAACTTGCAAATTCCGAAAGGTCGAAACGCAGTCGACTCAAAGATCCAAAAGTTCAAAATTCAGAATGTCCAAAAAGTTTTTCAAATTAGCTACGTAAACTTTCGTTCGAATAATCTTTCTGGCAACTATCAGTCGGTAGTATAAAAATTTTGTTTTTTAACTTTATAAAAATTTTCACCTTTCGCAGTTTTTGAAATCCAGAATTTCAATCCCACCATTGCTGAGAAATTGGTAAAAGTTGATTCAGTTCATTTGTCGCGTAGTTGTGATCGACGAATGAAATTTTCACCTTTGTGCAATAAAGAATGGTAAATGACCACCTCAGGTTCGAAACGATAATGTTGTTTAACGGCATTCAGGCTGTATAGAGTATACGGGATACAATAGAACCGGAAACAATGAGACAATCGGCCAGGGTTAGAGAAATAGAGAAAGAGAGAGAGAGAGAGGGACAGAGAGAGGAAGAGAGATCGCCTAAAGCGGAGACCGGAAGTCAACAATACCGGACAATACGCGACAATACCCGCTACGTCTAGTCCCCAATCCTAATTGGTCAAGTTTTGCAAACTCAGGAACTCGCCCTCTACCTTCGACCCTAACTCACAATTCTCACCCCTTTCTCTCTTTCTCTCTCTCTCTCTCTTTCTATTTATTCAACACTAGCCAATTCAACTTTCCATCAAAATTTAGTAAATTATTTACAAGTGTATAAAAGCTCCGTGTATAGGTACAGGTTCATTTTCAAATGAAAAATACCTTTTTTTCGTTGTGTTTTTTTTTCACTATCTGTGAAATTTGATTGAAATTCACAAATTTCATTGTCTGTATGTATGAATATTTTTGAACACCGAAGGTTGAAAAGTTAGAAAAAGAAAAGGGGAATCAGGTGATTGATGAAATTATTCATTTTTTATGCGATTAGATGATGAAAATTTTAGTCCTCCATTGATATAATACATATAACACCGTGATAAATTTTTTTTTTTCCCAAATGAATCCTTCCTCGCATGTTATCGCGGCCCTCCACTCTTTATTATGATCATTATTATTCGTATAATCGGATCTGGGACGGTGATTTCGGTTTGTCTATGGTAACGCAGTTGTCTCCCTACAATGCCTCGCTGAATGCCTCATTGTCTGGACCGACACCAGCTCAAAACTTTCGCTCGCGCCACGGACATCCCCTATTTTCATCCCTTCCATCTACCTTTCACCCTCTCATCCTCTATATATACCCGAAACTATATATCCATTCTGGAGCACCCCCTCGAAAACCCCATTCCATTCGCCCTTATTCTTCATTGAATTCATTTCACGCAATCAAACGATTGTTGGCCGTACGTTATGGGAGGTACGACATGGAAACTTAATCGTATTCTTTGCTCACTCGCTCGTGATCGTAACAAATATATTTGACAACTTATCCATCTAACTATGCCAAGTTTTCAGGGTATATGCTGTTCATTATTTCATTATCGAACTTCTAATAACGATCGAGACAACTTGATCGAAAACAATTTGGTCAACCGGCTAATTGCTCTGCGGACTTTTCTTCACCCTTTACTTTCTTTTCACTCTTTCTCGGTTTTGATTTTGTGGCTGAAACGAGCTTTGCAAATTGCCAAAATTTTGAATTCTGTGCAACCTAATGATTTGCTGAGGTTGCATTTAATTCTGAACGTGTTGCACTTTGGTATGACTATCTTGCTGTCAAAAATCAATCACCCCATGTATTTTGAAAAAAGGTAGAACGAATGAATTTGAAATTTGAAATGAAACTTAGGTAAGTGTTCCAATTAGTGACACTTTATTGAGACCCAATCATTGACACTTATATTTTCTCAAATTTCAAATCGATGATAAAAATTCTGAATGTTTTTCGTCACACAAATCAATTGCCAGAGACTCAGAGAATACGAATTAAATTTTCGATAATTTGAGAGTTCACGGACAGAAAGAAATCATTGAAAAATGTCAATAATTGGGACAGTGTCAGTAATTAGGACACTTATACCTTACAGCTTGTTGATAGAGAATTGCCATATCCAATTAAGCGATTTACCGATTGGTTCGCGGGCCGTAAAAAGTCAAAACGTCAAAATCGAATGAAAGAAAAGATATTGGTAATCGAAACCAATAATGAAAAGTCCAGAGCAAATCAGTTGATTGATGATTTTTCGAAGCAATGATCGGATTTTTTCGTCTATAAATTCATGTCGTCGCAACTGTACTATTAGGTATACAAATGTATAGTTCGATGAAGAAAAATCCAACAAAACGGGGGCGGTTGGTATATGGAACGTGTGTTTTTATGATCACGTCTTGGCGGGGGGGTGGAGCTGGAGTTTCTTCTGCAGTAGTAGGGGATGGTGATGGGGGGGTTTTAGGGGGAGGGAGGGTTTGAGGATGGGTTCTGGTTGTCGCCTTTTATTTCTGATAGCGTTGGCAACGGGTCGGGGTAGCTACTCTGGGACTGAGACATTATCGTCCTGGCAAAAGCCCTTTTCTTCCCCCATAAAGGCAATCGCGCTTTCTTCGTTCTCGAGATAACAGCCACCGCGCACTAACCTTCTCGAGCTACCACAGAATGGAAAATGGGAAAATGGCGAGACGCTCGTGCGCCCGAGACCGCGCAAGGAAAAGCGTTTCTTAAGTGGCCGGGCACGAGAAAAAAAAAAACCAACCTTTCGTTATTAATCTACTTAGTCAATCATTTTTTTCACCCCCAATTCTCATTTTGTCTTTTTTCTTCTATATCTACGTACTTCCGTTTTACATTTCTTTTCTTTCTCTTCAATTTTTCTCTTTTTACCTGACTTTGACTTTTTTTAAATTGCTTCTTGTCTTTGATTTTCATGAGAAGAGATTCAAACCCATTTTCCTAACCCCTTTTTTTCTTGTTTCATTTTTTTTTCTTTTTTTTTATCGTCACTCACGGATTTTCTATGTATGTACGTAGTACACGTGAAATATACGGGGATCGGAAATCCTTTGACAAAGAGACGGGGTACGATGGGGTGTAAATTCATGTTATTTCAGTCAGAGTTTAGAGGGTGTAGATTCCTGGGCATTCGCGATCGAGTAGCCAAGACACACTGTGCCATCGCATATATACCGTCAATGAGGGTATTCTTCGGTTACAATACCCGGCACAATCGTATCGAGTACTTCCTCGAATACTAATGGAGAATTTTGTCCTCTACGCACCGTGATGCTGTTTCTCTTCGTTCTTTGCCATACATAGAGATATGTATGTATGTTGTACATACACTGCAGCTCGAAGAAGCCGTAGAGATAGAATTATGAACTATTTCATTGTTCCCAAGTGAAAAAATGGAAAAATTGATAAATAAATCAAGAAAAATTGCAGGATATTTCAAGGTTCAATAATCACAGCGAATGAAAAACCACAAGAAATATTATTGAGTATTGCATATATGTTTCATTTATTTTCAATTTATTTACAAGCCATATTGTTGTGTTTTGTTGTTTTTTTCGGTTTATCCATATTTTACAGTGGGAATTTCTCCTCCTTTTCTTCCGATTTTTTTATCATATTTTTCTTATCTTGTTCCGTCATAGTAAATAATTATTATTTTTTTAATTTTTTTTATTAACCCTTCGATCAGACACGGGTTGAAATTTGGATTGAGAAACCTGAAGAATTGAACGGTGTGTGTAATCGAAGGGTTGACGAGTTCAGAAGAGTCTATTAGCTGGACATCGGATATTGTTGTAATGATCGTTATTTTGAAATTCGATTATACAAACGCCTAATTTAGAATTTCAAAAAAGTCAAAAGCTTACGTATATCGTTAGACAACCAATGAAATGCCTATAAATTTAATGGCGCTTTTACTTGTCACTGTTGAAAGACCCGCATTATTAAATAAAGAATTAGGATTCAATGCCTCGGTTATACTATAATATTTATCCATATTTATTCTTTATACAATTTCTATAGATATACAATATAATATGTCGATCACATTTTATGCATATAGGTATACGTGGAATGTATAAGTATACCTAAATATATATACCGTACTCTTTCAACCTCTATAACGTTTGGTAGTACATATATGTATATATATTGTAATCCGTAATTTATTATACTATAGAACGTAAAACAATTAATTATATATAAGTAAACAATTTATATACGATTGCACAAACGTCACGGGCTCGTTTTTAATTTTGTTTTCAATTTTTACAGCATATCTTATGCATATAACTCGTTTGAAATCACAAATCTCAACTAGTCATATCATTCCTCGATCGATATTCAATTATACATCCAGTTTATACAAACTTAACAAATTTTTTATACACCCGTCTAATATAAAAATGAAAAAAACGAATGATAAAAAATCAACATAAATCACATCTAATTATACATTATTCGTACTCATAATTAATATCGCACTATTTCAATTTCTATTTTTCGTATCTCGTATAATATCACTAGACAACTTCATCTCCATTTGTTTTTGTTTTTTTTTTGTTTCACGTTCGAAAAATTTGATGACTTGGATATTTCGAAAATGAACAGGAATCATTCTCGAGGTTCAATAATCCAAGGGTCCTACAAAGTCTTGGAGTTTGAGTCAATTTTTTCTTTTTTGTTGCAAAAAAAAACCAAAGAACAGTTATCTTCAGCTCCTGTAATTAACGGTTTCATTTTTTACCGCAATTATTCAATTACAATTCAATTGAATAACAAACAGATGAAAAGATTGACGAAAGATTGAAGAAGTAAAGATGCGATCTCATTTCAATAAAATGCATAACTGTGAAAGAATACGTCATAAGAAAATAGGAACTTGGAATTTTCGGTTGAATTTCAGGTGAAAGTATTCATATAAGTGTTGGAAAAATCAATCGATTTTGTCGAATTTGCAATAAAAATTTTGCAATCCAATCATCTGCAAGCGCGCACTAAATAATCGCGATACAAAATTATTTACGCAAATAATCCAGTTCAGGTCCTCTAACGTATAGCTTAGACACGTACATACATACGTATATACACGTCTTCTACACGTTCCCACGTGGGTATTAATATGTGTACCTTATACGTATAGAAAGATAGAAAAGAGACGGGACCATGGCGCAGTCGATCCGGGGAATGATATACATTCATACGTGTTGTACAAACGTACTGCGAGGGTTTGGCTTAGTTCAGCTGGTTGATCACGAAAGAGGAGATTTGCCTTCGTTCGAAATGGTTTTTTTTTTTTTTTTTTTATTCTAAATGTTTTTTTTCTTTCTCTTTCCCTTCTTTCTTCTTCTATACTTTTGTTTATTTTTATTTTATTTTCGCATCTCAATCTCGCATCTTTCTTTCCTTTGCACTTTATCTTTCGCCTTTGAGTAAATTTACCATTCACGATCAGCACATGCGGTACACGTACGATGCTGCAGGGGGTCTAGAGCTGTCTCGGGACGTAGTTTTCCCTATGCAATACGCGAATTCTTACATGTATGTTTATTTATGTCCTACGTACATGTTAAGTCGTATACGTATGTTTTTATGCGAGGTTCTGAATTTTATATGTACGCGAATACCCGCGGCCCCTGCATATATATGAATCGTCGTCAAAATTTCTGCCAAAGATATATAACCTACCTCGGCTAACTCGGCCCTTTGTAGGATTTCATTTCGTACACTAGACTGACGATGTGATGATAGAAACGCTACACACATCCCTCTCGAACATACACTCGATCGGCTTACCGAATCTGCTGCTGCAGTCTGACGAATGTATGTCGACATCGTGCCCCCAGTTGACGAAAGCTTATACTATAGGTAGGTTGTTTGTACCTTTGAAGATGTAGTGTCAAAGATGTTTCTTTTTATTTCTCACTTTGTACTTGACTCGATTTGCCCTTTTTTTTTTTTTTTTTTTTTTAAATTATTTTTCTTCCTTTCTGATACAGATTCAAATTTAAATTTAGCTGACTGGTACCGTATGTGCTTTTTACAAAAGTATTCTTCGCGACAATCTACATGTGTGTATTCAAAATGCGGTTCATGTGAAGTCAAACATACATTAGAAATAATTGAATCCGTTTTTTTTTATTCTGTTTTTTTTTTATCCTCGTAGAAATTGATTTATACGCGTAGCTCAATACCTTTGTGTATGTATAATAAAGATTCGCGAGGTTGGAATTACGTATCACGTAATATTAGTTGTATACGTATGTACATGATAATTATTATTTTTACTGAAGGAAAAAAAAAAAAAAAAAAAAAAAAAACAGATAGGCAATGAGAAAATTTCGAAATTATGCAGACAGAGATTTTTGACAATCGAGGAAATTATGTACGATAGATCGTTCATCATCTACTTATACGTATATCATCTGATGAGTAAGAAAAACGAAAATCAATAGCGGTTTGTTTCTTCTCTTTTTACTAATTACTAATATTTACTATTATAGTGCTTATCGACGCCTCTAATTAGCACGATCGAGGCTATAAACTTATACTTTACGTCTCATCGCGGGGAATCAATTGTACATCGTAAATTCAGAAAATGAACATAAAAAATAAAAAATTAGATTCTAATCAACCGTTAATCTACGGATTGAAATCGATTTCGATACTTCGTTAACATGATGAAGCAAAATATGATGCGATTTCCTTGACTTTAGTGGTTTAGATGAAAATCTAATCCTGCACAGAGCATTTTCCAAATCTATATCATTCTTAGATTCTGAGGTTTCGGGTCTTCGCTTTGACCTGCGATTCGATTCATCATCATCAACACGGAAAAAACTTGCTGTAAACTTTACTATGTGAATGGTAATTATATGGACAGCATTTGTTTTCAGTAGAAATTACACCAATTGTGATAACATTTACTTATTATAGACATCGAAGCTACTTGCCTCAATGTACCAAACACCACAATTGCTGCAATTTCTACTGAAAACACCTGCTGTCCATATAATTACCCTTCACGTAGTAAATTTTAGCGCACTCATTTTTTTCCGTGAATACAGAATGATAAAAATTCACCGTGACGAATGAATCAGAGTCTCTGGGTTAGAAAAAAAATGGATATGTTTGAAAAAACCCGGTCCTTTTTTTTTTCTTCTCTTCTTATCGCCGCACGATATAGTAATAATTTAACATTACACTATGCATTAAAGCTACGTATGTATATGTTGGACTAAACGCCGGTAATTTTTGCCGGTGATCTAGAAGACGATTCGACGGTGACGCGATCATGTCCGTTGCTAATATCAACCGGAGAATTATTTCTTCCGTTAATTATCGGTGGAGCGTTTATGTTTGTTACCGTTGCTTGTGGAATTGGTGAAAGCATTGGAGGTATTCTCCACCAGTCAGGTGCGGCAGTTGCTGCAGCAGCCCAATTACCGGGTACATGGTTCCCTCGGAAATTTAAATCCGGGAGAACCGGAAGTGGTCTTCATATGACGTGGTGTGAGTTTGACGTTTCCGACGCAGAACTACCCGCCGTCAAACTTGTCACTGAAAAGGAACCACTGTCTCTTTGATGTTGTTGTTGTTGTTGCTGTTGGGTTGATTTAGAACTAGATGGACTTCTGATCGTGCTATTAGAAGCCTCGAAATGATCCCTAGAAAATTTTTCATCCTCCAATTGCTGATCGTCAACGACCTTTGGGTACCTTCCCTCCTCTTTGACTTCCTCCATTTTATTCGGGGTTGAAAAACGGTCCTCGGGTTTAACCAAAAGGTACAAAGGTCTCTTGGACTCGTTCGTGGGACTTGGACATCCGCAGTTTGGGGCACAGGGTTGGGTCCCAAGTCCAGGCCATGCATTGGCAGCAGCTTGGGAGTAGAAGGTGCTTCCGTATATCGCCTGGAAGGCGAGATCCGCTGCTAATTTACCACCGTTAAAATCCTCCGATAGTTTATGGTGCAGAGGGTATAAGTGGTAAGGAAACGGTGGAAAAAATCTTGGGATTTTAAGGTCTTCGTGCGACAGTAACGAGTGCGTTGGTGGTGCTATTGGTGGCAGAAGACTTCGTGGTATTCCAGCCAGTGTGTCTCCTGGCGACATCAACGGGGACAACGAAAACCCAAATTTATTCTCCTTCTTCACTAGGGATTTCGGCTTTCGACGTGGACGGTATTTGTAGTCCGGATGCTCCTTCATGTGCAGTGCTCTGGAACATAGGAAAGAGAAAACTTTGTTAGCCCATGGGATCAGCAGCTAGTACTACTCATAGTTCTGGTTCTAGTTCAGGTTCAGGTTCGGGTCTCTTTGAGGACATTTCACCACTTTCCGGAGTGAAATAGGTCCTCGGTAGAAGAAGAAGAAGGATATGGCCATGTGGTCCTGCGATACATTTATGGATCTACTTACAATTAGCACCACTGCCTTTGCGCTTTGGTTAGGTCTAGCGAATTTTAGATAGTCGTTGTAGGGGTTAGCAAAGCTGGACAATGGGTCGAGTGAGCTAGTATCAACGCCCTATAAGCGAAGGGTTAGCTTCGCTGACGATGCTGGATGATATTGTTACGAAAATTGTAGAGCAACGTCTCGCTAACCCTTTTGGAATCCAATTGTTCGAACGTTCTACGTTATATACGCGAATTTACACGTTTGTTCCAGAGCTGTAGGAATGGATTCTAAATAGGTACTGAAGAAGAATTTCCTAACCTCATTCAATATAGATTTTAGTCAAACTGGACGAATATCGATTACTAACAAAATTTTCCTAGCACTTTTCTTTTTGGTATTTTCGGTTCGCTGCTTCGTAAATTGGGAAAGTTCGATTTCGGATCTTACCGTGATCGCGTATATGAGTGATTCAGTGACTTTGTACAGTATATCTTTCATTCTCACCACAGGTTTGTATATTATCACGAATTTTCTTATTTTTCTTATTTTCGTTCGTTTATAGTTTCTTATCTTTTCGTATACGAATCGTGTGGTATCCACGTCTGTCTCAAAAGACTCGACAAATACCTACCTAGAGACACGTTCAAGTTTTTGTCAGTGATAAGATATCCTTGATACGACGACTTGACGCCTTCAGGTTTGCCTCTGCAGCCGGCAGATATAGATACCTACACAGGTAAGTTTTCTCTCTATTCTTCTCTTTTCTTCTTCTTCTTCTTCTTCTTCTTCTTCTTCTTCTTCTTGTTCTTCTTCTTCTTCTCCTTCTTCTTCTTCTTCTTCTTCTTCTTCTTCTTCTTCTTGTTATTCTCATTTTCCGTTTCTCATTGTACATACACCAATTCCATCGATACTCCCCCATGATTTTTCAATATTTTTCTATGTACGTATACACGTATCTAGGTGTAGCTGTACTCGGTCATTCGTACTATATGTATACATTCGTTACCGATAATATGCATATAAATATTATTTATGTACATATGTATATTGAACTATCAGCGTTGTGGGTGAGAAATTCCACCGCTTCAAATGTATGTAGTACATTACTGCGGGAGAATCGGGATTTCTGATTATTATATACATACATAGATATAGATACATAAGTAGGTACAAGTATATATGTATGTATGTACGTATACAATGTGAGCGAGAATTCTCCCAGCAAACAAAACTCTGTATCTGTACAAAAACCCTCTTTACGTTTATCTGTTTGTCTTCCCTGTCTGTAAATACGATTTCGATAACGTTAATCATATTACCTATTATTTGCCTATGATTGTAGGTACACACACTGTCAGCTCATGTATGTATTTACAACCTATACGCACTTTTCTCTTCAAACTTTTATCCTCGAAACAAAAAAAAAAGCAAAATAAAAGGAATCATTCTGAATATAACGCGTACAAATGTGAGTGTATAAGATTTTGGAAAATCGTCAATCAATAATGAAAAATGATCTATTCCTAGTTTATGTTCGTTTAAATCTATGGTGTGACTTATCACTTGATTATCATTTCAATATATAAGGAGAGGATATTTGCACGGTGCGGTTTTTGAAATGCCTTTTTTCACGGTATTGATACGTAGGTGTATGTACGTATATATGCGTGTGCGTATGTACAAAGGACTCTTTATTTCTTGGAGGCCGGAGGGGAGCGATAGGCCGGATCATATATACCTACCCTGGCAGAATTTCTGGCAAATATACGTGTTAGGTGAAAGATACGCGAACAAAGAGCGGGCTAAGTTCCTCGTATATCTTTTCTCGGGGGGTAGGTAGGTAGGTAGGTAGGTATATCGCATATACCGAACGTCCGTCAGAATTTTTTGGACCGCAAATTTAACCGTCTTGTATCTTCCGTACCTGCGTATAATCTTGTTTTTCTATTAGGTAAGAACGGGAAAATGACAAAATCCAGTTGAAAAAAATGAAAAATCCAATAAGAGTAGAAATCCTCAAACATACACGCTGAACTTTCCTCTTTGGAAAAATATCAAAAGATCCAATATTATCTCGAAAAAAAAAGATCAAATCGATTGTTCGATCTTCAGCGGGTAAAAATCTCTTGAAATTTATATATGGTGTACGAAAAAATCTTTTGAACAAACAAATTGATGAACATAGGGGAGAAAATTATTGGTCAGGTAAATTTGGGAGAATAATAAAAATTGAATACGAACAGAAATTGGTTAAAATTGATATAATAATAGAATAGAGTATTTTCACTAACAATGAGTTCAGGGGGGGTATATTTTACGCTCGCGCAATCCTCCGCGGCATCCGCGAATCGTACGGAATAATAATTTCGCGACAATGTGCCCGTGCAGATAGGACGATGTATAGCACAAAGCGTAAATCAGCATAAACACTCGTAAAGCCTGGGGAACAATAACTCAGCATAAATGCGTAAACACTTTACCTATGTATTCGAACATTCCCATGTGTAGGTGGGTAGGTAGTTTTAGCACGTCCGAAGCGAAAATTGTCGTATATATATATATCGGTATTCAAAATCAGCTAATATATCTTTACAACTTGGCTGCGAAGTGCGTTGCGGTAGGTCGACGCAATGCTACCCGTCACATTCGCAGGTATGCAAATATTTTTCTACGCATGTTTCACTTTTACATATAGGAATCAAGAATTTATCTTTCTGCAAATATGTAAACCTATATGTCAAACAATCAACCCTTTGATCATCGATTTATTTCGAAAAAATATCCGACAATTCAATTCGTAGACTTTCGTATTGCTTCCGGTTTGAAAATGATTTGGATCTAAAGAAATATACTATGTATGTGTCAATCGGAGGAACAAATTTCCGTATATTTTGGAAATTTTTGAAAATAATCTTGAGGAATTTAACAGACGTTTACTTTCTCTTGTATACAGAGTTTATACGTACATCATTGATTATGATTTTGGAATTGATCGCAACAAGGAAACCGAATTTGAGACATGATTTTTGTCTGTGTCGTATTTTTCTAATGTATTCTAAAATCTCCGAACTGTAGATGATTTTTTTATTGCAACGACATCATGTTGGCAGATCGATTGAATAAATGATCGTTGATTATGAGAAAAGCTGACATAATTGATCGGGGTTCATACGGAGTACAGAATATTTTACAATTCTGTTTCTATCTGACAGATTCTACTGGATTTATTTTCGGAAAATTAGCAATTATCATTTCCCGGAACAAAGAAGAGCAGTGATTCAGATTTGAATTCACAGGCAAAGTACCTATGGCCCTGTGAACGTGTTGAGTATAAATTCAATTCAGTTGCATTATTATAAATGTAAACCTAAGTAGTTTTGAAAAATCGGCAATTTCTTTGAGCGCCGAACATCCCTTGGAATTTCGAAATCGTTATTCAAAAAAATCGCTCCCTCAAAAGTAGAGCATGAGTGTTCAAATTAAACTGTTAGAAAAGAAACTCAAAAACGACAGTTTCGCGATTCTGACAAATCACCTGCATGCCTACTTTTCCGCGGGGGAAAATAGAAAAATTACTCTTATACCAAAGAATGAAGCATAGGTTGTGAAAAAAAAAATCGGTAATTTCGTTCAAAGGCCATAACATCGATTGAACAATTCGAAAACGGTCCTGATCGTTTTATCTCTTGCTTGCAGCTTTTGAACTATACCTATGAATTATTCGTCCCCCGTGTACACGAATGAAATATATCTATTTCTCAGGTTTTTCTATTCTCAGTTGATCAGCTTCGTACCTCAACAAAAATGAAACTCTTGTCTCGTGGTTTTTTGAGCTTTCAAACCAATACCCTTGCTTGACAGATCTTCTCACGATTTTCCGCTCTTTCTTCCTCATCCATCGGCCATCTGTGCCGATCGTGATGTCCTATTTGGCTTTTTTCTTTTTCTTTATTTCTTATTCCTTTTTTTCTGAGTATTTTCTTTTTCTTTTTTCTTTCAATGTCACGATACGTGCGGGTCGGCAGAGAGTCCGCGGAGTTGCGTAGCACCTACACGCTACGGGCATCAGCCCATGAAGGGTGAGAACCCTGCAGGCGGGGACAGAGGAGGTGAAATCCTTTTAAATCCACACAATTGCGACAATGGAGCTTTATTTGTTATCTAGAGGGCCACATTGTGAGCCGCTGTGAACCCATCCTGAGATTATACCGGCGGCCAATCGTACCGCAGATACAGCGGAACTGGCGCCTGGACCAGAGCCCTTCTCCCCCTCGTCTCATCCGGGCATATCCTTTCTCCGCGTTTCCCTATTCTCCTTCCTTTTTTTTTTCGAACTTTTTTCTTTTCATTTTTGTTTCATTTCTAAGTTAAGGTTTTTTCTTTGAATTTTTATTACCGATCTCGCGTAGGCCGAGGAGAATTTCAAATTTTGTTAAAATTTATTGCTCATTCTTTTGAAATGTGTTTTCATTTTCGGGAGATTCTCTTAGACTGAAGTTTTAGCTTTGGAAAAAAACAAAAATGATTCTTTCAGTTGTGAGAGAGTTTTGCCTGAAATCTACAGCTTTGCATCAGATAATCGAGATCTTTTAATTAGCCGAAATCCAGTTTTGATCTTTTTTTGACTTCTGACATCCGGAATCGATATCTCTGATTACGGTGGATTAAAAAAAAAAAATTTTTTTCCAGCACAGGATATAATCCAAGTCTGATTTTTCCTGTTCAAAACCAGACCATGCAGAGGGCTGTGAAAAAGTGCAGTAGAGAGTAATCGACGTTTTAAATAATTATGAAAATAAACACCCAATAAAAGGGTGGTGAATAAAAAAAAAGATAGTTTTTTCAATCCGGAGAAGATTAGCTGCACTTCTGCCCTCGCGTTTAATTCTTCAGCGATATAATTTGCTGTTCACTGATCTAAATAAACTCGTAACAGCGATTAGATATTCAGGGTTGGTAATAAAGGGCTCTCCAATAAATACAGGGGCGGATTTGTTCGGTAGGGTTGAAGAAGGGTTGAAGAGGGCAAGGGGGATTTTTTTCCTTCCCCTAGGCAACGACGATGATCGCTGAATCAGAACGAGCGGAACGCCCCATGCTTTAGCAACAATTTAGCTACTGCATGATATTGTGTTATACGACTACGAGGTATCTACGCGCGCATATCAATTTGGTGGTGTTTTTTTTTTTTTTCCTTTTTTATTTCACTTTTCATTTCTTCCCTTCGCTACTCGGCGCCCTATTTTCGTCGTGATTTTGCACCCTTCGATAATAATTATCCTCTAGAGTGTTCTCGAGACTTGGATTAATGATTTTTAAAATCGTAGATAATTAAAATGGTTATTTAATTCGTGAAATTAATTGAGGACTTGGGCTTATTAATTTTTACGTATGTTTGATATATTAATGTAAACTCACCTGAGTCTCTTTGCTTCGTCGATGAACGGCCGTTTTTCTCCTTCGCTCAAAAGTTTCCATTCCGCTCCAAGCCTCTTAGATATCTCCGAATTATGCATCTTTGGATTTTCTTGGGCCATTTTTCGACGTTGTCCTCTTGACCATACCATGAAGGCATTCATTGGCCGTTTTATGTGCTCGTTGTGCATCGTCTTTGATGACATTTCAACTTATCTATTATAATGAGAAGATATTTTGATCTTTGAACTAACGATACTAATTACAACGATAATTTCAACCGCTTCTTATCTTCCAGGATTTATTCATTCGCTGACATTATTCAGTTCTGTTTTTTTAAAATGATTTTACTTCGTTATTGCGTTTAGCGGCTCACTTTTTCGATAAGGTCTTGATTAATCGGACGATAATCTGGCATCGAGACGCACACATTTTTAGGATTGTTTTTTCAAATTTTTTTTTGCTTTTAATCCAAGGGGGTTTGCTTCTCGTTTTTGGTTATTTTAGAATAAGTTAAATAACAGTTCTTGTTACGATCTCCAAAAACTTCTCGTTTTAATTACAACTCTCGCGTTTATTCATCGGAAACAATTTACTAGTTTGTCAAATTTCGTTTCGTATTCAATCAGGGAAATTAGGAAAATATTAACAAGTGTCCTTTGATATATCTGCTCCAACAAATTTCACAAATTTACGCAAAAAATTCCAGAGGATGAAATTACTGGTGGAATTTTTGATTCGTTGATTATTTTTGGTTCAGTCCGTTGCCATTTGTGTGTTTGTTTTTTTAATTACGCGGGTGTGTTTGGATTTCATTGAACGAATCTAGAAACGGTTCAAGTATAAGCTGCAGTAGCGGTGGCTACTTTGTTTGTTATATAAATTTACGCCTCCACCCGCGCCTTGCATCATAGCCAAGAGTAAAATGAGTCCTGGAATGAAATCCTCGAACGGTAGTAACGTCGCCCGCGGGAATACGTAAACCTCGTCGTCGTCGTCGTCGTCGTCGTCGACGACATCGTTCCCGCTCCCGTAGGATATCAGCCACAGCCAACCCACGCAGATTCTCTACTCCCACTACTAACCCAACGAAATACTCGGTTACTATTGGCTAAAATACCGAGATGGCGTCTGATCGCGCTACGGACGGGATGCGCGGAGGCAACAGGTGGACGAGACACCCGGTGGATATGATATTTTACCATTCCAACACCAAAGCGACGCGGTCCTCGCCTTCCTATACTCTACTCTGTCAAGGAATCCTTCTGTCGTTAATTCTCGAACATTGGTCTTTTATTCTAGGTGGGGGGGTCGAAATATTGAAGGAGTGAAATTTTCATCGGTTAGGAGTATAAATGTTAGAATAGCGATTGTTTAAAATATAGAAAGGCTTTAAAATATTTGAGGCAGTACCAATAAAAAAAAAAACCCATATCACTATTTTAGTATTCCTATTATCAACCCTTCGTGGCCACTATCGGTAAATTTCATCCAGGCCTCATTTCGGATAAAAATTATTTAACACGTGCATTAGTTACGATTTTTTTAGTGTAAAGGACATTTATTTGCATTTATATATCTTCCAGATAAATACCAATTCATTTCTACTCCAAAATCGATCCTTTTCACATGTAGAAACGAATAACTGTTTTCAAACTTGCAGTATGTCACTATTTTTTTCTTAGAAGTACCATGTCTGAAGAGTATTCTAGTTCAAATTTTACTTGAAAGTATTAAAAATTAAAAAAGTCATGAGTTTTTGAGTGAAAAGGTGTATTTTTTGACAAATATATCTATTTACGATTTTTGTTTGAACATGTTGTGATTTGAATTTTGACACAACACTTTTCACACATGTAATAGAATGTTCAAAGTATTTCAGTATTTTAGGTATATTCGGGTTATTCTGCCGATTATCATTTTTCAATCCTCATTGATTTTCCGCCGATTGTATCAAAGTTTGAATATTTTTTCCTCCATACGTTCGATTAGAAATTTTATTAGACGAATGGATTGTCGTTTATTGTGGATTTATGGAGGAAGGTTGTCAGCTGGATACGTTTTTTTTTTGTCCAGTAACAGGTGATTTCGTGATTCTTTCCAATTCGGAGAATCAATACTCGGAGTCGAATTTGATTTTACAATTTTTTGTCGATTTTTTGAGACTTCGTAGTCGCTGATTTGATCTGTTGATCATTTTATTGGCATCAGCATCAGTGTCTATCACCGAGACACGACTATTATTTTTTCACCCAAGTTTTTTCGACTTGGCATTTTGCAAAATGAGATTCTCGATTCTTTCTATTATTCCCTACGATCGAATATCTCAAGAATTCCGGTTTATTCGTTCTATTGTATTCGTTATTATCTTCTTTCACCTCCTATTTACAAATCAATAAAATTATCGCCTGCAATTTTCATTCACTGCATACTCTCGTACTCTTGTAGGCGGAAAAACAGATTCCTTACGATTACAGGAACTTATCACAGAATCGTTGAATTATTATCGGTCGGAAATTCCGGACGTTCATTTAAATGAAAATTCTGAAAAGAAAACTCATTCGACGGCTCGAAATTTTGGAATTTTGTACCTACTCTCAGTAATCGACGTTAAGTTTTCCACTGATTTGGCATTTCTAGAAATTTTCGAGCCGATAATGAATCCTGGCTAACTTTAGATTTTCTTCAAGATGAACGTTTGGACGTATCAATTGATTCGATTATGAATCCATAACAAAAAGCTCAATTTCGAATATCAGTTCTTATGTTTCTTTCTTTTGCAAATATTACCACTGCAGCATCAATGTCCTTTTTTTTCTCTTCCATATCAATCCGCGAATATGGGATCGATTACATACACACATGGGGAGTAAATCGCGCGCATCACGCCTAGCAGGGTTATATCCTATATGATATCTCGCCCGTCGAGTCTTGACTTGACTTGACTTGACTTGACTTTTGTAATGTAATCGTTATCTCAGTCGAGACGAGGCGTTTCGGGATGAGATGAGGTGAGGTGAGGTGAGGTGAGGTGAGGCAAGGCAGAGGTGTCTTGAGAGGTGTTCTTTGGCCACGGAAGAGAACCGCAGCCAACGATAAGACCTGAGAAAAGGAGAAGAAATCCTAGGGGTGAAGGAGAATTCTTCTTCAACGCTTTCAAAGGGAGGATAAGAAACACGAAATAAAAATACAGATATAAACAGCGCTAGTGTGCGTTATGCTTTCGATGAGAGACGAAAAAATCTAAGGAATACCTCGATCCTATCCACGTCGAACTGAACGGCCAAATTCATTGGTGTGCTAATCATCAGGGAAAATCAATTATCGATGATCATTCAAAATTCGAGGGTAAAAAAAAACCCAGAACAAACGAAACTTGAAAATTAATGAATCTGTCTTTTTATTCTAATTTTTATTCGCCAACAATTCGACCAATCAAGTGAATGAGATAACTGAATGGTAAATTGTCCGGAGCTATAGCACGTGTGCGGTGTATATGAGCAGCGTCAGGATTGAAGGATGAGAAACTGAGAGGGGAGAATTTTAGGTTTTTAATTTTTATTTGAAAACAGCGACGTATACAAAGCTTCATCACTATAACCTGTACCTATGATACAATATGGGTACATACGTATACTTACTATAGCTTCGTGGTATTTGTAGAGAGGTAGGTACTCACTACGGTGTACTAATGACCGTACAGAACCATCGTACGAAACGTTTGGGGCAGATAATAATTTCTCACCCCTCCATGCAATGGGCAGGCAGGCATTCATGTGTATTATAAGAGAAATACTACCGAGAGCCCTATATTCTCTTTAGAAATGGCGATAATTTTACCATTCATCGAAATACTCTGATTTTCCACTTATTGACTGTTTTTTTGAAATTGTTCATCGCTCGCATCGATCGATTACGTGGATGGATGAAAAATATTGGAAAGAGATTGCGCAAAAATAGAACTTTTAACTATTCAAAAAACTTGAATTCCTTATCGACTTTGATAATTACTTCTTTTTGTTTGGGGGGGTCGCAAAAGTTTGAATGAATTTTATAATTTTTGAGACAGCGTCGTTCGAGTTTCCGAATATGAATACGAATTGCAGATTGCTTTTCTATATTGATTCCACACTTATTAATCGTTTTTTGAATTCATCAGTCGCATCGATCGGTTATATGGATCGATGAAGGATATTGGAAAGGGATTGAGAAAAAATGGAACTTTGACCAATTTACAAAAATCAAGTTCCTTATCGATTTGTAATCATTTCTTTTTCTCGGGGGTTGCAAAAGTTCCTGATATAATTCGACAACTTTCGAGAGAGTATTGTTGGAGTATCCATGGATATGAATGCGTATTGCAGATTGATTTTTGGCCCTGTGTCGTTGTGATCATGAATTATATCTACGCGGGGGGGTTGTCCTTAATAGAGGAAAGTATCTGGTCGATTCTCTCTACTGTACTGTACTTTATACTGTACAGTACTGTACTTTACTGAGAGCTCTGTACTCGAGTATAATGTCTCTTTTATGTTGGCAGGGAGTCGTCTCATAAAATGCTATCGCAGCGTTGCAGCAACTGCGCGAGAAGGCAAATATACGCATTTCAATATTTGTAGTTCCACGATATCTTTTCTTTCATTTTTTCTTTTTCTCATTTTCTCTTTTCTTTTCTTTTCTCTTCTTTATATTCCTCTATTTTATCCTCCTTATTTCTTTCTTTCTTTCTTTCGCCTTTCGCACGCGGCATCTATACGAGCCGCATATATGAACTTTCAATGAACTTACCTATACGTATACATCAGATTCAGGTATACGTTATGGTAAAAATTGAGAAAATTAAAAATTGAGTAAACTCAGCAAAGTCGATCAATTTTATCACGCGTTGCATCGTTTTTCAGATTGTTATACAAGATATTCGCGTATCTATGTGATCTACTTGTACGAAAAATCAGTTGCGTGTGTCTAACCTGTACTCAGGGCTAAACTTGGGCTAAGAATTAGTTGGGAATTATATGTGCGTGGCAGGGATCCTTGTTGTCTGACACCTGCAGCATCCTCGTATCAGACGTTCGCCTTGGTACGCAATTACTCTAACGAACTAATTAGTCAAATTATTCAAGCGTTCCTACGTACGTATGTACATACCTAGATACGTATGTTTCATATCGGTGATTGTGCCTCTAGTTTATTTGAACAATATTGTAGAGATCATTGATCATCGATGGGACTTTTCTGAAGGCTAAACCTTTTAGAATAAATCAAAATCGTGTCAGGACTCTAATCGACGAGTTTCAGTTTTTTACTCAAAAAAGTTTCATCCTCGGGTTAATTTTTCAAGAATCTAAATCCTGAGACGCGCAGGATATTAAGATAATTCGATAAAACAGAGCTTTTCGCGTGAAAAGCACACGGAATGACAATTTTTGAATGAACTGTTGAGAGTTGGACAGGATTTCGAAAAGAGGTGAAAATCCAACTCATAATAGACAAGTGGCTCATAATAGACAAGTGGGAATTTTGTTTTTTTGTTTTTCCTATACACGAATGTGGCGAGATGGCTACATAGGGTCGTTTAGCACGGACCGAATATTTTCCCCTCTTCTTATTTCCTATCCTCTTCTCAAATTTCTATCCCGTTCTCCACTCTTTCTGGGAGAGGCTCGATGAATGGTATAATCAGTGGTCGCGTGTCTCACCCTGTTTCGCCCTCGTCTAGCTATGGAGTATACTATATGGGGGTTCAGGGTCCCTCCTAGCTGGACCTAAACGCCCCTCGATATTGTAGTTGCGCGTTGTACTCCTAGATGTAGATGTAGCACCGTATCAACGACTTTGTGCCAAAAGTCACTTACCCAGTGACACGTACTACGTGTGTAGGTATTGAATGTTACAGAGTCCGCAGAGATCATTCGTTTATCTAGATTGCTGCCACGTGGTACAGATCTATCGCTTTTATTTATCACTTGCAGCACAACCTAAAATCTATACCTATTTGTATACGAACCTAGCCGTTTTACCACGATTTTAACACATGTGCTAATCATCGAACTGACTCCAAAATTACGCACTCAAAGAAATATTTAGGCCTGTTTTGCAATGCGTATGGCTAATGTATGTATGTACATACATATAGTGACCATCAGAATATATGGCTACTTTGGCCATATACGCATGTAGGTTTTGGGGAAATTGTATTGTACCAATAGTAAACCTATTGTCAAAATATTCATATGTATAACTACAACAGCCATATATTCTGGCTGTCACTTTTCAGTCATCCATAGTATTGCTGATATGCCCTAAGTATTTCTTTCAGTACGTTTTACTGTTTAAAGCTGGAGCCCTTGAGCTTGTGAGAAAATAGCGTTGAGAGAAAAGTCCTGGCTCGTTGAGTACTTCCAGGTTTGATGGAACTTTTTTCTTCCATATAGTTAACGATAGACGAGATAATTTAGAAATGAGATTCCGATCTTCAAAATCTGCGAAAAGTCAGAATCCCGAGATTTTATACTACCGATTGACAGTTTTTACAAAGATAATCTCCCCGAAAGTCTACGTATAGCCAATTTGAAAAACTCCGAATCGAAAGACACCGGAAGGTTCAAAATTCCAAAAGCTAAAGATCCGAAAAGCCAAAACTCCGAATCTCGGAATTCGCGAGATGCAACGTCGTTTATTTGACAGCTCTGTCATGAGCTTCCCTTAAGTTTGTGGATTGATGGACTTTCTGAGTTTTTTACTTCCGGATATTTGAGCTGTCTGCATTTCGACCTTTCGAAATTTCCAATTTCTGAACTCTAACGTTCCTAGAAACTCAGAATTGCGTCTCAAATAAATTCGGAACTTTTGGAACTCAGAACTCCAATCCTATTCCAAAAACTATCTCGCGTAGCGGTGTTTGACAACACGATCTGAAGAATGATCACTAATCATGTCAATTTTTTGGGGGGAAAAATTTGGAAAATGTTCTTTTGTTGCTGGAATTGGATATAGGACTAATTAATTGACTCGAAAGTTGATAAAATAGGTGTTATAAACTCGTATTGTTTCACGATGAGAACACGGGGTTGAAACAATGAGGTAAACAATGGTACATTGTTGAAACACACGGAGCGTAACTGCGGAGGAAAGCTCGCTGATTACAGCATTGTCAAGATTTGACTGTAGTTGTTTCGCACGTCGGTTAATCGCGACTGCCCGGGGAAGGGGGAAAATCGGCTTCAGAATATACATATTATTATATTCGGGGTAGTTTCACCCTTTATATACCAATAAATATTATCCTCTCACGCCGATGGAAGGCTCCAATTAATAAGGCGATCGGCTTTTCCAAATTTGATCTTTGCTTCCAACGTTGAAATTTTTTTTTTTCATCCATTCCACGGGGTCGGACGGAAAACTATTGAAACAAAAAAAAACTTAAACGGATATATCATTGGCCAGAAATGGCTGCAGTAAATAGGAATTGGGAGATGAATAATCCTTGAGAATCCTACGTGAACCGTACGTGATATCAAAATACAACTTGCAGCATAGCTATATGTATATACGATTGTAAGTTATTGCCCTGACAAAAATTGGCCAGTTATTTTTCTAGCTCCTGGTCTCTCTGTTGGTTACACACGTTGAATACATCAATAGTCGGAACTCGGGTGTGACCAGAATATTTGAACGGGAAAATTACCCCATACCGATTCTTCTTTCTAACGCCCAGACTAAAATTTGACAAAACCTCAACCCGCTTTGGGTACGCGTGCAGTATAACCAACTCGCCAGAATCAAATGGTTGGTTGGTTGGTTTTTTTTTTCTTCAGATTTTTCACAAAAAAAAAAAAAAAAAAAAAAAAATTACCTTCACCTCCGCGTGCGGTTGCAGTATCCATTAATTAAGATATCGGCGGCTAATTAGCCCCAGTTCCTTAAACGAAAGTAACATCTTCGATTATTCGTTTATATATTATACCTGCGTGAGGTACGAAACGGGCCTAAAACCCAGTCAGCTAGTCAGAACTGGTGAATAAAGTCTAATTGCGAGATGAACGATGGAGGATTGAGGGTGTTTCAAACGAATAATCGACCGCCGATCACCGCCATCATCAGCCTATAACCTACAGATCATCGCAATTGATTCTTCTTTGCTCCGTGACGAATCATCCACTACGAATTTCATTCGTTCATACGGAATTATAAAGCACGTGCGTTACGTCTGTACGTTCGTTATAACAGCCTCTTTCTATGGGTATTTTAACAATCTCACGTAATCATATCTATCTCGTTATAATGAGTCGTGCAGGTTGAACTAGAAACCGAAAAAAAAGAGAAAACAAAAAAATCAAACCAATGAAAATAATGATATGAAATGATTCGAGGGAAAAGAAAGCGACAAAAGCCAACTGTCACTATTATCGATGGTTATTGTCGGTTCTCAATATGAGTCGCGTAGCCGCGGGTATACAAGACGCAATATCGTGGATATGGGATGGGAAGTCTCTCGCGAATCGTTGGCTACTTCTTCTTCCTCTATAGTGGGGTTTTGCTTTTGGACGAAGCGAGAAAATCGAGTACCCGCAGGATACACGCGAGTCCTGATCTCTAGGACAATAATTGTTTTCAAAGCAAACACCGCAAGTCCTGCGACCCCATCTATTCTCCCGCTTCGCGCAAAGTCTCGTCGGGTATACTTTTCTTCTCTTGTTCACGATCTAATATAAATTCTCAATACCCGCAAGGTTATACCTGAAAAAAAAAAATTTATCATTATAATAGTCACGATGAAACGAAATTTTGGTCACTCATTTGAAATATCGATACTCGAAGATATCCTGCAGAGAATTGATACAATTAATGATATTCATTTCGGATCCGGATGCAATATAGAAACGGGAAAGGACTGATTTTTAACCCTTCGTGGTCATACCTCTGTAGAATAACTGATTGTTAGTGATCATATTATGGGTAAAATTTACCCAACCAAGTTTCAAATGGTTGATATGTGAAGACTATACACTGAGAGAAAAAAGGCGTTGAATCAAAGAAATGTGCTTTCACGGTCGTTCAAATGAATATTTAGTTGCTTCAAGAATAAAATTGTAGAAACAATTGAATATTTTTTTGAAAGAACAAATCTCCAGTTGATTCAAATAATATTTTGTTACAGAGATGCAATATTCATTTGAACGCACATTTGTTTGATTCAACGACTTTTTTCTCACAGTGATATCAGTCTTATAGGGATTGAAAGTAATACTGAAAATATACTTTGAACATTCTAAAACATGGGTGAAAAGTTGTTGTGTCAAAATTCAAATCATAACATGTTCAATAAAAATCGTGAGTAGGTAAATTTGTCAAAAAACACATCTTTTCAATCGAAAAATCATAACTTCTAGAATTTCGGATATTTTCGAGTCAAATTTTAATCGAAATACTCCCCAGATTTGATACTTCTATAGGGAAAAATAGTGGCCTAGTGCAAAATTGAAAACAGATATTCAGTTCTACGTGTGAAGTGGATCGATTTTGGAGTAGAAATGAATGCGGATTTATCCAGGAGATATAGGTGCAAAAAATACACCTTCTAGCTGAACAAAAATCTTGACTAATGGATTTGTTTAATATTTTTTTTTTTTACCAAAAATGAGGCCTGGGTAAAATTTGCCCTTGGAAGTCACGAAGGGTTAATAGCAATCAATTCTGCCGAATATATACGTATACAGAAATATAATTTATCCATTTCAAATTAATTTTTTGATTCTGTAGAATCCTGGTATGCGGGAAAAAGTTCGTCTGTAGAATACATTCCCTCAGATATTTCATCTGTATGATCGACTCGTGTAGATATGACAATCGTAGAATTCTTATTCTGTAGAACAGGGATATGAGTATCTGGTTTCCTGTAAAAAGGACTATGTAAGATGTATTCTGCAAGACTTTATCCTGTAGAATTTTAACATGTAGAATAATGTTCCTGTTATAGGACAAATACTATGGTAGAACATTGTTTGTAGGATTTTCATTTCGTAGAATCGGAGGCCACTCTTTTATTGCAGCGTTTCACCGTAAATTATCATTCTTATCAGCAATTCTATTCTAATTTCCAAACTACTATGTGTAGACAATTTTTCAACCAACGATGATGATCTATAATAAATCATTTTTCATTTGTTTCAGATTGTGATTTGGCGATTAAACTGGCGCTTTTTATTTTTTTTTGTAGAAGACGACATATGGTGAGTGAAATTTTTATTCATTCATTCATTGATTCATTTATTTTTTCTACGTTGCACAAGTAACACATTGCAGTATTGGTTTGCGTCGGTGAATAAGGATACGATCGTCTGGTAATTTTGATCTACCAAGAACTTCAGTCTTCGTGATGAAGCGTTAGTTATAGAGGGGGACTTGGGGATTTGTGTATGCGGCTTGTCGATCGCCGGGATCGATGATCAACGTTTTATGTATCCATATTATGACGACTAATCGTCGGTAATTTGATCGAATCAAGACTTCTACGTGTTAGATATGCTTTGTAGAACGTATATTATACTCGGGCTCGAAAAGAGACCGACGTAGAAATAGATGTTAGTAAAATCTAAACTAACTATTTACTTCGATTTTCGTCTCACGGTCGGCAATTATAACGATGAATCGAAATCAAATTAGGTATCTACATTCGATGATAATGATATACCAAGTATATACGTTTAGGTGATTTCACTTTGAGGGTGAAAAATAATCTTCAAATTGGTGGACTTACGGTTTTTTAGCAGATGAAATGATTTTTAAACTACGGCTAGTTATTTTTCACCGTTTTTAGGTTAAATCGTATTATTTTTCGCAATGAAGATGATTTAAGCTGCGGTTCTTTTTCTCCCCGATTTCTTTCATTATATTAAGCCAGTTTTATTCTCGTCGCATACTCTGCACGCGGCAGAGTCGTTCATTTCTTTTCATATACATTTCCTAGATTGTTGGAAAATGATTTTTATCTCTGAACTGAACTTTCCCTTCTTTTGCCTCAGGGGGATGAGATTCTTTTAAAATTATAATCCAAGATCTGGGAAATTTCTACTCAAAACTTTGCGTACTATTTTATCAACTATCTTATGGAAACTTTGATGAATTTAGCGTCGGTGTCGTTTGCTTTATACCTACCTTCGCATTGATGTGCAGAGATTTCATTATTCCATCAAACAATGCTCGACAATTATTGAAAGAAATAATTCTTTCAAACAATTTTCTTCTCTCGATGATAAAAAGTAAAATCTGCTATTCATTGTCTTCATTGAAACTTATTCTCATTCTTTCTTTCTTTCTTTTTTTTTCTCTCTCTCTCTTTCAACACGTTTCTGCGCCAAACTCAAATTATACAATTTTCTTTTCGTATATGTATTATAAAGTTCTTCCAAAGCTGAAGAACCGCCAACCCATTCTGCGGACTCTATTCTATAGTTCAGCACCTTCTGGCGAAATCTCTCAAGTTACGGTTATGGCCTCTCGGATTTAATAAAAGAATCACTCGCCCTTTATAATAACCTCATGGATTCTGTACGTATATAACAGGCTTTCAGTCACAGCTATCTTACGTTCTTAATTTTTTTTCTCTCTCTTCTAGTCTTACTTTTACCTCGATTGCAGAAAAAAAAGCGAAAATAAAAATTGTCAATGACTTCAGATGATCAATGGAATGATAAAAAATAATTCCAAGTTTATAAGCTTAGCGATAGTTTGTGAAGAGGGTGAGTTATTCTTCTTTGATAGGTAAAGTCGACATTTGTCGAGTGGCTTATATATTTCAAAGTAGGGAAACTGCGTGCTTTTGTATTGGACAAAATCGTATCATATACATTATATATGTATACGTAAAGGTGGATAGGAGATACAAATCCCATTTCAAGCCACTCAAAGCCAAGTTCCCTCTCTTACAGTCCACCCTGTCCAGTATATATACATGTGGACACGAGGACTAGGCCGAGGATATATAGGGATGGGGAAGGAAAAGCAGCTCCCCTTTGTGCCTTTGTGGTTAATGCGATCCAATTCAGATCCACTACTCTGCGCCGGACAGACGGCCGTTTCGCATTGGGATATCGGAATCCTTAAATCCCCCGTTTGTGTCTTCATTGTACAGCGCTCTTTTCATCCCTCCTTCGCCCCTTTGAGAAAAAAAACAAAACAAAAAAAAAAACACTTCGTATTTACCCAAGTTCGAATCATCGGCAACGTCATGTCCATCTATTTACCTACCGTTCGATTATCTGGTTGGTAAAAATTTCTTGGTTATAGTTACCGACGGTATTTTTAGACTTTGGATTCTATGTGATCGACTGAATTAAATGCAGGGATTGACTTTACCGACTTTTATAGAGACTTTAATTGTCATTGCTACATAGATTGCCCGAAAGATGATATGAAAATTATAATTTTATGTATTCCTAATTAATTTTTTGTTCTTTGGCGTGAAAAATAGTTTCCAGTTTTCACTTCATATTCATCGTCCCATGCGTTTTTATCGGCTGTATTTTTCGTACAGATTTCTAAAACACCGACGTCTCGGTCGGTGTTTGAAATTTGTTGGAAACTCGGTTTATACCTACGGTTAATATTAGATTGATCAGTGCTGGAGCCTGGTGGAAAAATTTGTGAATAATTTAGGTGTAATTATTGAATAATTTGTATGTTTCTCCTTCGTGGCTTCTGACTTGACTTATTATTTTTCCTTCGAACAATCTATTTTCACGATCTTGGCTCGGAATTGTAAATTTAGATTTTGCCAAGGGAGAAGAAGAACAGCCTGAGCAGCCCCACTTGTTCGCTTCTTGAAATCGTAAAGCCCTATTTAATATACAAGAGATCGTATAGTACAGATATAATTGGTTCGTTATATTAATTGAATTTCAATACATACCGCCGAACAATCAAGGTTAATTAAACGTATAATAATCACAATTTCCCGTGCTTTGTTGGGTAAAAATATTCCGCAATCATTCATTCTATTAGCGAGGTATAGTATATTGTCTTGGCGAAATACGAGTATATAGCGGTAATCAATAATAAATACAATACCCGCACCTCAATACGTCAGGTTTGAAAAAGAAGGAGAAGAAGAAAATGGGGGGGAAAAAAAACGTGGAATTTTGAATACGCGAGTAGAAAATATATTCGTATAAAAATTTAAGAAATGATGGAATTTTGGGTTTCTTTTTTCTTCTTTTTGTCCATTTGTTCGACGTATTGCAAAGCTACGCGTTTCAACGGGGATAAGGGAGATCCAACATCTGGACAAATTGATTTATGCCCATAGCAGCAGCCTATAACGTAACTATTGTGTCGCAAAGTTATCGCATTGTCCATTGAACAAATTGACCGCTGGTATCCGCGCGGCCCTTTTGTCAGGCGACATTGTGCAATCGTTTGGCAAAAATATAAGCCAGTTGTCTCCGTAGCATCCCGCGGTATCCAAACCTCGTCCTTTTTCTCCAGCTTTTATGTATCTACGTATGTATGTACATACATATCTATTTACCTATGTTTATATGTATAGTTTTTCATTCTTCAGGTCTACATCTGTCCGTCGCAGATTATCGTACACTTTCCATTTATATACAATTTCTAGTTACTTAAGTCTAAAGTTAATCATTTGAAAAACAGTCATTACACGACATTAGAACGATTTTGACGTTACGTTCATTGATCAAAATTCTTATACTTACAAACATCGTTTTGAGTAGCGAATCTCTACGAATCATTCACTTTTCTTTTCTCAAAAATCAATTCATTTAGCTATCAGTTTTTTTGTTTCGGTTTTTTTCTGTTTGTTTTATTAATGAAACTGTCGACCGGTCGTTCCTCCCAATGAGTGAGGTTTTGAGAGTCAAGTTGATCATTTGAAAAAAAGGTTCGAGAGATCGTAGGGTTGTAAATTGATCGAAATGATCCTATAGCTGCAGGATATTCTTTCAAACATACATAGAAAAATTGTTTGTACCTATTCTATTATTTATGTTGTTGTTGTTATAGGATGATAAATTTCTTACACACTATAGTTTCCTTGTCATATATATATATATATATATATATATATATATACGATTATTTAAATCAGGTGTGTAAAGTACGTGCCTTTTGCCTTCACACGGTTGTTTCAAACTTTGAGTATAGCCTTTATTCGTCCGTAATGTATATTCCGGTTTATTCGCGTGTTTCGGTATTGTGGTTAGGCATGATGAGGTATAACCAGCTACGTATACCGTGGCCAAATGTACGTTATTATAGGTATTGCATAGGTAAGGTATGGCAATGCTATAAGTGTGCGAGGGCGGCTTGTAGAAATGTTAACTTCTAGTTCATTTTTACATCTCGATTTTCTCCCTCTTAACTCTTTCTCATATAAGTCTTACATGCTCTTATATGCCATGGGAGGCTGTTTCTTTAACTAAAATCTCATTGGCTCGCCCTTCCACTACACGTACCTGAATAAAAATCAACTAAAACTTGAAGACCGCCCAACGCGTCCATCGGTCAACCGCAAGGGCCAGACTTTAGATAGTATGTTGTGCGTATCCTTTACTGGTCGACTTTGCTTATCCCATTCGTTTATTAAACTTCTATAGCATTCTAGACATTCGAGACTTCCATACATTCATGAAATCTTCGCTGATAAAAATGACAGAGTTTCAATTCGAGGGTTATTACAGAAAAATTGATGGCATTGATCTGCAATTATAACCTCAAATAGTGCCACACTATAACCTCAAAGAGTATCAGGTTAACACCAAAATGAAATCTGTTGAATTTGTCAAGGCTCACTCAAATTTCAAATTGGGGAACGATTTGTCTATACTGAAAAAAGCAGAAATGAAGAGAAATTATGCGATATGGAGAATTTCAAAATGCGGAAGCTCTGTGAAGAACTATTTAGCACTTCATTGTGTCTGGCTACAGCAGTTCTTCGTTACGTCTTCATCTTCTTCTTCTTCTTCTTCTTCTTCACCATTCTTCTTCTTCATCGGAGAAGGAGACGAAGAAGAAGAAGAAGAAATGGATGTCCAAGAGGAGGATGATATTGAGGATGAGGATGAGGAGTGAAGGAGAAGCAGCAGCAGCAGCAGTAGCAGCGGCAGCACTCCTTGCCCCATCTTTTTATTCTTGGTAGCTGGCATTATAAGACTTACAAAAGAACATCGCGGCGAAGTCAAGATGGCGGGGTTTCAGCCTCGGTGAGACCCGGAGCGACTGACTGGTGGTACCCATTGTTACCTCAGCCAGAGAGACAAAATGAACCTGATTGTTAGTCCGGGAGGGCACCATAATGAACGTTCATTCAACGACAGACACCAAATGAGGAGAGCGAGAAAAGAGATTCTTATACGCTCTCGCGTCTTATTCGCCACCGCACTCTACCGCGTATTATATACTTCGAATAAACGCCATTATTCGCGATTTTGCAATACACGTTTTTCTTTCTTATTTCTTCTTTTTTTTTTCATCCTTTACCTTGTTTTTTTTCTTCTCTTTTTACGTCTTTTCTTTAATATAATATAAATTTTCCTGTACCTACCTCTCGTCATTATACATTTTTACCAGAGCAGTTTGTATTCTTTTTCTTCTTCTTCTTCTTCTTCTTCTGCTTCTTCTGCTTCTTCTTCTTCTTATTCTTCCACCGTATACAATTATTACATACATATATATTTGTTTTATTTGATTTTATTCCATTATTCATTCAACTTGCCAACTTTCACCATTTACTTTTTCTCACATACCTATGTATGTACTTATTATATTATTCTATATATACATATATACGTACTTTATGTGCGCGTATGGACGTACAAATGCGTATAAGTACATATATTCGTATAATAATGCATCGAGAAGTTCCTTTTGTCCTCGTTGCAGACTGCAGCTATATGGACTCCTGCAGTCAACGGCTGAACAAACAATGATATACATAACATAAAGTCACTGGCTTATATTATACACTTGAATATATGTATAATAGTATGACGGGTGTGGGCTGAGTCTCCTCTTTACCTTCACTTTTATTTTTATTGGTTGATTGATTGGTTGATTTATTTGTTTATTTATTATCTAAACAAATCTCTCTCTTTCTCTCTCTCCGCTTTCTCTCTTCATTTTCCTCAACGTATGCAGTTTTTAGCAAAATATGTACCTATTTAAACACGAAATCAAATGATTCGGCTGATTGTGGATGTATACGTTTCGAAATGTTATGGTTTTTGAACAATCAATCCCGAAATTCAATCAGTTTTGAGTTGCGAAAAACACCATTGATCGACATTAAATTCATCAGAATCTGATCATTCGATCTCGAAATATCGTCTGACAAAAAATTAATCACACACCGATCAAGACGTCGATCTAAAACTGATCGGAAATGATTTCCCGGAGCTCGAGATGTGGAAATTTCTGAAAAATTCAACTGTTTGTTCTGGACGGTGTTTAAGATCATTTCCCTTTTTTATTTATGAAGCAAGAAGTTGAAAAAAAAAAAAAAAAAATGAACAATTCCCATTCTCTCATGGTATTACTATACCGACGCATATGGAGGACATTTGGTTGGGGATTTCATTGTCTGGAACGTATTGGAGGAATCGATTTATTAAAAAATCCTGGGGACAACTTCAATTTGTTCGGCATATACTCGCGTATATATTTATACATAGAAATTCGACGGTTGACAGGTCTCGAAACCCCAAAGCTTTGGCAGGTAAGGTTTTAGAAGGTCTGAATCCCGTTTATATGAACATACACACACGTATATACCTAGTGGTAGCCGCAGCTATAACTCGGTGGGAAGCGTATCGATCATTTTCAATTCGATTTCATCGTAGGTATAACCTACAACGCGAGATCCCCCCGCGCGCAGGAGGAGAATCTCTGAAAGAGGATTTCAAATTCATGCCACTTTTTGTACGCTCAATGTTTTCGGTCCCTCCGTAAGACCGGGACGAAAGTTGGGTTTCCGAACAGAGAGAGAAAAAAAAAAAAAAAAACACGGCGTGACAAAATTTGACGATTTTTTTTCTGTCACTTTTACTTTTCTTTCTCTTTGATCGTTCCATTTTTTTTCTGTTTTTTTTTTTCATCTTCTTATATTCATGTATAAACTTAAACCTCCGTAGTCACACCTCCGTAGAATCACGTGGTTTTCAATTGGCTGCCCTACAAAAAGTATTCATTCGATTTTTTTTCAAAAAATTGGGGAACATACTTTGGACAATGTAAAATATGTACCATTAACCAAGAGTCAATTTGACCAAAATTCAATGCCAATGTGTATAAAGAAATTCGCGAGGATGTGAATGGGCAAAAAATTCACTTTTTCAGTGAGATATTCGTAACTTTTTCATTTTTAAAGTTTATTTAACGAAATTTTAGGCTGACACTTACAAATTATGGTAGTTTTAATTTAAAAAATAGCTCACCTGTGGAAGTTTCAGAGAGGGTATTGATTTTGATATCTGGAGACGGTCTGTTTTGGAGTTGAAAAAGTTTACATGGTAGGCAGAACCCCATCTGAAGTCAGCCCCATACCGATATTCAGCACCAAATTGAAAGGTGGGTCACTTTGACCCACAGTGAATATGAAGGCCTAAACATTGTATATTTATACAAAAGCATTAAATCTGACGTGTGTATCTAGAAAAAAAAAAAAAATGTATAACAGTCACCCGCACATACGAGCCCCAATGCATTTCTTTACGATCATGAATGAGCTGAATCAATAAGAATCGGGGAGAAAATTGCGACGTTACGAAGGAATACCTAGTAGAGGTAAGAAGATCTGTGATGATCTCTTGTAGACGTGAAAATAGACATCGAATTGAATGGGAACGAAAGGCCTGGTCGTTTGTCCTCTCGACGTTACAACCGACAGCCGTGCAATTGCTGAGCCATTGACGCAAACGAAGTCAACGTAACGCTGCAAGGAGGTACACTGATTGTGAGAAAAAAATGTTATTAAATCTATAATATTGAGATTTCTTTAATTCAATCAAATTAGCCATTTTCGACTAAATGTTATTCAACCAGTTGAAGAAACTTGACGTTGCTACAAAGAAATAACGAATGGTTCGTTTGGATTATAAAAATTCTTGTTCATTTAATGATCCGGTACGTTTGTCCTGTAGCAAAGAAATATTTAAACAACTTTCCCCTAAAAATATATTTATTCCAACTGAATATTCCAAACAGGCTTATGGAACGGTTTTTGGAATTGATACATTTTTGTTTCTATAATTTTTTCTCAGTATAGACGCACTTTTTGTCTACGAAACTTTAAACTCCGCAGGCCTAAAGTCACGTTCATTGTAGAATTTTTGGTTTTGAATCGAGATATTTATTTTTATTTTTATTTTTTCGATCGACGCGAAATCCTGACCACAAGCAGCTGCACGAGGCAATTCCTATTTGACCATATCGTTGTTGCGACGTTTACGCAATTTCATGTAATTCCATTTGGGTAATGAAATCCGTGGGATATGTCTCCTTTTAACTATACAATTATACGTATATAGACTGAATATCTTGACAGTGCTGATCGATATTCCCTCAGTATCACGTTCTCTCTTTCTCTCCATACATACCGTTACGTAATTGTTATTACTTGGAATAAATTACACCCGTTCTTCAATAGCTAATGTATTATTAATTACTCAGCTAATAATATAACCAATGCCAAGGTAATAATATGTATCTTCCATCTTACTACACATATAGATTGAAAATTTACGTAAGTCTAACAAGATATCGGCTTATCGCGGTTATAATTAACCTTTGTATACAGAATTAGCAGACTTATGTATAATAAGGGTCTCAGGATCGATAAAAATTTTCATCACGATGGGTCATTCGTTTTTCTTATTTCTTTTGATTTTCAAAGAAAGAGAAGAGAAGAAAAAATCCACTATACTCAAGTTATTCATAGATTCGTATACATACGTATAAAGACAGGAACCGTTCGGCTACCGAGATATACCGATTGGCTATGGATCGGTTTTTATTTTGGTTAAGTGTAAATAAAAAAAAAAATAATAGAATAAAAAAAAACCAGCTGCTATGGGCTGGTTGTACAGCTAGCTGCCCCCTAATAGGTGGAAACTTTGGTACAAAACGTAACGTGATAGAAAAACATCCGTCGAATTGTGTGAAAACTTGTTATAGTCACGCTCGTATATTGCCCCGAGTCACCCTAATGCCAACTATGTACTATGTATACACTCGATCCGGAAACTCAATTCATCTTACAGCTTCCGAATTTTTCGAATTATTTATGTATACGTGTTTACCCAGTGTCTCTGAATTTCGGAAATTTACAAAGAAAGAAATGTCTGCACTCATTTTGGTTCCGCTCAAAATCGAACGCCAATCTCCTTCTGAAATTGTAAGTTTTTTTTATTTCCACAAAATTTTATTAACTAAGCCTAGAATTAGAACCGGAGGGTAAAGTTGCCAGACATGCAGGGAGCCGTGCGAGAAATATTTCGTTTGTATGTGTGAAAATGAATCGATTAGTAACACAGAAGTTAATGAATAACCGAGTCAAATATATTAGTCCATGGGAAGATTTTGGACTAAAAGCAGATGGGGTTTTGAAATCCCACCCCTTGTCTCTGGTTGTCATTAGCTCAAACCTTTTGTGTTTGGGTAGCGAACCTCGGGCCGAGTATCGATACAAATCGATAGATCGATCCTTCGCGCAATTAGGGGATATATTCAACCGTGCATCTGGTATATGGGGGGGTACCCGATCCATAGGTAGTAGTAGTAGTCACTTTGTCCTCCGAAATTTAGGGTCTTTAGATTTCTAACTCATGTGCTTCTCCCGGGAAACCAATATATACCCCAGGTAGGAAAATTCACGCGCGACAAAACGTCCCTATAAACATATACCATCGATTTCCTACCATGTACCATATATATAATCGAAAATTTTTAGCATTACAAAAAAATACACTTACATACGCGAATTGATAGATAATTTATCAAATTTTTTCAGGTATTTTCAGATTTTTGTCCATCTTTGTGTCAATAAACGATCAGTAATACTCAAACATTTCTTCGGAAGTTAGTTGTATAATGATTTGTTCGATTGATTGACAAATTTGAAAGATGGTAATCAGATTCATGCTTGCTGATTTTTTTGAAGAGAGTATTATCTGCAGCTAGATTTTGAAAATTCAACAAATGGGTATCACCGTGGTATTTGAAATGCCACAAGAACAAAATCGTGCTTTGAGAATTTTCAAAATTGAGGAAGTCAGGCGGTGGGAAAAAAATTAGTCAACTTGAAATTTCTCGATCGTCCTAATTCCTGCGATGTCTATATATTTCATTCAACATGTTTGAAGATTGTCTCACGAGAGTGAATAAAATTTCTTCAAATATTTTTTCGAATTTTCGAAGCACCCGACAGTATAGCTGGTATACGTATATGAGCTTTTTTCGCCCCGGAAATGGCTAATACAAATGATATTCGTATCGGCATCCGGCGTGACTAAAAGCTGGCGGTTTATTTTCCTCCCTCGTTTTCCCTTTCGCAGAATTTTCGCCGAAGTTTTGACTCTCCTTTACTTTACTTTCCTCCGCGACTTGGCGTATAGGTATATGGATACCATGTATATGCTACTGGAGGGTTCGTCCTTGTCGTCCTTCCTTGTCGTCCTTGTCGTAACATGCTTTATTATGTTAACAAATAAGTGGTTGCCGCGTAATAAAAGGTCCGCCTAATGTATGCGCGATGTCTTGAACAATATTCCGCGTGCCTTGTCACATAATGGCGTCGAATAAATAACCTCTGCTATATACAGCGTATGCCGCTGTCTTCTTCTCGCATATATATATATATATATATATGTATATGTATATAATATATATATATATACTGCTATATTCCTACTGGTGCTGCAGGAATGAGAGCTGGGTATGCTGGTTTCACCACCCCATTTCGCCCCGAAACCACCCTCGCGAATGGCCGAAGTAGGGGTTGAAATATGCACAAACTTGCGGCTCCTTGTTATAAGTGGTGATAAATTATACCAGCCATTCTGATCTATTACTTTCGCGTGTACCAGCGAGCTACAGGATTATATCTATTTACAGGACACAGATATATACTTTAGCAAGTGGATGATGTAAGGGATCGGTCTAGCCTTATTCTACTCTGCAGAGTTGCTTATTTATTTATTTTTTTTTTTTACTTATATCTACCTATATAGTTTTGCCGCGACTATAGCCATTTTTTTCTAGAATATTTTTATACGTGTATATTATATTTTATATGTTGAATTTATTCACGAACCGGAGAATATTATCCCTGTTCAAATAATTATATCCCAGGAACAATTCAAAATTCTTATATACCCACTCGACGAGGAACTTAGTTGCGGACAAATATATAATAACGGGGTTATTGATAAAACTTCCTTTTTGTCAAAAGCTTCAACGACGTTATAATAGACCTGTTATGTCTGTCTATACCTACGCGAGCTTTCGTTATACAGGATCGATAATAATTGTCGCGAAGAAAAGTAATCGCTGAAGTCGAAGGAACGAACGGTTCATCGTTTCGTCTATATGTATATACGTTGAAGAATTTTTTCGTATCCAGGTATAAAGGATGTGATCATAGGGTAGATGTACCGTTTTTGGCCAACTAAGTACCGTTTGTGGCCATGCCCATCACCATGTAATCAAGACCTGGCCAGAAATGGTAAAAAAATGTTCGAAGAGCTTTTATCACCAAAAACTCCGATTTCAAACAATCAAGTACTGAAAAGTTATGGGTCCAATATTTGCTGTAGGGTATGTTTTCGCAAGTAATCCAATAATTGAAAAGATCAAAAATGCCTTCATCAAGCATGTCTGCAAACGGTACAGTGGCCACAAATTTTACATCTGCCCTAAATTGCCCACTTTTTCTTTCTCGAAAATTCGTACTCCGGATGCGATATCTCTTCAGATTTTGGTTTGATGGAAAATTGTTTCAGACAAAAGTTGTAGCCCTTCGTTAAATGGAGATTTTTTGTAATCGAAATATTTTTGATATCGGAACCGGAAGTGGAGATATTTCGCAATTTACGTGAATTGAACTTCGTTCAGTTTTATTCAGAAGGACGTCTCATATGAATGTGTCTCTTTTGATGTGGACGTTTAGGTATACGGGGTCCTATAATCCCGGGTGTAGGATTTTGTCGAGGGTAAATCGATGGTTGGGTGGCACTTTCCCTTGGCCAGTTTTAATTTTCTTTTGCTTGGATCTCGCGGATCAGAGCCGTCAGGAACTTGATACGGTCGGTTTTTCTTCTTTCTCTTTTTCTTCGTCTTCTTCTTTTCCCCCTCAACCCGGTTGAATTTTCTGGGGCGGGTTTTTCCAACCAGCGGACTAACGTCACGATGCTCAACAATGCGCGCCCAGGGGATGACACTTTAAATTTAATTTAAATGCGCCATTGTCGGCGGCCGCCCCTTTCCACATCTACCATTTTCATCTCTTTCTATTCTCCCTTTCTCTTTTCTCGACTCTCTCGAGGCCCCGCGCGCGATCTTCTCAAAAGCTTTCGTCTTCCCTTTATTATTTTCATAATACGTGTTTTTTCCCTTTTCTTTCTGAGAGTTTTTTTTTTTTTTTCTCTCTTCTCTCTTCTTGTATTCTTATGCCTATGAAACATTTTCCTTTATAACGCTTTCTCCGCGGTGAAGATATTCAAGCGATGGAGAAAAACTACATATCTACTTAGATCTTTATTTCCTTTTCACTTCTACATCCAAAATATGATAAAATTTGAATAAATGATTTTGGAACCAAAAAATTGTCCTCTTATTAGTCCTGAAACATCAAATTTCGAAGAATTTAAATCCTAACTGTATTTTTCGTACAGTAGATATTTGGTGCCATTTTTTTTTTACCTTTTTTTTCTTATTTTTTGCCAGCTTGCTCCGTCCCTTACGCTTTGGCATTTTGGTATTTGCCGTAACTACCTAAGGTGTATTCTTTGGCGATAAAGATCTCATCCTGAAAAAACGGAAGCAACATTTTGGCCCTTAACCCGTCATAAATCTTACCGCACAATGGTATGTAGATCACTTCTCGAGACTTGTATGTACATACATATATACATAGTACGTGTGTAGGGATCGCGCGACTGCGAGGAGCTTATTCATCTGACTCCTCTTCATCTTCTTTCTCTTCTTCTTCTTGTTCTTCTTCTTCTTGTTCTTCGTATGACATTACCTGGCCCATTTTCACCCCGTTTAGTACAAGACTACAGACATCTTTATGACCAAAATTTATTACCTATATATATATATTTATCGAATCAGGATTTATTTTTGGGGATCACCTATATGTATACTTGAATCTTGCATAGGGAAAAAAACTAGTGCCCTTTTTTCCCCTCTGTACTGTGAATTACGAGCCACTTCTGATTTTCTACCATGAGAAAATAACTTTTTAATGATTGTAGAATTTTTCTGAAATGTCAAACTCTTCCTTCTGCACGTGTGTCAGAAAAAAAAAATTTAGAAAACAAATCATTTTTCTGCAGTAAAGTATCGGGGTGGGATTGAAGTTCCGAATTCATTTGGAGATTTATTTAAAGATCTGAAATTTGAAAACTCAGAAAATAAAAAAATCCGAAAAATTAAGGGAGGCCCATGACAAAGCTGTTAAATAAACGACGTTGCATAATTAAGCGAATTCCGAGATTCGGAGTTTTGGCCTTTCGGATCTTTAGCTTTCGGAATTTTGAACCTTTCGTGTTTTTTGATTCGGAATTTTTCAAATTGGCTCCGTAGTCTTTCAGGGAAATGATCTTTCTAAAAACTGTCAATCGGTAGTATAAAAATTTGCATTTTCACATTTCACAGTTTTTTAAATTCAGAATTTCAATCCCGCCCCAACGTATCACGTATAGGCATACGAACGAACGAACGAACGAATGAATGGATGAATATTAAACTTGAATATTATAATTCTCGATCCTCTGGAGAATGTTATACCTGCGAGAGGAATGTAAGAGCTGGTTGCAAGCCCTGGTACTTATATTATTCGATTATGAATGTTGTGATTGTATGCGTATACGCGAGGGTTAGAGGATTATTATAAGTAAGTATTTGCGGAGATTGATTCATTCGAATATCAGCGAGGGCGCGTTATATGCATCGAATTTAGCTCACCAGATATACATATGCTACAGAAGGTTTTGTGGTGATGGTCGTCGTCGCGTTTTCCAGGTATGTCCACATTGTTATGTTGCACCGGTACTATATACGTATTGTGCCATCGTAGGTTATACAAGGTTATATACCTATACCTAACAATCTGCATACGGTAAAATTCAGAGGATTTTCGATTATAAACATGGACCAGCGCGTGCGAGGAACGCGTCCTCGGATACACGTCCTCATCTAGTAGTGTAGTTCAAACATATTCAAAATACGAACCGCAAATTTAAATATTTTTAACCTACAAGAACGTGGGGTTTATATATCAGAGTTTCGTATGAGGGAAATTTTATTCATGCCACACTTATGGTCTATAACACTTTTGTATCTTCTTCTCTTCGTCAAAAACAACGATTAATATATTGCCTTGTATTATCAGTCTACTTAATCTAGTAATCATTTCAATTTATAATTTTCTTTTTTCTGTTTTATTGAGGTTTACCTGTATAGTTTCAGGCGTAAGGTTATATATATATATATGTACAGAGATGGTTATTTCGAAACAATATTGTAAAGTGGTTGTATGTCTTTGGAGTCGCGATGTCGTAGTTTGAACATCTGTAGGCGCGACGCGTTTAAACGCCTGTTTTATCAATTAATAATGAACGTTCATTTAGTAAAGCGATTTACACAAGTGCGTCGGTCTGTTACTCGTTTGTAGTTAATTATCGTATGAAAATATACATCGGCCTAAATGTATATACATATATATACCCTCTCACTGCCTATACCTGCAACTACGTATTATTCATTCTCCCATCTAGTTATTCATTGTCACTAATTCTCTTCACCGTATGCATATTCAACATCACTCATGTATACTTACTTATACCGAGAGAAATAGACGGCCAACGACTCTACCTTACTTTACTATCAAAGAATTAACTCGGTTGTGTATGAGAAAAGAAACGAGAAAACTACGTGGAAAAATAAATACCAATAATCAATCTACGAAATTGTTGGAGAAAATCTTGGAAATCTCCATCGATTTGATTACTTTGATAGAAAAAAGCATATGAATCGTGGTGAAAACTTCTAATTCCATACAAATTTCTAAGTTCTTGTAGTTTTTCATCCAAGAATTATAGTTTCTTGACATCTTAGCATGGAAGAGTTTCTTTCAATCAAATTACTCAAAGTTTGCATTTCATTACTTTGATAGAAAAAAAAAAAAACATATCAATCTCGGTGAAAATGTCTAATTACATAAGAATTTCGAAGTACTCCTAGTTTTTCATTGAAGAATTGTAGTTTCTTCACAGCTTAGGATGAAGAATTCCTTCCTAATGAATCACTCGAAGTTTGAATTTCATTTATACTTTCGATTTCATTATTCTGATTGTAAAAAGCTTATCAATCCTGGTGAAAATGTCCTAAGTCCATACCAATTCCGAAGTTCTCGTAGTTTTTCATTGAAGAATTGTAGTGTCTTGCAGCTTAGCATGAAGAGTTTCTTCATAACGAATTACTCGAAGTTTGATGATCCTGTGATAATTGGTAAATACATTGACGAAGAGGTACTTCCACTTTAGGAATAAAACTTTGAAAAGGAGAGATGAAAAAAGAGATAGGAATTTTAGGTAGAATCTGCCGATGAAACCTTGAGTCAGGTAGAAAGGCAATTAAACAATATTATGTAGAATTATATCCATCCATGATTATGTGATTGAAATGACAAATTTTTTGCACGGTGTATTAGACGGCTCTCTTTCATACCTACGTACACACTTATTTATGTATATATATATATGTACGTATTTCTAGTATACATATACACGTTCGTTTACTGCATACCAAGTAAGTATATACCTATACCTATGCCTATTTACCTCTATGTATACTCGAGTCTTGGACTGGCAGGGCCTGCCAGTGACACCTATAGAAATAAAAGAATGAGGTATGTACCAGCACAGTGACGTTTACAGTTACCTATACACACCATATATTTATGTCTATATATGATGTGTTTCTATATATATATATACATATATTAGGACATCCATACATGTGTGCACAAATACATACTATATATTTAAGAAGAAGCAATACAATCTGGAAATGTTCATGTACACGTGCACATATATTTACGCATCCATATATGTATTCGTAGAGTTAGTATGCAGACATGTAGATGTTCGTATTGTTAGTCCTATTTGCGATCCAGGCCTGAGCAAACACTGGCCGCCCTGCAGCTAGATGCCACGTTGCATCCGGTAGCTTCAGGCAGCTTCGTGCTTATATATGCTTCTGGTACTATACTACCTTACTGATATGTTGCTGCTGCAAAGTGCAAACACTTATTGTACTCCTCGATTATACCCATGATCCTCTAGCTGTCCCTGAAACGAACCATCCATCTAAAACATAACTCTTTTTTCTTATTACTGCAGTTCTTATACTACATGATTTGTCAAAAAGTGTATTCAAAGGAATATTATTACCTACCCAAATTCAGTGTAGAGAATTGGCAAGGGATTCTTTCCGCTGTTGTATTTGAACGGGGAAAAACTTGCAATAGGTACAAAAATTGCGGGATTCAAATTTAACAATTTTCAAACAATATTGTTTCATGGTTAGTCGGATGATTCCACACCCCTGTATCGGTGTGGAAAAATAATATACCTCGAATAGTGGCAGATTGACAACCCAAGTTGCCTTTCAACCATTTTGTGCCAATATCAATTCCAAATTCATTTTTCTTTTTACATTTTGGTTGAAATAAATTCAGAAGTAGAAAATGAAGTCTTTTGAATTAATTGACATGTTTCCAGTACGCAATGTTCGTTGTGATTGCAGTTTGAGGCGAAATGCTCTCGTGACTCAATGTTAGGTAGATATACATATATATTGTGTAATAGTTGATCGCGGGTTGTCGAACAATTTGCCAACATCTCAGTACTCAGCCACGCCCCGCTTTCCACCCCCGAGAAAACTCACCCTCGAAACGATCGCGACACGGAACGTTAAACAACCGGGACTTTGACGATCGTTCTCCCCTTTACTTCCCTATTTACGTGTATACATATATACATATATACATATGTACAGTGTATACATATACATATATATATGTATATACATTAACGAATCTATACCCACGTACGTAGCCAATATTACGTGAAAAGTCACTCGATGCCACGTGCCTCGGACTGTAAGGAAAGTACGAACTCTTTTCAATCCTATTTCTCCCTCGTGTCATGTAGATTCGTGAGTGGTTACTCTAGTTTGTTTTTTTTCGAAAAGGTTAAAAAGGGGTTAAATCATGAGAGTTTTGGGGTTAAACGGAGACATGATCACACGTCATTGCGTATGACAGGGAAACGTTTAGTTTTTATACATTTATTCAATATTATTCCTTGTCGAATGTTCATAGATATATATTATGTATTGCACCACTGTATCATTTACATGACGAAAATGAAGATATTAACCCACATACTGTAGAAAATAAAGTATATATACGTGTGCAATTCCACGTCAGGCGGGCCACTTTTTTGGGTCGTAATCACCGATTTTGATCTCCATCGAGGATTTTGTACTACTCATGGATGTAAGTCTCTGGGCCGAACCAAAAGCCAATACGCGACTCGGTTGTCTACCTAGCGGAGGTTGAAAAATGCCGTTTTTGCTCGCCAACTTCTCTTCGGCGGCTGATATCTCAGTTGTTTTTGGAGCAAAGTACCAAAGTATATAGTGATTCTTGAAGCTATTTTCACAGGCTTTCCGGTGATTATACTGACATTGCTCCCCAACTAAAATTTGGCAGTCAAAAACGAAGTCAAAATAAAATTTTCGTTTTTCAAGAAGTCCGCCCATTTTGAAAATTCTGTTTTTTGTCTCTAAAAAAGGTTCAAGGTATCCCTTACACGTACCCGAAGTGGCAAAGTGGGCCGTTCTTTCGTTGGTTTTTTATCTGATTTTTTTTTGATATAATCTGAATTATTCTAATAAAAAAATTTTTTCGTCACGCATTTCAATTTTTTGAAACAGTTTCTCCGCATGACGAGCTCGTTTCTGGTAATTGGAAAATGTTCGGGACGAAATTGACAAAAAAAAGAAAAAAAATTGAAAAAACCTGAAAAAAATGGTGGAAAAATCGACTAAAACTTGGATAAAACAACATCGGAAAAGAGGCCCACTTTGCCACTTCAGGTACATGTAGGGGATACTTCGAACCATTTTTAGAGACAAAAAACAGAATTTTAAAAATGGGCGAACTTTTTGAAAAATGAAAATTTTATTTTGAATCCGTTTTTGACTGCCAAATTTTGGTTGGGGAGCGATGTCAGTATAATCACCGGAAAGCGTGTGAAAATAGCTACAAGAATCACTATATACTTTGGTACTTTGCTCCAAAAACAACTGAGATATCAGCCGCCGAAGAGAAGTTGGCGCGCAAAAACGGCATTTTTCAACCTCCGCTAGGAAGACAACAGAGTCGCATATTGGCTTTTGGTTCGGCCCAGAGACTTACAACCATGAGTAGTACAAAATCCTCGATGGAGATCAAAATCGGTGATTACGACCCAAAAAAGTGGCCCGCCTGACGTGGAATTGCACATGTATATGTATACGGGAATCGAAATTATACACGGTTGTTAGATATGCTGGCTTCGGCCTCTCCTCGCTGAGACATGCCCATTAAAATAGTTAGCTAGAAAGAAACTAGATTAGATCGGAGATCTATTCGTCGTATACTGTATGATCCTCCGGTACCTACAAAAACTTGATACAGTACTTGGTCCAAAGCCGCGGAGCGTTAAGAAACAAAACGAAAAACTAAGAAGTACGTTATGAAATAGAAATTTAAAAAAATATATGATATATATTAATAAAAAAAATAAGCAATACTAAAATCGATAAAAATTGTCCTGATAAAAAACGATTAGAGTTTCCAAACTCGATTCCGTCAGATCGAAAATACTTTTCGCACTTATCTAGTATATATGTATATTTACTTATTCGTATACGTAAATGGAAGTAAACGACACTTGTGATTTGGATTACGTGTAGAAAAAAAAAAAAAAAAAAAAAAAAACCAGGAAGAGGAGAAAAAAAATAGACAGCGTACCGCGGTAGTTCTGCAGATTCTAAGATCTTTCGTATCTTACAGGTTGTAGGTGGGTGAATAGGTGGGAAGGTAGAAAGGTAGATAGGTATGCCTTTTGCGGGCAACTTGGTGGAAAGTGGAAACTGCGGGAAGGCTGGAAGCTGTAAAGGTATACGTAGGCACATTTATATACGTAATACATATATATGTAAATACATATATAAGGTGTGTGTGTGAGTGTGTGTGTATGTGTATGGTAAAAGCAGTAGAAGCAAAAAGCTACCCCGAGACTACTATACCGCCTCCTGGGGGAAGCTGGAAATCCAAGATGGCATTGGCTATGAGTTACCTTCTACCTACTCCTGCGGCAGCAACTCGGCTCGCGACGCTTTCCTTCTTTTTATATATATTTTTCTCTCTCTCTCTCTCTCTCTCTCTCTTTCTTACTTTACCAGATACTGACGAGCTTCTTCGCAGCTTATACGCGAGGGCTTCTCAATTATATGAACACAGTGTAATAACCGCCTCACTTCAAAGCAGTCATACGACACTTGAAACTTTTGATCCTGTACGCACATATACTGGGATATACAGACCTATATGCGCTATGTGTAGGTACACGATATCATCTCATCTTGAAACACATTAATACGTTACGCTATTTACACGTATGTGTATGAAAGGGACTCAATTAGCAATATCACTGTTCGAAATATCAACAAATTAACCTCTGAAAGGACACTGACCCAAAATGGGTCGACCATAATTCTTCATTATATCTTCACAAAGTCGACTGGCTTCGTATTGCCAATAAAAAAATGGGGTATCATATAAAAATTAAAAAAACAAGTACATTTCAAAGAACTATAAATAAAGCACTTCATTTCAAGAAAGAAAGGAAGAAAAAAAAAACTACTTTCTACGATATTACTTCTTGTTATTGATATTAATTCTTGTTTGAAGATCGGCGTCCCTTTTTGGGTCAGTGTACCAGTAAAGTGCAGTAAGAATCATGTGTACCTCTCAGGGGTTAAAGACAATAAAATTGTCGGAATTCAAAAATCTTGGGAATTAAATTAATTTTCCAATAACCGTATCTCTAGATGTATTAAATATTATGTTTTCGTTAACTTAACAATACTGTGTTATAAAGGTTCGGGAGGTAAACTTTGATTTTTGGGCCGTTAGTGACCGAGCTTGAAATATCATGGTAAAAGCAGTAAAAGCGAAAATCTTCTTACAATAAATTCATTTCAAAAAATAAATAAATAAAAAAAAATTTGGTACTTCCTACGATCGTTTTCACAATAGTCTTGAAATTCGAATGGCAATCTATGAAATTTCATACCCTGGATACGAAATTTTCTAACGCTTACAAATTTTCATCAATCTGCAATCATTCGGACGGTTGAAATTTAATTTTACGTTAATTACTTTGCACACAATCCTATATGAATTTTTATACAGAATTTTTGTACCTTCGCGTCGTATCCGTCTTGTCAATTATTTTATTCTCACACTAAATAATTGAGACGGAACAACTTTATTGATCCGCTGTTAATAATTAGACACTGTCTTTTTCTTCTTCTTATTTTCTTATTATAAAAAAACCGTGAATGAATATTAATCTACGGGAATTCGATAAGAAACAACTCACTAAACAAAAATACAGCAAGAAAAAACTATTTTTCTACCCAGGAGTCCGAGGGTGTACAAGTACGTTTTGAATTAATTTCTGTTCAAGGGTGGTTCCGGTTGTAGGTATAGGTACCACTGCTCATCATCCCTCTTTTGGAATTTCTGTAACCATCTATATATACCTATACTATACATTTACACAGTCGCGGAAACTTTCTGACTAAATTCTTGGCATTAGCTCGCCCTGCGTGGGCGAATCTCTCTCTTTCTCTCTTTTTCTTTCTCTCTTTCTCTCTTTTCGTTCACGTTGCATAAAAGATTGCAAGGAGTTGGCTCTGTCGCGGATGAGGACGTGTATAGGGGCTGCCAAGCCCCTACAAGCTTCGTGGGGTCTGGAGTTGGTTGGTACCTACCCGACTTCTCTTAATTTGTCTACCTTAAGTGCCAATTAAGCTGCCTTGTCGTGCATTATCGTTTACCTACTGGTAAAAAAAAAAATTAAATAAAGAAAAAAAAAGACCAACACGTCAATTGGCCACTCAAAGTTTCATTTACTGGGAAATACTCCATCTATGGATGTACAGACAAATTTATATACACAGACGTTGATATCATTCAACCGAGAGAAAGAAGAAGAAATAGACCAAAAAAAAAAAAAAATGGAAAGTTTGATCTTGTTTAGGTATTTTCAACAAATAATGAAGCGAAAAAAAGATGGAGAAATGTGGAGAAAAAAATCAACAAAATAGAAAAAGAAAAAAGAAATGAAATGCATGTAAGTTTCGAGTGGTGTTAGGGATTTCGTCGACGGGGTCCATACGTATATAATATAAGCATATAATGACAAATGTTACCCCATAGTTCGCTTATAGGCACAATAGAGTTATCGTTGAGTCGAATAATAAATAAAATAGCACAAGCTCCTATACACATACTATAGTTCGAATCGTTGGAGCGTACTAAACGACACTAAATGGCACTAAACGGCATTAAACGGGGGAAACTGGGGTAAAACTTTCGCTTCCGTTTTCCCATAATACATCATCGTACGCGAGCTTTCCCAGTTTCATCTATTGTTAGCAACGATATAACGAATGGCCATTCGCCACTTCTATACTTCGCCTATTATTATCTATACTATATGTACAAATACTGCCCCACTATCCAGCGAACACTAGATTACATACTTGTAGTGGAAAATATTTCATCCTCTCGATTTTCATTCTCATTTTCATTTTCATTACCCATAAGGCATTGGAAAGTAACTAGTACAGTCTCATGGTTTCCTGTCAGAAACTACTTTCACCACTGTTGAAATACATTTTCAACCCTTCGACGCTTGAGTTAACCTCGCAAATTATTTTCAACGTATGTACTTTGCGTTCTCCGCAGCCTGAGAAAGTCACAACGTCTTAATAAACCGATCAAGAGGAAGAAGACGAAGAAGAAAAAAAAAGGAATGAATCAACGTGATGAAAAGTGAAGGGCAGCCCAGTTGACCAATTACTTATGGAAGGGAGAATTTTGAGAGTCTTCCACTTATTTTTTCTCGATTTTAAACACCTGAGTTATGCTCGTATATCCAATCGTCAAAAATATTGAAAAAAAAAACAACTCATGGAACGATATTCGTATTACTATAGATTATCGATGGATATTGTAGGAAAAGAAGACGAGGGATGGCTGTACGTATATAACACATATCGTCATGTTGAGGAAATTTGACATTATTAAAATGCCCATGAGGTTCGAAATGTGTTTACAAAAGTTGTCGGCCATCTTATGAAAATAGAGAATGATAAATTGGGGGCCAACGAAGAGGGGGGGAGGCAGTGGAAGATGGGGGTGGGGGTGGGCTCTCTGTAAAAGGAATTGAACATCGCGGGCCAACAATACTTCCTCGGCAACAATAGCTGTTTACTGTCTTCGTTCAGATGGCAACAATGCCCCGGTCTCCTTAGTCGTCAGTTTTTGTCAATTGTTGTCTCGCTCTCGAGTTCTTCTTTCTCTGCCACTTTCTGCTTCTTTCTGATCCTTCCTCCCTCTCTTTTCATCCCCCAGGGCCTCCCTTAGCCTTGCTCACTATCTATCTTCTTCTCTCTTTTTCTGTCTCTTTTTCTTTTTTCTTTATTTTCCTCGATGGGGAGACCAGCAAATGACAGCTATCGAGCCGAACTTCGCGCAGTTGTATCGACGCTACATTATAGGATCCATAATTTATAACGTTTGTTTAATTGATTAAACAAAAATGTTTGCTCAGAAAGCTCCCGCCACTACCAATAAGAAAATGGCTGCTTTTCCACCTCGTATACACCCAGAAACTCCCACATCAAGATGTTCTACTGAAATGCTTCTCTTTTTTAATTCCATTAAGCTACGAAGGATGATATAATACCGTAGTTGGGAAATTTTTTTGCCATCACTGTGTACAGGATTAGTCTGTAACCTCCTGTTCAATTCTTACAATTAGTCACAATTTAGAATTGTAATTCAATTTTTTTTTTTTTTTGGTTCTCCATTTGCTTTCTGTGGAAAAGATACACAGATATGAAGAAATCATTTGACTAGAATTGCCAAATGATTGTTCGTGAAGTTTTTGCTGTTGATTAGAATTAAAATGAACGTGTTTTCTGCATTGATAATTTAATTCTCTCTCTTTTTGTCTTTTCTCTCTGGAGTTTTCACATTTTTTGAGTTCTGGTCGGCTGGTATAAGGTGGGTATAGGGTATGGTTTAAATTGTATACCCGATAGGAATAGAATAGCGACGTCGTCGTTGTAACGGCATTGTTCTCATCGTCGCCGAGACATTGTTACCCGACAAAATGTCGAGACAAAAGCACCTACTGGGTAATACCTCTTTTGCCCCGTTCCTCACTTTACCCGTCTATCCTCACCTTATATATCTTCGTCTTCCTTCTCGCTTCTAGAATTTTCAATTTTTTTCCCTATCATCTTCAAAAATCGTTCATTACCATAAGATACAGGCATAATGCTAGGAAAATAATAGGATTTTGAAATTTTCAAATGAACGTCTAATTACGCAGGATCGAAGGACTTCAGTATCCTATATTGCATCCTTTTCAATTTTGGACTTGGAAACTTAATTTCGTCGAGAATTGCACTTAATTGGGTCCTATGGATTTGAATTTGGCAAAAATTGGAAATATGGAGTCATACGTTGGTAATGACGGGGCTTGTAGGGGGTAAAGGGAGAGAGACAGAGAGAGAGAGAGAGAGAGAGAGAGAATTTGCGAACAGTACGTATGTTTGGCATCTACGACGGGGAGAATAGGGCGCTCGTTATCAGGCCGATAACGCGTTTAGTGTTCCAAGCACAGTGACTTCAATGTGCCTCACCAATGTAGCCAACATTCAGGCATTCAGTGGTAGACAATACCTCGAGCATAATGTCATAATGGAGCTGTAGGGCCGTCTGTCGCTTACACCCGCGTTGCCAGGACGGCGGATGGATGAAACGAATAAAGGAATTCAGATGAGGGAAGAAGGAGAGGCTGCAGTTTTGCTTAATTTCATTATTTCTTTCCTTCTTATTCTTGTAACGTGTGATTTCGTCTAGTACATACATGAATCGATCAACAATTATAGATCGTTTATCGTTTGTCATCCTTTTTTCAAGCCCGTCCTTCGCAAGGATTTCATACATTTCAGTACAATTTGCTAACGCGAGGGTGCGGGCTGACAATTTTGTTGGATTACAAACGAGTTGCTCTTGTTATAAACTTTTCACGAATTCTTGTAGAGAGCAATTGGCAACGATTGTCATGGTTTTGCCTCCTTGCGCGGTTCCGGGTTCCTGTTTATACCGCTAAGCCAGAGTTTCTTGTCCCAAATAATCTGATCCATTCTCGTATTCCTAATGGAAAAATAACCTCTCTTGATAAAATAAAGAGAAGAAAAAGAAGAAAAAAAGGAAATATCGTATCTTGTCTATGAAGTTTTTGATTACTGAAACAAATGAGAAGTAGAAGAGGTAAAAAAAGAAAAAAATGTACGTGTCGCAAAGGACGAAGTACCGGCCGGTCTTTGGGAAAAACCTGCGCGAAAGCCTACTATCGGATTATTATGTGATCCAGACAGTTATATGGGCAAAGAGACGGGACCGGGACATATACAGGACGCGAGGCGACGCGACGCGACGCGACGCCCATTTCGGTTCGAAATAATTTAAAAGCTGAATTGAATTTTTTCTCTTTTCTCCGGACTCTTTCTCGTCCGGGAGATCGAGTCCTGGACAATGGGTGAATAGCGATGTATCAAGGTGAGTCGCTATATAGTATATATACTCGCTTCGGAGAGGGACCATTGTGTATCGTCCTGTTCCTTCTACTTCTCCTCGATTCCAGTGGCAGAGAACTCTCTCTGCTTCTACTTTTGCTTCTGCTTCTGCTTCTGCTTCTTCTGCTGCGGTGGCGGTGGCATCAGCCAGAAATCGAAAAAGAAGAAGAAGAAGAAGAAGGAGTTTAAGGATGAAGAAGGACGCGGGGGATGGACGAAGCAGGAACCGATGAAATAAGAATGAAGATTGAAGCAGGAAGAAGGAAGCTTGAGAAAAGGGGCTCTAGGCTGGCTGCTGCTGCTGCCACGGCGCTGGTTCATGGGGGACATTATATCCTACGGGAGAAAGTATTACCATATACCACCGTTTCCTATTGTTGCCCATTCCCGGTTTTACATTTGCATCAGATTCGCATTCTGAATGGAAGTGGACCACGGTTTATACTTTGTTCTATCAAAGACGAATGGCGATGTTATCCGACTCCGCGTTTCCTTTTATATTCTCTCTCTTGATCTAGACACAAAATATCGCCTAACCTCATTTCCCTTCATACCCACCCCTACTATACCTATGTATATCTCACCAAAACATTATTTAACCAAATCTTGACACATTCTAACATATTACTCTTCTCCAAAAACCCACCATCAATTTCAACGATTTTTTCCCTTTCTTATGCTTCTTTCTTATTTTTCTTTCTTCTCTCTTCTGTTGTGTGGACTGAATTTTTAACCATATGAATCAGGCGAAACTTCCAAATTATATTCTCTTACGTTTCCTAATTCTTCGATACTGTGACTGATACTTGTGAACAATCATTTTTTCCTGTTTATGTCAAATTTTGACATCGACAATTCATTTTTTATGCATATTTCTCTCATCCTATACTATCCAAGAAGTTGAAGAACTTTTTTACTTTTTGTTCTCATGCGGTGGATAATCGATTGAATATTTTTGTTCCAACCTTTGTACTTTGGACTTTTGGTTACTGTATTCTATACCCAGTTTGTTACGTCGTATTCGATCCTTAATTCTCACTGTTTCGTAAGTTTATCGGGCTTTTTGTTTACAAACTTTACCACTGGCCTACCAGGAGCACAGAAAGCTAAGCGTGACGCGTCCTCTATATCGCCTTCGAGGATACCCGGATGGGGCTGATTATTGCCGAGTTGGGTGAGCGGGATTTCTGTGTGGGTGCCTTTGCCTCTAGAGAGGAGGAGACGCAACAGGCGCCGCCTACGAAACCCCTAGAACAATGGGCGAACTAGGAAACTGGAAACTTACATTTCAGAAAAATCTAGGAAAACAGTTTTCTGTAAAAACAGAAAAAACAGAATAGAAATCCAAGATTCATACACTACAGATTGATCATGTTGTTCTACTTTTATTTTCCTTCTATTTCTTCATTCATACAATTTTTTTATCCTTCTCCTTGGTACGGAGCTTCGAGATCGACGATTGTTAAATCGGTTCAAACCTAACCTAGCTAACATAAGAAATGTGAATCTGACTGGAGTTCTATTCATTTTTTTCGACAAGTAAAAAGTTTAGCCAAATTCTGCCAAAAAACTGAATTCATTCGTGGGGGGTTCGTTCAAATCGGTTGTGCAATCATCGAGAAAGTCCGATTCGCGTTTTCGAGGTGACGACACTTGGTAATAATGGAATTCTGAACAGACTCCGCGGTATCGACTTGAATGCGAGCTCTTGAATGTAAAAAGTTGCGCGGATGAGTAAAGTGAAGGTATAGAGGTTAGAGAAAAATGGCCACGGATAGTCTTCGTGATTAATTATTGTCCGGTTACGCAATTGACGTAGTCACGCGGAGATACGTACCTATATAAGAGTTTCCGACACTCGAAGGCAGTCGTGCGCATCTTTGCCCAGAATCCGATGGTCACCATCATCGGGCCATGCCGCGGGCGCAAGGTTTCTTCCTGTAAATCCGTGACGAAACGAGACTTTACCATCCCGGGTCACGTTGGTCCACGAGACTCTTAGTTTCCTAATTTTAAACAAAAGGTACCGCATTCAACTGGCAACTAGACCAAACAATTGTGGAATCGACCGCAATTATCTGTAATTATCTACACCAACCAGCACGAGAATCATAACAGTGTTTAGCTCTTTGAGAAATCCTCTTTTTTATCAGATAATAGACAAAAGTAACTGTCCCTATTATTTCTTTCTTCTTCATTTTATTTATTTATAATATATTGATTCGCTATTCTTTCTGCAGACCAATTTGCAAAATTCATTTTAATCATTTTAGTTGAACGTTAAACTGATTTGTCTGACCAGTACGGTTCTAATCCACTTCTCGAATCCGATAGTAGCGAATTCCGTACTGGTCAGACAATCGCGCTAGCGTCAGACAGCGGAATTGAGGCTCGTAAATCGAACCTAAAATTACGATATAATTCGATTGAATTTATTCCTGGATAAGAAGTGGATTTTCAGCTCTCGTGGTAGTAGTTCGGATCGATTGATCATCAAACAAGCTCTTACTGCCCTGAAATGGACAGGGTCTTGAAAATCTTGAGATTTTTTGAATTGCTAAAAATATTCCTCCTCAAATTGTAAATCTTTATTCGTTAATTCATGAATAGTTGAACGACAAGCCAAGAACGCAGTTGAAAAATTTGTTCACGATTCTAAAAAAGCGCAGCTGAGTTTTTTTTTTTCAATCGTGCAGGAATATTTTTTGAGCTGTCTTGAACAGGCATTCGTGAATGATAATATATGCATTCGGAGGTTCTGGATTTTGAAATTCGCACTTCAGTAGACACGCCGTAGCACCGAATCTGCCTTTGCAGATCAAATGATTAGAATTAACCGTAAACTTTTACATAATAAAAATTGTCACAGCTGTACCTACATCATATACGGGACTAAAGGTGCCGAGGCATATAGTTAGTTTCTCGAACTTGTCGTTTACGTCTGTACACACGTACATATATATATAGTATACGATAGTCGGTTGTAGACGCTTGCTGTACTCTGGTATATGTATAGGTTAGGTTAGGTTGTTACCTACGTACCTACGAGGTATGTTAGGTACATTATAATATCGAAGAGGAGGAGGTTGTTTGCAAGGTTCAGTTGATACAACATTAACAACAAGTCGTTAGAGAGATGAGGTACGCAGAGATGATGCGAGGGCATGGAGGTATAAGGTAAGCCGAAGGAAAGGGGGGGAAAGAGGCAAAAGGGAAGAGGGATAGGTTGGAGGGCAAGAGAGGATGAGGAGGAGAAAAGAAAAAAAAAAGGGAGAAACCTGGAGTGTGGGAGTGTCACAATAGTTGCCATGGTAACTCCGCGCCGCTCTGCCTGTCCTACCTTATATACCATACAGAGGAGAGAGAGAGAGAGGAAGAGAGAAAGAGAAAGGGAGAGAAAGAGAAAGAAGGAGATATATATGTATATTCGAGGGAAAGGGAAGAAGAAAGAGAGAGATAGAGAGAGAGAGAGAGAGAGAGAGAGAGAGAGAGAGAGAGAGAGAGAGTGAGTGAGTTTCAGCCCTGGGACTGTATTTCCATAATCTGCCGCTTTGTCGATTCTGAATTATGCGACTATGCTATATGTATATACTGTGCACTCCTCCCTCGAATCTCGAACCCTCTATTCTCTTCTCTTTCGTTTTTACTCCTTTTTTAATTTTTTTATTCTTTTATATTTTTTTTTCTACTCTCTTTATTCCTCTTCTGGGTACAAGTCCTACTTTTCGAGACTCGGGTACATATCCGATTAGTTGCTGAAAATCAAATTCACGTGTTTCGCTCTTCCGCAACTATATACATCATTATATTCACATAGGTACGTACTTCAAAGCTTTGTGTAAGAAACACATATCTGTACACATGTGTGCGTCCTAAAAACTTGATCGCTTTTTAATAATCGTTGAAGATTTAGAAATTTCTTGTTTTCAGATCTAGAATTTTTTATCATTCTTATTCTTATCAAGGATGAACTCTCCATTCACGCAATTCAATTAATTCTTACTAATTATTCTTTTGAAGTCACCGCAGATTTCCAGTGGCTCGTTTCGATTCTCACCCTCATCTTTGGGCTTTTACATTCGAATGACGGTATCGTAACTTTCCAATCAATTGATATCCGACGATTTTCATATTTTTTTGGTTTTGATTATTTGAAACGAGCTTCCTTTCGAGCCCTCGAATTCGAGTTTTAATCAATGAAATTTCGCGACTGATTCATAATTATCTAATTTAATTAAAAAGTTATATAATATCCATTTAAAAATGATTTTTGAGAAAGATTAAGTTGTTAACATTCAAATAGGCCAGGAAGCATTCCATCTATATTTATTGGAATAATATAGATGAAAACTATCTATGAGATGATTCCATCGCGACTAGAATTTTAATCATAGTTCAAGCTGGTTCAACTATGATATCGAACTTTTCTGTCCTGTAAACCGTCTACGATCGATTTGGGAGAGTTATAAAAGGGTACTCTCAATTTTTGATTTATTTTTTTTTTTGTTTCTTCGCTTCTTGATTTTGTTTCGTTTTTGTCACACAGCACTTTGTACAGTAACCCTTGGCTTTTTGGATTCTTGGAAGTCTTGGCGCTTTACGCGTGACTAAACTGGCCACATAATTGAACATAGACGACTCCTATAGCCATGAATAATTTCGTTTATCGGTAAGACGGTCTCTCCTACAGCTACTCAGATCGCTCGCTTGGCTCGCTTCTGAATAGCAAAAAAAAAAAAAAAAAATTATTATTCAATAATCCAGAGTGACCTTAGCTCCCTTTCAGAGCAATGGCTATTTATTATGAACTTATTACACCGTAACGAAAATAAGGTTGTGTGAAGAAAATTTGAAAAGAATTCCAAAAAAATGTTTCAAAGCACGAATCGCTGTTTGTTCTGAAATTGTATATATTCTCATCTTTCAACACGTGACTCCAAATTTGTGCAAATCCTCTGGGAAAATATCTTCGACGTCAAAAGATCTCGATCTCAGAGACTCAGCACGTTTCTGAGTTCAAAGAGCTCCAATTCTTTACCAACAACTGTATCAATTCGTATCAAACTTATTATTGGATCGTCTCGTACTATGTACGGCTAATTTTTTTTTTTCTCCACATGTACTGCGTAATCTCTACTCATGTGTGATCGTGGGTATTTATAGATACGTATACATAAAAAAACTGCGTAATAAATCCTACGCGTAGGTATAGCTACTTATTAGTGTTCAAAGCAAAAATTGGATGAATCGGATGAAATTTGATCTGAGGAAGTGACTTCATCAATCTAATCGAGTCAGTTGTTCGACTATATGACCGTTAATTTATAAACCAACAACTTACAATGAAATATGTTCAAACTGAACTATAAAAACATCACTAGAAACAAACGAGTGAACAAAATCGTGAGCCAAAGAATGTAAAATACATGATGAAAGATGAAATTATACAACCATTTTTTGATGATGACTTTACAAACCACCGACCCGATTAAATTGATCAAGTCCTTTCCTCGTATCTACGAGTTTGGGTGTTCAGTTTGGTAATGGGTGAACGAAATTTGAATTGTTCCCATTTTTTCGAGCTTGCATGAGATTTTATGTGAGTATGATTTTGGGAAAAAACGGTATTCAGTTAAAATGTTTCGAGTTTGCATGAAATATTATGCAAGTATAATTTTGGGAAAAAACGGCATTCAGAACTGTATAAAAATTGGATTGATCAACCCGATCAATTCATTGATCACGGTGACGATTATACGATGGATATGTGATTTGAAAATAATAGTTCCGACGGTTTTATGTAAATATACGTATAAAGTATGTCGATGCAAGTGAATGCAGTGTTGTACGTGTGTCTGTGCCTCTGTGTGAATAAAAATTTACTTATGCGGATGTAGAGATCGGCATGCCTCACATATGCCACGTGATCAAAGGACACGCGGTCCGTTTGATTGATCGTCGATACATGATGCGTACCCGAAGGTTGAAGGATTGCTACGTACCCTCGAAATGTGCCGTTTCAAGGCAGTCACTCCATACGACCAACCAACCAACCAACCAACCAACCAACCGATCAACCCAGTGTAAATGATCTGGAAAATCTCTGCAACGCGTGTGCGTTCGTGCGTGTGCTTTTTTTTTTCCTTTATACTTTTGCACAGCTTCCTTCATCTTCTTCTTCATCTAATTCTTTTTTATGTATTCTCCTGAATTTCATCCCCGTATGCTATTTTATCTATTTGAATATAAAACAAGACGAGTATGTGTAAAGGTATAGCAAAATACACCAGCCGTGGTAATTGTCTTATGGGTTTATCGCTTGTGAGCGTAATGAAAAAAGTATAAAACGATTACCCCCGGCCCCTCCACTGGCTATTAGATTTGAATAACAAATTTTCCTCAAGAGATGCAAATTCGACGTTTAAAAAGCGATAGATCATATGGTAATAATATTTTCTCTTGTATTATTAGCTATAGCTATACATATAGTGCCGAATAGAGCGCGAAGCGAGTGAGTTGCTTCGCGTTCAAATCCCCCAACGTCGTTGTATCGCAAACTAAAAGTAGAGTATAGAGTCGAGTAGAATGAAGTAGAATGTTGTATGAAATAGAACGGGGTTTTGCCATGCAGGACAGGACCGTGTACTACCGGGGTGGAAAAGCAAAAAAAAAAAAAAGGAAATAGAGAAAAAAGAATAGAGATGAAGAAAAAAAAACCGAAACCCCTTGTATCGAGTCCGGTAGCCGCGGTGAGTCGAGGCCGAAAGGTTCCTAAGGGTGGAATCTGCATGCCAAACCCATTTCCTGTGCCTACTACCAAGGGTACAAAACATCCCTCCCTCTATTCTTGAGCTTAGACTGTTGGGAGCGTTATTGATGAGGTGTTTAGCGGAGTTTCATGCTTTTCGAAACTCTGGGATTATACCGTTTGTTCGTTTACTTATTTGATCGATTTTTTTTATTTCTTTTTCATATGTGTTCATCATGTAACTGCAGATATATCGTTTTGTAAAGTCATGTATAATATATTCTCCATGTACAAGTATGCAGTGAATAGTATTATTGTATATTGCGGAGGTGGTAAGAGGATGAAGGACTTATGCTGCAGCGATGAAATTAGCTTGTAAAACCCGGAGGCGAAGAACGTCGAGCAGCGAAAGATGAGAATTTTGACAAAAGGAGTTTTCAATGATCTCGCAGTTTTATTAAGTAACGCTTGAATGGCTTTTCTCTTTTAGTATATATAATATATATATATGTATATACATGCAACTTATGCGGGAATAGAATTTCTCCATTAACAACGATATTATATTCGACGAGGCGAAGGAGTGGCCCGCGATGCTCATGACGATCCTCTTCAGATTCAATGCCGTTGTTTCATTTTATTCTCGGTCCACGGGACAGTGACGGGGTACGTGGCCCTCTTTGCTTTTCTTTAAGCATGTCTCTTTATTGCCAACGAATGCCAATTCAAAAGTCTCTGAAAAGGGCGCAGGCGAAAGAAAGACGATGGGCAGAGAGAGAGAGAGAGGGAGAGAGAAAAAAAACCCATCAAAATGGTAAAAACTAGATGATTTTTTTTCGTTTCTTTTCTTTTGCTACAGTTTTCATTTAACTACATTTTAGATCTCGTGTCTCATAGTTAAGTTATTTATTTTGTTGTATCTAGATATTTTTTGGAAAAGACTCGAGAGGGACTAACCGGTCCGTTTGACTATAGGTGATATTTTTTTGACGGCGTTAGTCGGTTTAATTTAGTATCCTATATATGCGAGAGTCCTGTGGACCTCGCTACTCGACGACGATATAAATATTTTTATTTATCCAAAGGCTGTCTCTTGGAATAAGCTGGTAATTTACACCCTCGCCCCCCTTTTCAGTTCTATACATATATATACTTACTATTCGTATACGCGCCCCCGATCTCGAATAGTGCTTATAGCAGTTAACTTAACTCTACGGAATTTTTAGCGATTTATGAGATTTTCTAAAGTCGATGTAGGAATTAAAGAGCTATTGTCAAGGCATCATAGTCGAACCTTTCTGCTACCTCTACAGCCTGCTTCTGGTATCTCCTATTTATCCTACCGGCAAGTTAATAAAATTACGGATTAGAGCCTGGTATATTTCTTCATTTGGATACACAGAAGTTTTTTTTCTTCTTCTTCAGCTTCTTCTATCTTCTTCTTTTAGTTATTTTTTTTTTCCCCGTCTATGGTTTCTAGACTCCGAAGAACGCTCGGATAGAATAATTGTTACTCTATTTTTACTCTACAATCCGAACTATGTCGAATTTCTAAGGGTATAGAAGCCGCGGAGCCGAACTTCCTTTGTGCTTCGTTTTACCGTTTCTAATCAAGTTTTTTTTTTACCTTTTTTTTTTCATCCAGCTTTTTCGTTCAGAGCTGATAATGCCACCGGTTCAAAACATTATAACTATTTTATTGCTGTACACCGAAGGATCGTTTAATTTTTATGATTAAAAAATCGTTTACCATGGAATATTAACTCGTAGATTTTTTTGAACTTTAACGAAAGCTCGAAAATCGTTGTTTCTCTTAATTCGTAGAAGAATAAATAATTCAATGGATAATTACCAACCGAGAATAACTACATAAGAATTTGATCAACTTTTATAAGTATACTGCAGAGTTTCTGGGCAGAAGGGTTGAGTCTGGCCCGGAAAAGGCAGTCGAATCGATATTGCACGCATAACCAATATCTTTGTACCTTTATCAAAAGCTCGCAGGGTAGAAAAGAAAGTAAAAAGAAAGAAGGGGGGGAAAAAAAGGACTTCTTTTATTTTTTTTATCAATCAATAGTTTCGGTACCTGGGCGAACCGATGTCATTGATCAAAATCGAACCATTGTCAAACGATTTCAACTATAAAAAGGTTTCTAGGTGAATAAAAACTTTTATAAAAGTATATAGGTACAGGTCGTATTTTAGGCTGCACCCAGGCTTTTCCCCAATCTCCAAAGGACGCGCGGACGGGGTTTCGTCGTAGGATACCTGCGGAGGAACTTATTCAAGGGTGGAAAAAAAAAAAAAGGTAGAATAGAAAAGGAGCGACAGGATGAAAAAAAAAACAACTAAATAATATCATGAAACTTTCTCCGGGCCGCAAACAATTGGGTCAGGACCTGTATATCCTGGATTTGGCACGCACGGGCCCCAGTTTGCATATTCATTGCTCGTATCGAGCTATTTCTTTTTGCCAGGGGGTTTTACCAGCGGGGGGATAGTTTTTCGGGGTGAAATCTCGGGTCATACCTATATATGTACATATATGTATATACCCTACTCACCCCATTTCACGCGAGTTATGATCAAATTATATTTAGGTCGATAACTGTCACATCCCCTGTGTAGACGTGCGCGCTTCCAACAGACGCCCAAAAGCTGTTATGAATTTTCTATTAGCCCCACATATTGGGTCGAAGGATCGGACAATCGGCTATTAAAAAATTTTCCACAATTACTATACCGTATATAATCCGAAATTTCGGCTTATCGTACAACCTTTTTCACATCTAGGTATGTCTTTTCACGTTAGGGTTTCAGGGTGTCGTTCCCCAGGTGTATATTTTGTCTTTTTTTCTTCCTCATCTCAAGTCTACTTTTTTTCTCATATTCTATCAATCGACGAACTTTTTTTTTATACCTTCTTCTCGTTTTTTTCTCGCGATTTTTGCCTCCTAGAGGATAGCGAGCTGTACAAAATAATTATCGACAAGGAGTCTTGTTTTTTCTCGTTTTTTCATTTTCTTTTTATTGGAAATTTAATCCGTCAGACGATCACAATGTGCACGAGGTAATTTTTATTGTAGTTTACAGGAGCAGAGCTGGCTGCTGTTCACGTTACCGTGACTGGAGGTAATTATTTATACTCTACCAGGTATAATTAATTAGATAAACTTTACGCCAGGATGCATTTTGCTCTTGGGTTCACAGAGCCGGAGCTCCTTGGATTCTATCCTTCTCCCAGGCTCGTGTAAACCTTATAGCTACTAGTAAGTGGGAGATGGTAATCGGTGCTAGAGAATCGTTACTTTACATTGCGGGACTCGAGGAAACTACCACCGTAGTTTCTTTCCGAAAAATAATTCTGCAAAAAGTCGATATTAAAAAAACAATTACGAATAATTGGTCAAAGGGGCTACCCTGCAGGACTTTTTCATCACCTTTATCTATTCCTTTTCCCGTCCAATTTACACTGTGTGAATTTTCTCGGTTGAACCAGTCCGTCAATTCTCGATGGGACGTAGTAAATTTTCATCGTAAAATTCCAAATTTTTCCGTCTAGCCATTTTCCAGAACACAAGATTTATTCGTTTTGTATAGACAGACGGGCAGACCAACGTATATTGCTCTGCATAATCACGTGTAACGTCAGCTAGAGGGTTTTTTTTTCACACGAAGGTAATACAAATTTTTTTCTTCAAGACGATATAGTAGAGATCACTTCCAACTTGACCTAGCTAACATGAAAAACATGAGTTTTTCTAGAATTCTATCATTTTTTTTTGACGAAGTGATACGCTGAGCCACTTTTTGCCAAAAATCTGGATTCATTCGTTGAGGGTTCATCCGGATCAGTTGGATAGTCATTGAGAAATAAGGATTCGCGTTTTCGAGATGACGACAATTGGTAATAATGGAATTTTGGGAAAACTCCTATAATATCGCCTTAACATGATGAATATAGTAAAGTGGAGCAGAACTGGAGTTTGTAAAATCGTTTGAATCGTTGGAAGTTTGAAAGTCCTTGTGAGAAGGATCGGCAGCCCAGCGGCAGGGGAATTGTCGGCAATTCGATACAATGGCGGACGCCATAAGGTCCGGTCTAAACACCAGTGGCCTGCGGTAGACACCCACTGAGACTTATTAAACAATCGACAATACATGTTGCTACGTCATCCACAAATCCATCTACTGCTGCAACGATGTACATTCTAGTAGAAGCAGCAGCAGCAGCAGCTTCTTCTTATTCTTCTTCTTCTTCTTTCACCTCATTCTTCGTTCAGTTCTATGTCTACGCAATATATTTCGTTCTCTTATTGCTAACCGCACCGCACCTTCAGAAGCTCTAATCAAATCCAGCCCTCACAATAGTCCTACTATATCAGAGGCGAATATATATATTTTTTTTATCGTCGTTATTATATTATTTCGCGTTTTGTTTTTAATCAATGGGAAAAGTATATAGGAGAAAGAAAAAATTCAACTCAAACTGTGACAACGTAATTTTGGTTTCAGTAGGGTAAGTCCTGGGGACATCGCCGTAAGGAAGAGATGGCTTACTAAACTTGTGTGACTCTTGATGCTTTTTGAAAAAATATTTTAGTGCTTACGACCCACTATCCATGCAAGACAAGTAGAAAAAAAAAAAAAAAAATGGAATAGTGATAATTAATCTTCGAAGGCAACAGTGAACGAAAGTGTATTAGGCAGGCCATACAAATTCTACAATATTTTTGTTTTCTTGTTTGCAATAATCAATTGTACATATTTGTCGATTCGATAAAATAACTAGAAAACGTTTTTTTTTACATCGTTTAATTATTATTCAGATCTATCTACACACGAAATATAATATTTATGAAGGACTGGCCATCTTTCCCGGCATATTTGGGTGAGATGGCCAATCGAAGGTACCTATTTAGAAAAGTATATATCGTTCGGTTACGATCTAAATAATATTAATTTATCGATTACGTACAACACGTACACATTATAATAATTACTCTCGGGTTTAGTATGATTCGTTTTCAATTGTTATCTCAATAAATAAATAGTGGTCAGTTTTGAAAGCTATGGCCAACCATCCCGGACTTACCCTGTGCAATAATGTCGATGAAATCTTTTCTATAGTTTTTCAAATTCGTCTAGGAATTCAATTGATCATGAATTATCGGGATATCGATAAATTATTGAAAGAAGACATTACACCGTGATATATTTGTATCTGATCTTGATTTGGTAATCGTCCTTTTCGACTATTGTTTCGTTTTTCTTTTCTTCATCTTGAGTCTTGTTCGTTTGAGATGCAGTAGCGTTTTTTCTTTTTCTTGTTCTTTTTTCTTTTCTTTAGTAATTAAGAACGAAAGGTGAGAGAATTCTGAGGGAGTATAAATCCAATAGCGTATATATGCGGTGGGTTGTTTGGGTATAAGTATCGTTTGTCGGCTACCACCTGGGCGTGTAACAATTGAAGATCGAACAATTATTACGCAGCGTCATGATTGGCTGTGAAAGACTCCGCGCATTGTTACGCTTCGCTTTTACTACCGCACAACACAACACAACACAACACAACACAACACAAGTAACAATAACACCAACCGGCTCGATATACATGTACTTATACATACGTATCTATCGACCTATATGTATGTATATACCTATAATATATAAAATATATATTCTTGCCGATCAACTCACAACAACTATCGAATAATAGCTCGAGATCGCGCGGCCCTCTTCAAAAACGAATCTAAAAGCACAAGATACCAACGGCCAAATTCCACCGTATCCTTGACCCGATATACATACATGTAACATATACATACGTACGTATCTAGATACATACATATGCTATATTCATGCATTCAATGATGCGGAAGCTTAATCAAACCCTTTCAATAAATATCGTACATTTATCATCCCTTAGATGCAGGTGATGGTTAGTACCACCATAGTTTTCGCCCTTACGGTGCTACAAGACTATATGTTCGGAATCCATGATTACCAATTGTTATCACCTCGAAAACGCGTTTTGTAGTTTTTTTTTTCAAACTCAGGAGATTAATACTTTACTATGGCAGAAATTGGCTAAGTATTTCACCGTTTAGAAAAAATGAATAGAATTCCAGTCAGATTCATATTTCTTATGTTAGCTAGGTTAGGTTCAAAGCGACTTGTACATACCATTTCGCCTTATGATACAGAGAAAAGGCAATTCGTAATAGAATCGTATCCATATCATAGGTATTTGGCATTCTCATCATAACAGAGATCCTTCTTCAGAGGATGAAAAAGAAGAAGAAAATCTTTTGGTCAGAATAGAAAAAGTAGTAGAGAAAGATGGAAATGAATTGCTTGAGAATTACTAGGCGAAAATGTATAATTCTTTTCACAAAAGGTGCGAAAATTTGGATTATTTTTCTCCAGACATTTAGCTAGAGAATAATAGAAGAAGAACTTTGCGTTTCCGGGTATGGCCTTTTTTGTTTTCTTGACCTGCCCCATCATCAGGTTCTTCTCATACATGTACCGGACTGAAACGAATTCGGAATAAGAAGCGAGAGTATCTATAGAAGAATTACAAAGATTCTAAAGGTCCGATGTAGACGGGGGCAGAGGAAGGTTAGGATTAAAAAATGTATTCGGTAATCGATAGGTTTAGCTAGACGTCGTTTATCATCAACGACGACATTCCGGTGGCCACTATATTTATAAATGTATATATTCTACATAAATGCCTACTTGCCCAAACGCGTGGATAAAAACAGCGGAGCTTTTTAGGCGGCGACAATGGTTCCGAGTATCCACAAAGGGGGTGACACGTGTGAATCAGCAATATACGAGCCGATTACAATGTGAAAATTTTCGGGTATCAGGCGTTTGCTGATTCATTCACGCCTTGGTTTAAATACTATACGGTGTAGTTTTTTTGCCAGTAAAATGTTAGTCCCATGTTAATGACGACCGTAATTATTGAGGATTTCATTACCAAATTCGGAAACGTAACTCGAGGGGGGAAAGAAATCATCCTCGTGATGCCTTTGCTGTTTTTATAATTTGGAATCTTCTCTTCTCTCATCGTGATTACGATTTCATATACACCTCCGTCACTGGACACAGGAGCCAGGCTCTTTAGCTTTATTGTTCGTAGGACAAAGGTCACGACGACCTATCTCTGTGTTTGCCAATGCCTCAGGGCGTCGCGGGGCCCCTCTTCAGACAAAAGATATTTCAAAAGGATTCCTGCATTGTACCCCAACTCTGCAAGCAACGTTTCAACGCTCCGAGGGCTGTTTTATTGCGAATATTGAATAAAATAATGACTTTACACCCCCTCCGGCCTATATCTCCACGTGATTTCCTGGACTGTCGGTTTCGCGGTTCGGACAACAAGCCGCTGCCTTTTACTCAATTTTTATTTTTTATTTTTACAAATTTCTCATATTTCTTCAGCATTTTTCTTTATTTTAATCGATCTCGTATATAAAGCCTGTCGCGAATTCTGCTACATGATCCTGCATTCGTTATGGGGTACGTATATTCGACTGTGATTTTATCGCTAAACTTGCCGCTCCGGGCATTTGAGCCACTAGGGCTTTGTGATTGGCCAGATCAGTAATCCATTTACATGGAGCGATACCATTGTAGAGAAAACCTTTGTCGAGAAGATGTATTTCCGACAGCATCATCAGACTGGTCTTTTACCGAGTGACGTTATATCTGATCCTCGGGACTGTGCAACATCGAATTCGATACTAGCAGTCCTCTAAATTAACTGTACCTACTCTCCATTCTGCATTGCTGGATAAACCGCACTATAAGCACGTTTCAGACATTTGCACAAGCACAGACGAAAAGTGAAAGGAAAATAGTAGTTACTGTTCAGAAATGTTCAATCCGAATTTGCCTTTGGATTTTCGTGTTTCGTTTTGAGAAGATACGTTATAGGGGTCGTACTGCTCATTTGAAGAAAACCAGAAAGGATATTTCGGAGACACCTACCTACCCATCGTCTTTCTACGCATAGGGACCATAAAATGAGGACATAACAGTTGCGTCTGAAGTGCGTGTGCAGGCGTTGCTGTTGAGGATCCTATTTGGACTCTGGAGGCTGGTATGGGAGATGCGGTGGAGACGTAGGGTCTCCTGGTCCAGGAATGCAGCCTCACAATGCAGCAGGTCCTCCACCAACACCGAACCGTATATATTAATGTAACACACGTGGAAGTGGCCACATATGAATAGCAAGGGATTCAAACCAGACTAGAACACGATCAAAAAATATCGAAAGTAATACGTTTTTGACGTCAAATATTCAGTCCCTGATTTTTCACCGGGGTCAAAAATCCCTGGCTCGTTATCTCCGCTTCTAAAATAGGATTTCCCGAAATTATCTCATTTTTTAATAATCTTCTACATTCTTACTGTCTCGAGGATTGCTCGAAGCCTTTACTGCGAGGTGGGGTAGCCTCGTACGAGGCACGCATGCAGCGGGTGGCCATAACCAGCTGCACAGGTGTGAAGGGAGCCCTGACTGATTTACATACCGAATACCCTATGCAACCTTCAGAGTTTAACTGTGCTAGCAACGAAGTTGTTCTATTCTTAGTTCAGTCAAGGAGAGTTTGCCCAAGATTTTTGATAAACCGTGGTTGGTAGTTTACCAAATTTCGTTCATTCATTGATTATAATCAATTAGTCCCTTTTCAAGTAGGGAGGTTTGTCCGATCGATTATTTATTTCCTTCGATTGTTTCGTTCAATTGATGATCGATCGGGTGGTAATTCTTGACTAATTTAGCGAGAAAGTATAAAATATACTGCGATTGAAGTAAAGGTTGCTTTTATGGAAACGACCACCGGTGGTTACTTGCGTATATTTGCGTCTTATGTTTCGTCGTCGTTTTACTCTCTTTCTCCCTTTCTGTCTCTTTCGCAATTGTTTGGAATTATTAAATTCAACTTATAATTACCAAAGCTTTTGTCGACTGCAGAAAGGAGAACCTTAACCATGCACGTGTCGGGCTCTCGTAGGAGCCTCCACGCTCGGTTTAATTCGGTTGCTATATAGATTTCCCCTGCTCAAACCCGAGTTACCCTTTCAAATGCAGGGGGTTCAAACCTGGCGACTCATTCTACGTAATTGAACGGGCATGAATGGTTTTCGAAATTTTCTTAAATATTAAACAATTCAAAGATATCAATCGTCTGAATGTTACACAATAAAGTCACATCGCAACATATCCATGCGGAGTGGAACGCGAAACTTGAAAAACAAGCCCAAAATGATCAATGGAAGCAAAAATACGAAGTGGAATCCAAAAATTGGGTGCTTAATCAGCAGATTTGAGGACCCGGGAATAGGCACGAGTCCGTTTTTTATGTGACTGGCAAGTATCGCGGTTTGTTGCCAGTGTGCATTAAGAGAATATTGAGAACCGTAGCGCGAGTTACGTTGAGGGTTATGCTGTGTTATGTTTACCCAAACGGGGCATGTGTGCATGTGTGTAGTGTGTGCTTGGAAAGGATTGACTTGAACAAACAGTTGGCATCGATAGGCCTGGCACCTGCTACTCAAAATAATTATTGTACAAACAATCTTGCGGGCTTGGCTTCTGCTGCTTCCTGTCAAACCAGCATCAAGATAACAAGACATTTCGACGCGCCTGAGGTATTTGCCAAATACATCTCTAATTCATTTTGATCGATTTCTATGCATCATTTACTTCCCCATCTACATATGTCAGAGTGTGCTTGATACCTTTCGCTTATTGAATCATATTTCTAGAAATATACGCCAATGAACAATCACCAAATACTCGACGTACAGACCAGCTAGTGTGCCTAATATTCGTATTAATTTATAAACATGCCCCGCTGTTTGTCCGGTGTAAACAGAATGAGTAAACAGACAGCCGGTGCAGGATCAGAAATAATGGGTTTGGATTGATTCATATCTGATTGAACCGTTCGGAAAGGGTCTGCCACTGATTATATGTAATCATCGAATCAACCGAGGTGTCAGATAGGCGGATACCAGAGTCCCTTCGACAAAGAAATAAACCTTCAAATCGGTTGTTAAAATAACGTTCAAGTTCATCCTCGGCTATAACGCAATCACCAATTAAAACTAACCTTGTGGATCAGAGGCGATTGTAATTAGACGCTTACTCGTCTATACCATTATTCGCGCTTGTTTTCAATTCGCGCGGTACTGTACGAATTTATTCCGTTACACGTTCACCATTTGATGGTATTATGTCAACCGCGGTTTCGGTAAGCTTATTAATATTCCAAGAACCTATCGTTGCGGTAACTCCATGCGTGTTAACCTGAAACCCACTAAACCGCGCGTGTCAATTCGCCACGGTTTACAAATTATGATGAATTGGCCATTGTAGTATTTGCCCAATCGCGTGACGGACTCTATCGCTTACATGAAACACACATGCCGTTTCGATACGATTTTACCATTTTCAATATTTGTCATTTTCACCTATTTCTATCTATTTTTCTTTGCACCTGCTAGCTCGTTCGTATACATGATGATCACCTTTTAGCTCAACTGACGATTAGACTAATGAAGATGAGGCGAATCCTCCGCACATACCATAGTTTCTCATTATCGAAATTCCAGTTAAACAATCGGGTTTCATTTGTGGGTGCTATAGGGACGGATGAACGCTTCACGACTGTTCATCCCACTTAATTGATTTAATGGGTCCCTATAGAGTATATACGTGGCATCGGCAGGTCGCGACGGTTGCCGTTTTCCTGCCTCAGGGCGTCGCGGCGCTGTGGCATCGAATATCTCTTTCTCTTTTCTACTCTTCATCATCTCGTCGGATGGTTGAAGGACTCGACTCCTATCGTTGGTGTATGTGTTTCGTTCGCCAGCCCCATGGGCTGTGTTGTTACTCGTATACGTATACGTCTTTACGCCCGCGATGTGTTGTGTCGTCGTTCCTCGTTTCCAACGCGTATACGAGCCAGGTTTGTATGTATGTATACATGTAGTAATGGCCTCTCGAGAGAGATCAGAAACAATGCTCCACTCGAGAGGATAATGATGGGGAAAATTGTTAGTTTGTTACGCCTCGGCATTATTGGGGTGCCCCATAAGTTGGTAATCACTGCTTCCCCCTCGAGAAGCCCCATTGTTATCCTAAGCAAGGGCTTTCGAGCTACCGGGTCCGTTGCTCATCTCATTTTTTATTCAAAATCTTTTTTTTTTTTGTTCTTTCTCTTTTTTTCTTCTCGTATTTATTTTTCATTCCTTTTCTTAACTTCGTCGAAAACCGTAGTATATACTGTGTGGCTGGTGCGGAAAGTAGGCGATTCTCGTCGAGTACGAAGTTATATAGAAGTACGAGCCGATGGCGAGTGTTGATAAATTCGTAGGAGACGGATATCGCCTTTTCGCACTTGCCGCATACGATATTTTTTGTAATTCCTGTTTGGAAAGTTTCATTTGAGAGAAGCAAACGCACGAAATAATTATCGAGGTTATACGTTGCCCACACGAGATGGCGTTACTGTCAGTGCGTGAATTTGAGCTATTTCGAAGTGCGCATGCGACACGAACGCTCTAGTGCGACAAGTAGAGCATATCTAGTGTGCGCATGTGCCAACTCTGTTCTTTATTCATCATTCAGAAATAAGGTACTTCACACACGCTACAAAATCCTCGAAAATAACACTGTTCAAACAGGTGTTATAAAAAATTTGTATCGATCTCATACGTATGAGCTGTGCTGAAGATCCATTCTCCCAGAAAGCGGATAATTATTTACGGTTTTGAAAATATTTTTCGAGAACAAGTTTTTTGTTCTGCAAAATTCGTACGCTTGACAGAAGAGGCGATTTCTGCATGTTTCATGAATTTCTTCGACAGAAGAAATAGGCAGCATTTTCGTTCTTCAAATGGGTCATTATATATGTGTTCTGGATGTAGCTACCCGTTGAATAAAGTATACTATACGAGGGAGGATATAAAGTTGCGTAAAAGTGTTGAGAGGGCTGGATGGACGAAGACGAGGGAAGGAAGGTGAGATAGATCGGGAGAGTCGAATCTTTCGGGGGGTATTGAGTTAGTTTTGAAAAGGTGTGAGGGGGTGTCGTCTGCAAGCCCTAGCTCGTTCGCCCTAGCTGTTTGCTCTGAGAATATCTCAAATTCCATACAATGCCAAAAAGGTTACAGCTGCAGTTCCCCCGTTTCATAAAAGAGATGAATAGAATTTAGAATTTTCTATTATACTATTCTAACCATCGCATCGCACTGAACGAAAAGAAGCATTAGGTTTTTATTTCAAAACGAAAATCCTCACTTGGATTTAGAGTAAGTATATATATGAATGTATATATAGCGCTTTTTTTCTTGTTTTCTTTTTTTCCCTTCCAATATTTACTGTGGGAATATACAGGTCAAGTTTCTTTCTCTTGTCAAACTCGCAAAAGACAAATGAACAAAGAATAAATACTGGAAATAAAAAATCCACGAAATCACGCTGTGCTGTAAACAAGGGATAGATGAAAAGGAAACAACAATGAATAATTGAAGAAAAAAAAACCAAATGAAACAAAACAGAAATAATGCACAAAATTTTGAAGGGTAATACGTTTTTTTTTTTTTTCTTTTTATTCTTATTTTCACTTACAGTTTAATATTTATAGGTAATTTTGTTTAATTAATCATGAATTACTCGAATAATAATCGTTAATAGTTATTAATTAATATAACAATACAAATATAAAGGTTATACACTGTACATACGACCATTCGACTACAAATCAACGTCACTCGATTCTTAATCGAAGGTTATTTTCGAATATTATATATAATATATATATTTTTATATGTTCAATAATCCGCGATTATGCCACGCGCGAGTTGGTCAAATTTGTTTCTTTCTTTAAAGTCCAAAAGACAGAAATCTTGCAACTTTTTTTTCTTTCTCTTTTTCTTTCTAATATTTTATTCCCACGTGCGTGGCACAACCCTTCGGGATTTTCTTTCTTTTCTTTTCTTTTTTATCTTTCCTTCTAATGCAATTTTCAACCGATTACAGCGGTGACCCTTCCCCTTCCCCTCACCGCTCGAAAAATTGAAATCAATTCAATTGAATTTCTCAAATTTATATCATTTTCTTTTTCTTTTTCGGAAATTTCAATTTTCCCCTCCCCTTTTTTTTTGTTTTATTTTTCTTTATACTCTTGCCGCGGATTATATTATTATAGCGTTCTCTCAAATTCTAACTCAACTACTCAACATCTATTTACAAAGGACCTGATCATAGGATTAAATATTTATTCGTAAATAATAATAATAATAATGATAATAATAATAATAGTAATAATAATAATGACAATAATAATAATAATAGTAATTCAAATGATAATAATAATGATAATAATATTACGTGGAATGTAGATTAATAAAAACTGGAGATTGCGCGAAAAAAAAAAGAAAAGGAAAAACAAAATGAAATCTTCTAAGCGATCGTTAAATTTCCGCAGCTATTATCTACAAGCCAGAACAAAAACGAGAAAAGAAAAAATGAAAAAAATAAAATAAAATAAATACCCAAAACTTTGACTTACAACTTGAATCATACAGCTAAATATTTACAAGTTTTATTTTATTTTCATATATGTATAATATATATATGTAACTTCCGGAGGAAGTGTGTTAATAATAATACATTTCTACGGATATCCGCGTGGAAAAAGGAGAAAAAAGAAAAGAAAAGAAACAGAAGATAGAGAGAGAAAAAAAAAAGAAAAAAAAATCGAAATGTAACCCGTTGAATTATTATAAATTATTGATCCTCGCTCACCAAAACACGGGCTAGACTCTGTCGGGTCAGAAGATGACAGTCAATGGTCGCCTGAACTCGTTTCCTGGTCCTGCGGGAGATGCCTGATATCCAGGATACTGTCCCATTTGTGGTGGAAGAAGACCCGGTTGTCCTGACCCAGGATAATAGCTATTTAGTCCTCCCGGACTGGCAGCCGAAGAAGTTGAGGTCGAGCTGGCACTGGAAGAGCCTTGTTCCGTTCTTTCAGTTTGTTTATTCATGTCCGGAGATTCCGCAGGAGATCTACCTGGTCCACCTGGGCTGGATTCTTCGTAAAGTTTATTCGGTTCGTAGCTTGACCTGTTGCTGTAATCACCAGCAACAGAATTTTTCTGGTCCATGTACATCTTGGATGATTCGAAATACGCCTTTGTCATTGCTGAATCAAGGTAGCCTCGGTCCAGATACGATTTTGGTCCAGAGTCAAGATACTTTGGATCCGAATACATGCTCATTGCCAATGTGCTCGGGGGCATATAGGCTGCTCTGTATTTGTCAGCTTCCATCGAATATTTCATTGCGTCCATTGAGCTGACCACCTGAAGATTAATAATAACGTATACGTAGGTTTATGATCAAGGGGTGCGATATAATTGCGAGGACGTATTTCTTGGATCTGATTAAATGATTCCCGGATCAAATGGAGAAGATAATAAAAAATTAAAATTAAAAAAAAAATCATATCAAATAAAAATCATTCAAACTTAAAAGGTATCGCGTACGAGAAGAACTCTGAAGCCCGGAAGGCCGCCGTGTAATCCGCGGCTTTTCACATTCATAATTGAACCGCCACATGCTGAGATTGAGCGATGAATTTATAAAGGAGCAGTTTGGTTCGGTCATGGCGTTAATTATAATCGTCTGTTAGTAACGTTCGTATTTAATCGATCCCTTGGATCGATACGAAGTCGCGAAACGGCGGTCTTTTGAAAAAAATTCATAACCATCGCGGTCTTTTTTTTTATTTATTTATTCATTTTTTTTTTTTTTTTTTTGAGAGACAAAAAGCCCGAGGGTCCCGAACCGCGATCTTAAGATCTTCTTAATTTTATAATTCGCGTTTAGTCGGTGGCGATGTGTGGGAGCTTTGTCGGGTTGTTAAGAGGCTTTGTCCTCTTGATTTATAACAAACGTTACTATACATACATACATCTATGCAGGGGTATTAAAACCCGGGACGATCTTTTTCTCCCGAATCGATTACGACCCGGACCTGGACCCGGAGCTGGACCGTATCCCGCGCGGTCTCACTTCTCTCGCCAATAGGTATATATCTATTTCTTTCTATTTTACCGCGTGACAAGAGCTTTGAAAAGATGTGCAAAATTTCCACACGGCCTTTCATTCGGTTTAGGTTTACGACTATCTTCTCTAAAGTCGCAAACCAGAAGAAAAATAAGAGTAAGAAGAAGATGAAGAAGAGATGACCGTACCGAAAATGAACCCGAACGACACACCTGCCCGGCTGTCATCGGTTGCATTAAGACGTGCGACGGTTAGAAATGTACGGATTTTTATCCTCGATATAACAGCTGGTTTTAGAATCAGTTTTTACCTTCTTCCATTTGATTCGACTATTTTCTTTCCATTCTTCTATTACTATTTTCAAATACCTAGATCTCTGAGGCTCTTTTACTTGATTTTCTTATTTCTTTCTTTCTTTCTTTCTTTTTTTATTTTCTCGATGAATTTAACTCTGGGTAGGTATATATTGGTAGGTACGTGATCGTTCAATGTCCGGTGACATTGAAAAGAATTCGTCTAGTCAGAGGTAAAGAAAATGACAATTTTGTTGTCACGCCTCGCGTCGTCATCAAGACCGTGTATAATACGAAAGAAGAGATCGAGGATTCAATTCGTTGATCGGAGTCAAAGTTCGTTAAAATTTTATCATAATTAATTCGGCTTCAATCAATTCATTTAATGGTCCTTGCTTAATTTACTTTTCAACTCGATCAGCTCACATATCAAATGACTATAGTTTTTTTTTTTTTCACAAATCGAGCCCCAAAATTCAAGGGAAACCATATGCTACGGAAATTGATCGACGAGATTCTCACACATTACCGGTTTATAGTTATATATCTTAGGAATTTTTTGGGCATTATTTATATCGAAACTCACCTGTCCAGGTGCAGTAAGACCGGCGGACATTGCTGCAGCAGATTGTTGGGCCGCAGCGGCTGCAGCAGCGGCCATACTGGCGGCAGATAATGTACCATAAGCTGCTGCGGGCCCGTAATACGACCCCATACTGGCCTGGCTCATTCCACCGGCCATTCCTGAAAAAAAGAATACAAATTCGATTAAAATTTTTGATAATATTCCACATTTTTGAAAATCGTAACCAGGATTAGTCTCGCGCATATTTAGGTACTGGCATTATTGATACGTGTGTCTCGTTTAGATGAATAACCACGGAGAGTATCGATATAGAAAGCGTCGATTAAATCCTTGACGAAAACTCTTCTTCAAATAATAAATCGTCTTCTCTTATATACCTACAGATATACCTTTATATATATATATATATCTATGTATCTATCGGAGAATCGAATGTCCGAAGACTCTTGGACGCGGGACTCAACGCCAATCATTCTCTCTAATTCCGTTCTCCCCGACTTCTGCGGAGGTTTTGTACCTACATGGAGCTAAACGAGCCTTGAGTGACGTCTACACAGCTTCACGCGCGTTAGCCCGTAGAAAATCGTCGGGCAAAGATCGCGATGTATTATAGTGAGAAGGGGAGAATAAAAAAAAAAATATATATATATAGATTTGAAAAAAAAAGAAAAGAAAGGGAAGAAACAGGCATGATATTGTAGTCGATGAACGAACGCAGGTAAAAGTATATAATATCCACACAGTCAGAGGTATCACAAATAAATTCGCTGAAAAATTCCTTTAGCTTTGCTCAGCTTATAATAGCAGCTAGTCATAGTTAGGCCATAGCTATTGGCACCTCTTTCCTCATTAATTCTTCGGGACATTCCGCAAATATTACGCGATCACAGTTATTTTCAGACTATACGTATCGACGTGTCAAAGAATAAAATAAATAAATAAATACATGAAAAAATAATCGAAGTAAAAAATCAACACAAAACTAATCAGCAAACACTGATTTGTTTTATTCTTTTATTTTTTTCTAAATGAAGAAATGTGCTTCCTCGGTTTGCTTAATTAATCGAACGATCAATCTCTTACCCCTTCTTCGATCGATAACAATTTTTATGAATATTTCAATCAGGTTTATTGTGTACTCGTTTTCGTAGTCGTTATATTCGCAAGCGAATTCCCCTGTAAGGAGTTTTTTAATTGAATCTATACTATACGTATATGTGTACACGTATACATCGAAGCTGGAGATGATTGTGCGATTGGTATAATGATGATGATGATGATGATAATAATGATAATAATAATAATAACAATCTATCAAATGTCACCTTGCAGCTAATCACGTAATATCGCGTCTTATTAGAATTAGAATCAAGTGATTCTTTTGTCACTTAAAAAATTCACGATAATACATACCGTCGTCTGTATATTATTTATACCATTTTCTATGGTCTAAATACGTACAACAAACGAACTGACACACAGGGCCAAATCTGGATCTTTGTGATTGTAATTATTTTCAATTCTCGTACCTGTCAATCGACAAATCTGATAGCCAACAGTCAAGCAAAGTGATTATTTGGCCGACTGAGTTATAATTCTCTCTCTCTCTCTCTCTTACTCTCTCTTTTTCGGTTAATGTAAAAAAACAATTGAACGGAAGAAAAATGAAATTTCATTACAAATTCACCGAACTTTCGTTAACGTAAGAATCAAGTGGAAAAAGTTTTCTCGTCAAGGTGTAAAGTTTTGTAAATCATTCGGAATCTGAATCAATTAGCGAGTGGATTTAGGCAGGCCTAATAATACTAAAATTTTTTCTACTTTCTCGAGATTTGATTCAATCTTGTTTCAGCCTTGGTGTCAATTGGGGAGGGGGTCAATATCACGCATAGGATTGTTTCTCTCTGGTATTTATATTATGTTATCAAACAGAAAACTTTGCTACATCACGTAAATCATGAAACATGAAACGTATAAAGATAATTCGTATACTTCTAAAATCTTAGCATCTGGATGTGGATTTCATGTTTATTTATTTATTATTATTATTTTTTTTGTTTCTCTCTACAACAAAACGTAAATGTCAAAAGCAAACCGGAAGACAGATAAGTTTATTGCGAGCAAGAGGCTAGTGTGGAGGGGCGACCTTAATCCTCCTCATTTCCAAGGAGGAGTCAGCCCTACCGGGATGGGCTGGCCACATTGCCAGAGGCTCATTGCCGCACGACATGCGAACATAAATTTGTCAAGGCATTATTATTTATTAGATTGTTTTACCACGCACAAATTATCGATCGCAAGTTGTGAACCGCGTTGAAACTACGTTATCGAAGAAGCTGCAAAGTTGAAGAACGCGATGACAAGATGAGCAGAGAATCCGTAAATGTCGAATTATCATATATAAAAAATTTATTTGACGAGAGTTACAAGTGTTTTGAATTGACACATCGCGGTTCAAATACGCGAATTTTCGCAATGTTTGAATTTCTCGTTTATATTCATACGTAACCGGGTGTAAAGACAGCTATACGTTCTTCCTATCATTGACATCCACACATACGACGTAAAGAATGGAATACAAAGATAAGAAAAAGAAAGAAAAAAAAAGAGTGGGTAAAAATAAAACATCCATTTAAAAGATGTGTGGAAATAAACGTGTGTACATATTTATATATATTATACGGGGTACGTTATTATACGGAAAGATGATAATATCACCTCCTCGCACGTTATCTGCCAATTTATTCCAAGTCCCACGCGCAAAATACTTTGCTTACTGGCACTTGTCACAGTTTTGCTGTCCAGCCCACAAGCTCACAAGCTCACAAGCCCACGAGACTATACCTACAAGCCACGGATAACCGGAGGGAAAATGCGAGTCGCGTGTCGTAAACATTTAAGTCAACCGTGTGCTCGAGGCAGAGGCCAGTTCTTTCAATAAATTTCGGATTACTAAAAAATATGGCGGTTGTATATATACGCGTTTCAGATGTGTGGTAGACTCTCGAGTATATGCCTTTGTACAAGTTTCATGTTATTCATTTTGTGTGTGCGAGAACCACGAGGTTTATACTATCGTCAAGCCTAGCCCAGCTCTTGTACTGAAAACGTAATTAACGACGCTACTACTCTTCCTTCGTGTCACTAGAATTCTGAAATCCACGGCTAGTATAACATAGTGGAATGAAAATTTGCTACACGCTATGTTCTATTATAAATTCGACGAAACTACGATTCAAAGATAGAATATGTATACTATATAATTACAAATAATTCGATTCAACCGCTTTGACACGAGATGAACTGAGGAGAACCTTGCTGATCGTCGTTACACGCCTGAATGAATCTTATTCATGAGTTCGTTGGATAGCTGACTTTATATATAGCTAAATACTTTTTGCTATCTTTTTGCCCGTTACGATCCGTTCGGTTTATATATTCTTTAAATAAAATACTAAAACTAGTTCGCTTTTTACTCTTCAACGGTAATTAAACTGATCCTCTTGGTATTTCTAGACGGAAGAATCTTTCGATACAATTTTTGATACCCGCTGCGATTTCAACGACGTCACGCGTGTTTCCGATTCAAACACACGAGAAAAACTTGATCGGGTATTCATTTGCTTGACGAAATTTCTGGCTACCTGTATAATGTACCCTTGATGCACTCCGTCTAACTGCCCCGGTATGTAGTGGCGAACATGGTAAAGTTCATTTAACGAAAATATTTCCAAAAAGTGTCAAAGCCAGAAAAAATGGGCAAAAGTTATAAGTTCTGATGAGAAAAGAAACTCACCAGCTCTGAGTGCGTCCATTGGCACACTTGGGTAAGGGATGCTGTACGGGTATCCTTCTTTTCTAAGCGTCTTAGGTTTTCTTCGAGGGCGATATTTGTAATCAGGATGTTCCTTCATGTGCATTGCTCTTAGCCTCTTGGCCTCGTCAATGAACGGTCGTTTTTCATCTTCTGTTAAAAGTTTCCATTCCGCCCCTGGAATAATAAAATGATAAAAATTGTTTGAATATTGTATCAATTTGAGGGTTGTAAAATGAACTTTTTACTCGGCGTTGAAACGGCTGTAGGTACCTATACCTGTTTTTGGGATATAACCAAAGCACACGAGTAGCGCGAATATGTTCAGTATAGTGAGTCATTGTTAACGTCAAGAATTAATTACCAGTTGTTATGGAACATGGAACAAAGCACCGCCAGAGAGTTGGCATCTAGGAGTAGAGGTTTGTTGGATAGTATACCGCTTTGGCGTACAGGTAGGTATACACTGTACACTGAATACTGTTCAACAACCAACTCCTAGCCCCCAGAGTTGCGCCATTTACAAAGCGACAATACATCAGGGTGCGCCAACCCCTAGAGCTAGGGGTGCCAACGAACGTGTTTCTCTCTTGTTTTAACCATGATATAGATATATCAGCATAAACAGATAGTTATAGAGAAAATTGATGCATTAGCAATACACAAATGGTCATTGGTGTGAATCCACTAACCCCAATGAAAAAGATGAAGAAGAAGATGAAGAAGGAGCAGGGTGAATCTATAATGAAAATTGGAAATAAAATGGGGCTCTTCTATTTTCTTCTTGTATATATAATGTGAAATCAAGATGGCGGTGGAGAAGAACGAGGATCGGTCTTCTTGTTCTTCTTCTTGGGCACTTAAATTTTCAACATGCCCTCCTCTATCTTTGAAAGCAGTCTATTTATATTAAAGCTTATCCAATCAATACGCGTTTTCTCGGGTTGAATAGAGCGCGTAGGTATTTGTTTAGAACAAAAGACTCTGGCTTCCCTTGGCAGCTAGTACCTACCTACCTACCTACCCCTGCATAGTGGTAGTATATGGCATAAACACAAGTCCACTAAGGGGTGGCTAGTGTGGGTGGTAGGTAGGTACATGGCATAACGTCATGTATAGTACGCGTATAGACGGGAGAAATTCACTTTGGTATTTTCGCGGTGGTTTCGTCTGCCACAAGAGAGAGAGAAAGAGAGAGAGAGAGAGAGAGAGAGAGAGAGAGAGAGAGAGAGAGAGCTTTAAAGCACAAAGCCAATGGCGGCCGGCTTTCAGTGCTTTTAGCTAAATCACAATACCGTTTATTCAACATCGTTTAAAAGTACAAAAGCCTGTTAATTAATGGAGCAAGAAGACGAGCTTGGAATCGGAGAGCGGTAGGCTAGTAGTCTTCTCAAAATCACCACCTTGTCTAGGATCATGGCTATAGACATTAGGCGATAAAAACCCCTGCACCGCGGAGGATCAGATAAGTCTTGTAAAAATTTTCATCCCTATGGATCTATCGTCCTTCTTTTTACCCCCGCAGGTGACAATATAGTGGGGTACTTTGCAGAGAGAAAAAGAAAGAGGAAAAGAAAAAAAAAAAAAAGAACTAGAGAAGGTAAAATAAGTAGAGAAAAAAAAAAGCTCGAGGTACATATAAAAAAGAGAAGCAATATGAAGGGAGGGCCCATAGAGAGAGAGAATTAGGATCGATGTTACGAACGGGGATGATCTGGCATTCATTGGCTTTAGTCGTTTAGTTCCGGAAGGTGAGTTTCACCGATTAGGTATTAGGCATTAGATTTGGGGTGGTAGTCGTAGTGGCATTGGCTCAACGACGACAAAGTTTAGCGATGGGAATTGCTCGACCGGAGAACGAACCGACGTTCTCTCTTACGCTGGATTAAACCCGATTCTATTATTGAAGGATTTTCTTCGTTCTCAGTCAGTCAGTACCGTGCTCTATTCCTTATACCTTTGGGCACCGATCTCATCCGATTCCTAATTACCTGCGGAACCCAGCTTGACTAGATGTCTCCGAAAATAAGCCAAATCAAGAAAAAAATTACTTCTTTTTTTCTCATTGATTTTCATTCTCGAGGTTGTTTTTTTTTTCCAGCGTTTCCGTTGAGAATCCAAAAACTCAAGATGAGAGAAAAAAAGTGAGAGAGAGAGAGAAAAATATAGGGAGATTTTCTCGCGTATGAATAATTAATGAACTGTTTAAAAAGGATCTCGTAAAATAGACATTACGAAAAGTGGTAGCAGAGACAGAGGCCCGGTTTACCCCAAGGGGTTCCTCGGCCTGTATAACCATCACCATGAGTATTATTTGCCGATCCACTGACGCGTGCGCATAATTTTCTTTTCCACCGGTCTATGATTTCCATATAGCTTAAAAGGGCATAGGTTTGCGGAAGCCTCGAGGCTTCGAAGTGGGTAGGTATATTATACGTATTCAAAAATGAATTAGCCATCTATAAGGTGAGCTGAGAACGTGCGCTGGTAATTTGTTACAGATCAGCATTGACGATCTTTTACAAAATATCAGTCAGGTGAAGAAATATATAAGGGATGGTTTGGATAAATTATCATATTATATTCCGCTTACCCAGCCTCTTAGATATCTCGCTGTTGTGCATCTTAGGATTCTCTTGTGCAATCTTTCGACGTTGTAGCCGGGACCATACCATGAAAGCGTTCATTGGTCTCTTTATGTGATCTTCCTGGATCTTTTTACTCGCCGCATTCATCGGGCTGCCCATCGTCATCCCCATAGGTCCACCGCCGGCACCACCCGGTGGCGATGCTCCGGACATTCCCTGCATACCACGAAGCGTTTCGGAAAACGCACCGTCGCACATCGCGCCGCCGGCTCTGTAATTTTTTAATATCGAAAAAAAAACCATGAAATTTTGCACATTTTATGATACGGTGATGGTTTTTTTTTTTCTTTCCATTTTTCGTTGGGCTTTTTCCTTCAAAGAGATCATGGCAGGGGCTGATTGATTATAAAATTCGTTCGGAAAAACGTACAGCTCTTTAGTATTTGAACCGTAATAGATGCGACGAACGGGGGTCCTGTTCAGTAATTTCCTCTCAAAAAACTAACACAATTATATACCACCGCGGAGGGAGTTCGTTAAAAAAATCTCTAGTGGCTGCGGTACGCCGTGAGGAACGTCAACCCCTTGTGCGGCTCCCTTTGGCCCCCATGGGGGTTTGTGTCGCGTTTGCTGCTGCTACTGCTGCTTCTCTTCTACCTACGAGTTTCGCGTTCTTTTAGCCCTCGGGTATTTTTAACCCTGCGAGTTTAACCCTCGAGTGTCATTCAGCGAGGACTAATAGATACGAGACTTTAGGGGTGGGCAACAACGAATGGAACCCCAAGCTATACGGTTTCCTAAAGACCGACGGAAACGGTGAAAACTACTCGTCCTAATGGCTCGTACAATTTTTTTTTTTGTTCTTTTTTTTTTTGTGCGGGGGGTTCTTTTTTTCTTTCCAACGCCAATCGGAAGGAGATCTTCCTAAAATTTCTATAGCTGCATAGTTCATAGTTGAAGAACATCACGTGCGTGTCGTTTTGACTTACCTCATGAAGTGGCCGGCGGCCCGTTGATGCAAATCGAGCTCAATTTTGTAGCCGTTTTTGAAACACGTTTCTCGAATATATTTTCGGCGATCGTTACTCGGTCGGATGCTTGTTTAATGTTGAACAGATAAATCGGATATCGATTTGGATTGAGGATAATGTCTGTAGTCGTATCAGAATCCAACGATGAAATGTCACTTGACGAACAAACCGTTGATATAGATGATAAAAAATAAAAAAAACTCACTGAAACTAACCAAAACCACTCTGTGTCCGCATTCGCACTGTTTTAACACTGTGTTGAATGTATCACTGTAATGTTATTGGACAGGTTGATGAACGGTTAGTGAATTTTTCTAAATGAAAACACCGCGGTTGTATGTTATGTGTGGAAAGGCAGTGTGCGCATGTATATCGATTACGATATTTGTTCAATGCGATATGGACTAGTTGTATTCCTTTCTATGAATATTTTTTTTTCTATGATTTTTCTTTATATTTATTCATTTATTTAGTTATTATTTGTTGTTCAATTTGAATGGGGTAACTGAAAATTAGGCACAACTAAGCGACGGTAGTTCTCCACAGACGGTGTGTTCGGAAATGCAGTAAACCGTCGGCCAAGAGTTGATCCTTCGAGGCAACGATCGGTTTTCTCTCCCACTCCGATTCCCCTCGCTCAGGATTTCATCCGCCAATCGTAGCTCGGTGGGTTTGGCCTTCTCTCAGAGGGATAGTAAACCCTCGTTCTCATTGGTTCCTCGAATTACTCCGATACCTCCTAGCCTCTCAGGTTAAGGCACGACGAGACTCTATAACCAAAAGAGAACCCAAGAGAGAGGGATATACCGTAACAAATGTGGCGCACGTTACCTTTCTGGCGTAAGAATCTATTGTCGTTTCGTGTTGCTGTGGGCGCGCACATATACTCCCGTTACAGAGGATGGTTGGTAGGTTGGTAGGTAGGTTGGAAGGTTGGAAGGCAGGCAAGAGAGAGGTGAGGCTAACGCGGGAGGGTCTAATGGAATTGTAGAGAGAGGGCTATATCTTTTCATGGAGGGAGTGGTAACTGGTTACTGGGTACTGGTTACTGCCAACTCGTAACACGCTCAAACATTCTTACATGGATATGTGTACGTTCACTTATCTACTGCAGCACTAACTACAAACGATGAGCACCTTATACGAGATATGGTGAGAGTGCAAGAAATCGTTCCTCAATTCAGAATTCGGCTAACAACTGCCGTGATCTAGTTTATACCTTATGCAACAGCCGTTCCGGGCTTTTACAACGGATCTAACAACGGCTACAGTGTCGATATTGTGCTCTTCCAATGATCTTCACACTGTTGAAGATCAAAGAGTCTTCCGTTTCCTCGAGACACTGGACTTTGGTGCAAATCACCAGGAACCATCCGTCAGTCTAGTGCATTTTTATATTTTTATCCGTTTTTTTGGGGTGGACTTGACCGACTACCCTCAACTTCACACGATTCGGTAGACAGCTGCGTTGTTGTATTTACTTTGCTTTCATTGATGATCATAATGAAACTTTCCGATACGATGAAAATTGAGACAATAGTCTCCCTCTTTACAAAGATTTCTGTGAATATATTGTTCGATGTTGCTGTTCGGTTTTGTTAATCGAAGATGGAAATAAATTCACGTGTTCGGTTGACGCCTGTTCAAGTATATATATATTCATCGTGAATAGAATCGAATGGAATATTGAGCTACCGTCGGATGGGCGATGTAAATATTACTTTTATGGAATATGGTTGGGATTTGTATTTGATTATCCCCTAACTTATATGGCACAATTGACGACGGGGGTGTGAATGATATTGAAAATCAACAGCGCGTCTAATATCTGTAATTAACGTGCGGTTTCATGGTTCGATATGTCGAATAAAGCAATGTACAGAAACAGAGGGAGATATAGAGACTGCAATCTACCATGAGACTTGTAACACGTGAATACTTAATGCTCCCTTCTATTCTCCCATCCATCCTATCTGTATAAATTCAGACAATATGTTTTGTCTCACTTTGGGCCACCCTCGGGGGCTCGAATCACGTTGCTTTAGGGTCACGTTCTTCTTTCATGACCCTAAAACTTCGAAACTATATGTTCCTACGTACGAGGGCTTCGTCCCCTTCGTCCTCGATCTAATTTTTTTTCTTCTCTCTCTCTCGCTCTCTCTCTCTCTCTCTCTCTTCTAAATCGGTGTCATATTGATATTTCTCTAATTGAAACAAACACTTATACTGCGAAGAAACAACACGTACCCCCCATCAGCTTATTCTCGATTAACGATTACCTATACTGCAACAAATCGTAATCATTGTTGCTGTCGATCTTAGAAGTTTGAAATCATGATGGACTTCGAGTCTTTACATACCTATGTATGTAGGTATATGTCAAGATGATGATATGTACAGTACATAGAAACGGACACGTGCCATGGTTTAAGTATTAACCCTATATACGGGGCTGGATCGCAGAAAGAGAAGAGTACCAGCCAGTCCGGCTGTTCGTCCTAATTACCCACGGCGGCTACTTCACTCAGAGGTTGATGTTGATCCCGGGGTATAGTATTCATTATACGGACGATTGAGCTAAGGCCCGCTTAACCTGATTCTAATACCTGAATCGCACGGAGCTGCTGCTGCTGCTTTTGCTCCTGCTTGTATGTATTATACACTCATACTTGTCCATGGGCTACTACATTGTATGTATTTACCTGGGTACGTCCCATACACGCTCGAGTATATTCCATTTAAGAATGTATTAACGCTAACACTGTATAACGTCCGGCAACTCAACTGAGCGGCAGATTTGAAAAGGGATCCTCTTCTCGTTTGATACCGATCAACTATTATACTTACACATGTGCCTGTTGCTTCGTGTGATTATTGTTATTTGACATATGGATGGTTGGGTTCGATATTTCGATTCTCATGTTCGATCCCACTGTACAGAATCTTTGTCGTTTTACTTGTTTCAACGCTGTTTTGAATGGCTGTAGTTTGTAGTGTAAGTACGTGAGGAGATAATGGTAAACCGGTGTGACGACAAAGGGCGTTTTGAGATACTTTCAAAATGAGTAATCCTAGAAAATCTGTCTGTAAATTAAGGATCAGCCAGTATTACGAACCAGCCCGTAAGCGCACTTTTGAACCGACCCGTTTCGGCAGTACGCTCTTAAATATACAATTGTCTACGAATTAGCTGGTGGCCAGACCATGGGACGGGACCTTGTCACCTGGCTGCAGGTGTTCCGTTTTAAAAATTTGAGATAAATTTTAACCGACGAAGATCAGGGACTGGAGTTTTTTCTCAAATCACGTCTTCTGATTTTCCTCCATTCACCCACGTCCTAAATAATTATCAAACTATGTACGGGCTGAAGGAACGAACCCGCAACGTGCTATCGTTCATGATTTTTGGTTTGTTATTTCGAAGGAATAGGATTTGCCGTTTTCGAAAACTAAATTTGATGGAATTACGAGCCGCAAGGTGACATTGTTTCTCATTTAGTTAGAAAGAAGGAGCAGGTGTCTTGGGCTTGGACAATGGGACAATGGTCTGGCCACCAGTAATCCCCTGTGCCAAAAGTTCTCGCTTTCCCACCTTCGATCAGGTCATTTTACTTAATCAACTTAATTTCGGAGTAGCCTGTAACCTCTTACAGCTATTGTACCAACCCCCTTGGCTATGTCCAAGATGCCATTGTACCTCCATTAGCTATTTCTTAGAAGGTTGTTTCATTTACCATGGTTGTTCTATGTACAACACCTATCATCTTGCACCCTGCAACAAGGAACAATGAACATAGGTACCGTTCTTCCTGCATTTCGTACAGCTGTATAATATTTACAATATGATGATCTGGACTTGTTGTTTCACTGAAAAATTCAAAGATCCAACTGTGATGTGTACATACGGTTTTTTTAAATCTATGTCAATTCTAACGCTTGCAATCATCCGACAAAAAATTTTTTTTGCTCTTCAAGCTCCAGCGTAGGGATCAGGCGCTCGTCTCGCTTTAACGCACCTTATTTAGCTGGCAGACCCGTCCGATTTTATTCACAATAGATAGAAGCGACGGGGTACCAGCCACTGCATCCAACGGTATAATACCCCTCTGAATACGTAGCCGAAGAGCCCCTGACCAGGGGGCACAGGTGTGCGAACTTTGGCATGCTTCTTGCCGAGCATCCCATAGCTGGTAATTAAAACTGACACAGGACGAAGGATTTTGCTCGTGTGCTTACATCCTATCGTTATATTCTTACTGGACTATTGTGGGTATAATTCTCGTTACTTTTTATCCTTTCTTGCTAATTTTTCAAATTTTTTTTCTCTGCTCATTATCATTTTCGCAGCTTACTTTCTAGGTTTCCACGTCAAGTGATTATTTTCACATTCGTTCATTTATTTTGGTTTCTTTTTTTTTTTACTACTTGCTTTTTGGTTCATATTTATGCAGTTGGGACTTGAAGTATTATTCGAAGAACTTATGGTCAGATATGGAATTCCCTTGGGGCACACTCTGGTCTGGGGTGTCGATGGGGGATGAATAGGGTCCGGGATACAGAATGAATGGACCTATTCTCGCTGGCGTGAATTTCGCGTCATCCATTCATCCGTTTCTAATATCGTTATGATTATTATTATTGAAGGAATCAGAAGACGATCTTCTTACAAGGCTTCGACACTGATGTATCTAGGTATATGTGGCTTTTATAAGGTCAGTAGAACAGCTTTGACTTTCGATAATCGGACGAAGTTTCTTCAAGCATATTCGTCTTTTGATCGAACTAAAAAAGGCTCAACTATTTGGCTAGATAAATGAATGAATTCTTGATGATATTCAATCGTTCTCGATGATTTTGGAGAGCAACGAACTGGAATCTGGTGTTTTTGAAAGTTCAAACCAGATGAGTTCCGATTTGATTGTCTGATAATTCTAAGGAATAGATCGGAAAAATTTTTGGGTATTTTTGAGGATTGTGGAGGAAGCTTGAAACATTTTTTTATCTTCTCGCAAGTTGGGTGTAATAACTTTATCTATCTTCTACGAAGTGATACCGGAGAGAGGCTCAGATTGAATGATTTTTTTTCCGAACGTAAGAACTGGGATGCTGAAATTTACTCAGCTTTTTCAAATTGCTATACCCAATGCTTGTCTTTTGTGAGCCATGAGTTTGATCCAATATAGCAAAGGTATATACGTATATACTTATACGTATGTACAATTGCACATACGTTCGGAAAATTGTTTGCTGGTATAAAAAATTGGATCGTCACAAAGAAACAGTTGCGGGGTAGAATTACAATCGGAAAAGAGTCTTGGTGTATAAAGGAGCCTATCGCGGGAAGTACCTATCCCTGCAGTCTCCCTATTTCCCGAGCAATCTTCTTAATCTGAAAGATGGATGAGATAACGTCAGTCAATTGGCGATCGACTCGACTGACTCGACCCTCGATCGAGTCGGTATATACGCGGCTGAAAGAGGATCCCCAGGACCTTTGTCAAAAATCTTAGCAAACAATCAGATATCCTTGTGGATAATGGAAGATTGCATTGTGCAAGGTTAAACGACAGAATGTCTTATATCCTGCTAGCTAGCTTATAGCTGCAGGATCGAATCGCATCTTCGAGAGGAATTTCTGCGATCGTATGTGCCGTCTGTATATGATTTTGAATAATTGAGAGAAAAAGAATTGGAGAAAATGCGAAGGAGAAGGAAGAGGAAAATAGGAAAATCCACTTGAAGAAGCTCAGGGTCGGTGAGACTCAACAGGAAATAATACGATAAGAAAGGAATAGGAATGCGAATGATGTGAATGAGGATGGAAATAAGTTTGATCTTCAGACAGCTAACCACGTTTAGGCATACTTGTCTGCCCGCAAAGTCGAGGGAGAGATGGAGGATCGGGCCCTTTTTCAAGTATTTCTTTGGTTCTTGAAGGAAGCGATCTCGCGCGGGGTGCCATTGCCGGATTCGCCAGCCCGTACCCTAACTTCGGGTCACCGCAGAGGGCCGGCGATTTCAAAAGACACGAATGGGAAATCCTTAAACGAAATAAAAAAGTGAAAAGCAAAAAGGAAAAATGAAAAGGATAAAAGAAAATGTGGAAAAAGGTAAAGGAACTGTAAGTTCGATTCAATAATACCCGTAAGAGGATCTCGACGGAGATAAATCCTAATTTCGTTGGAAGTTCTCTCAGCTGTCAATGGACACTGGCTCTCTCGCCTCTCTCATCTTTATACATCGCGTGTAAGCCACGGATCGAATGCGGATTCTGGTCAATGCTTGCCGACCTGTTTACTGCTTGCAAAATGTATGCACAAAGATGTACGAATATATTCTCCGGTCTTACAATACATACACATATCATATATTTTCTTCCAGTGAGTAAAGATTTGCCGAATTTCGAGATTTCATCTTAATAAAATCACCTTTGATTTTTTTTTAATCGATGAAAAAGATGAACTTTTTACTCGCAGCTATGCATGTATATGGGATTTCATTCTATATATATACGTTAACGAATCAATCGATTACGTATACCTCGTGCACGTCGTTCACATGCGGTGCAGAAGGCTTTACGGAAGGTTAAAGACCTGCCACGCCCCGTAATAAATAATTATTTATTACTCAGGTCGTATGGTGGATAGGCAATGCATACGGCTTCGCAACCCTAAATATATTAACGCTTATATGTATGGAGAGGATAAAATTTGTCGAATGTGGATTGAAAGAGATCTTTAACGTGCGAATCGGCCAAGGAATTGGGTTCGATGGGCGAGCTATGGATTTCGGTGTGACAAATGATTATTGAAAAACACGCCCTTTTTAAATTCAAAAGCAATACCTAACAGGAATATATTTGTTAATAATTTATTTCTCGTTTAAAGTTGGGGCAAACCCTTCCGCGATATGCACACGAGACTCGCTTTATATTCCTATATGTCCGCATCATTCGGTCATTTGCATTCGTATATATTGAATTGGTGTACCTATTGCTTATTTCTGATTCAAAACCAACCGATAAAATCAATTCGTACGCGGAGTAGTAACGTTCTCTTGGTAAAAAAGGTCTACGAATACGATTGTCAGCATTCATGTATACACGTACCACATATGACTATATACACTGTGTCGGGTTTGCTGTGAGCACAGAAATTCGTTACGCTATTTATTACGCCTTATGCAGAGACAGATGACGCGCCCATGCCAATATAATATTACGAATAATTGGCCAGACCTTAGAAATGCTAAATGCGCCATGGCTTGATACATATGTCGACTACAGTACGACTTACATCTTGCCTTATGGGCAAAATAGGCCTTACGTCTAGTAGCAGAAATTTCAGTTTGAATAAATTTACATTACCCTACGTTTCTATTCCATGAACTATAACCCAGAAGCTTCTATCTTGCCAAAGAAATTTTTCTAAACTTTCTTCTCGACGTTGATAATAATTCAGTTTTTATTCTACTTCGACTTACGAATCACAAAATTTCCGTTTTTTAATTTGCTATACCTCAATCTCTTCGCTCATTCTTCAAATCAAGAAATCATATTCAAAACCGACTAGTAAAATTCAGTTTGTTCATCATTGTGCCAATTTTGAACGAATTTTTCGGGTTTTGGAGTAAAACTCAGTGCAACAATATGAAGTTATGGAATTATTCTGGCCCAATTGTCAGCATTTTTCTTCTAGTTGAAAATGTCAAATTTGTTACGAGCTATTCCCATAGTATTTCTGAAGCGGTTTTTCTTTTTTGGAGGGGAAAATTCAGTTTTTATTCCCACAGAGGTAAGGTAGGCAAAGTTGGAGGCGGTTCCTTTGCACCATTTGTTGTGGAAGTCGGCTTAACCATTTGGCATTGTGGATACCGTAGCTACTTTGCTGGCTGGTGCTACCGGAATTCGACTAGAGCACGCGGGGGCTAAGGCCGTTCTTTCTACACAAGTATACAGGAATAATAGTTCTATACCCTCGATCGAATGTGAATCGTGTGCGATTTCTTAAGACCGTAGTATATGTATAGAAGATCGGCCATTCAACTAAAACTTTATATCATTCGTTTCCCGTTTGTCGAACCATATTCCGTATAGACATTCTGCCGCAGTATTATACTCACCCCCGATGTTTTCATTTTTGTATTCCAATTTTTCTTTGAACTTTCTTTCAAGTTTTCTGTCACTCTTTTTCTTCATTTTGTTCTTCTGCTTTTTCTTTTTCTTCTTCTTCTTCTTCGTTAGACCGTTTCATTTACCTAGTCGAATTTAAAATCGAGATTTCGAGCGATTCGATTCGCCGACTGTTTCTATCCGTCCTTCATTGTCTCCGGACGTATTTGTCTACCATTTCATTTGGAGTACATAAAAAAAGGTTTGACAATAATACTGTACAGTACGGTATACGGGGGAGTACAAGAGATACAATAAAGACAAGATAGAGAAGAGTGACAGCTAGAAACAAGAGATACAACTGAAACAAGGGATACAATTGGTACAAAAGAACGAAGAGATACAGTGGAGGAGACAAAGAGAGGCGATAATAGAACGAAGAACAGACGGAGGGGCATTGCAGGGACTGAGTAGACGTCAAAGTAAAACTACGAGAAAAAAGCTGATGCGATGGCCTTTTACTATAATATATATATATATATATATGTAGACGTAGACGAGGCACGGATCTATCATATTTTCCCGCCAAAATTTCAACTAGAATACGCTTTCACGATCAAACCAATACGAATGGTTCTGTAGTGACCAGATATCCTCTCCACCGTCAATGAACCCGCAGGACTTTAACGCGCGGGTGAAGAAAAGGCAACTGCTGCAGCAGGTACCCAGGATACGAATCACCGACTAAGCACAATGCCCATACCCAAAGGGAATGCCAGAAATTTCTAGCCGTGTGACATTCACCAAAAGGCAAGTGTTATAGTCACCCTCGTCACGCGGTAGAAGTAGAAACGATTCCCTTCTCAGCTCTCACACTTTTTATTCTTTTTTTTTTTTTTTTCTATTTAAAAAAAAATTTTTTCGATTCCGCCTATCCCATAAATTTCTTATACGTTACATTCTCGCATTATGGTTCTTCATCTGATGTGTCATTATTTCTCAAAATTCGAAAAAAAAAACAACACTGTATTTCATTCGTGGAAGAAACTGGAAAACGGTACAGAATACTTGAAAAAAGAGAAGAGAAAAAAAAAGAAAACCCCACTTGTGGACCGCACTTCTGATCTTTGGGATCGGAAGTGCGGTGCTTCTAAAGTGATCCTTGCAGCAGACTGGAGCCCGCAAAGTACCTACTCATGTAAGGGGAAGTAATGAGAGTATAAAGGTTATGGACGAACGACTTTTACGCACTGTCGATCTGGGTTTGCTGCTTCCGTGGACAAGGATCGTCCGTAGTTTTCTGGGAAAACCAAATTATTGCCATCATTGATTTCACGCTCGCCATATGCCTACAAGCATTCATATCCTGTATAGTTAACTGTTTTTGAAAATTCTACTTCAAAGTTAGCTAGAGATTTTGGATTTTCATGGATTGTAAATCTGAAATGATAGAACGTTCATTGGTCGCTCTGTCAAAAAATTCTAAACGATATAAAATGTTGGGGATCTACAAATCTGCAACTTTCATGGTTTGAACATTTTTTCTTCTCATTTGGAATACCGTTGACGAGATGATGTGTTGGCAAGATTGAGAAATGAATAACGATCCTGTGGTAGTAAAACGTTATTGAGAATAATAACGATAACGAATAAAGAGAAACTGTCAACGGTGTGAAATTATTATGAGCAGGTTTGTCGACTATTCATCAGGTGGTGCCTTCGCTCATTCGTTCATTCATCTGGTCGTTCGTTCGTTCATTCATTCATTCATTCATTCATTCTTTCATTTATTCTCACATTCGTAGGTAGGTATATGTATACTATATGGAAGGTACGTTCGTGTGTCTCTGAATGAAATGAGACGATGGTCCAGGAACGGAGCTGGAGACCTTGCACAGCATTATGTGCGTGAGGTCCGTCAATGGCCTTGGCGTGTCGGTCGCACAACGCGCTTTCGGGGACTTCTTTGGGCCTTTTCCATGAATGGCATCACACGACACTCCGCTCTTTGTGCAGTTTTCCCTAACAAGCCGCGTGACAATGCGACTAAATATCTCCTCTCCCACGCACAATGAAACGAATAGTGCTGCCTGCTGCCTGCCTGCCTGACTGCCTGGTGCCTCAACCAGCTAGCCAAACCCCGGACCTTTCACAATGTACCTCAAATGTCCTTTCAAACTATTCCTCCCACTTTAACCATCCATACCTCATCGTGCACGGTAGTCTTTCTCAGTTATACCAAGAAAAAGGTTCGCAACTTATGACCAGACCTTCTTCTTATTCTTATTCTTCTTAGGACAATTCAGTAAAAGATGCGATCACACTGCAGAAAAACAGCTTCCATTTTCCCAAATAGATACGCTTCTTATTTATTTATATATTTATTTTTTTGTCTGTTCTCTTGAACAAAACCAGGTGATTTTGTTGTAAAGTTAGGATTTCGGAGTAATCTTGAAGAGTTTTCATCGAACCTATAATAGGACGAAGTAGTTTTGGATTTGAGAAAATCGGCGACTGTTCAAAAGTCGTTTCTTTCCTTCGCTAGTTTTCTTGAACGAAAAAAAAAAAAAAAAAAAATTTGACGGGTCGTAAATCGAAGGACTGACCGTTTCCTGAAATGTTTTCCAGATCACGTTTCCTGCCTGCCATTTGTCGCGCGCTATTGAAAAGCGTATAATGCGGTTTTGTACCTTTGCAGTGTGACAAAATTCGACTCCGTATACTATTATATTATATAGTGACGATTATAAAGAATTTGCCGATTATTTGGCATGTTTGACAATTTTCATCTCACGGGATCGTTTCTTCTTTTTTTTTTTTCTCGTTTTTTCTTTTCTTCTTCTTCTAATCCCTGCGGCGATACACCAGATCGTTTTTGTCTCGACTCGTTGTCAGTTGATCACTGCAGAGACTGGTGGTGACTGGTGTCCAGTGTCCGGTTAGCTATCAGGTAACAACGATCAATATTAGCAAACCAGATAATTACACAATCGGTACAATGTTTGCCTTGTCTTGATTGTACTCAGTTAACTTGGGACAATGATTGATGCGAGTCAATTTTATCGACCGCAGCTAAACCGAGTCCACTACGTTAACATGGACAGTTTCTGCGCTTTGAATATATACTATACCCCTCTCACGGATTGTTCATCGTGAATCGATTCACTCACTCATTGTCGACATCTGTATATGTATATGTATATGCTAGTCTCTGTTTCTGTATGAAAGAGAAAGGATATCCGTATCACGAGGCGGTTTGAGGTGAAGAAATTCTCATTAGATCGGATGTAAGAAATTCAAATTGATCAGATTCGAAAACCAATATACAATAAGTATCATGGTAAACATCGTTTTAATTTAAATCCTACGGTTCGTTCGCGATGAGATTGACGATGCCGTATTACGATCGCGCCTAAGTTCGCAAACATTCTTAACAATTTGATACGGATAATTAAAGAATTTCAATCGTCTGTTTGTCTGCCACTCGCCGCGATCTGACATTAAATTATTTTCATTTAAGTCACTGCTGCCACTGCTGCTGGTATTTACTTTCGTATAGATCAGATTCGATTGGAATCTCTTTGTAGACCACAGAAGTCTATGAATTTGCAGTTTTATTGCTATTCCTTTTTTTTTTTTTTATCAGAAATGTTTTTTTTTTTCTTTTTCTTGGGATCATCTATTTTCTAATTAGAAATCTATCGCGTTACTCAATTTCATTCGGTATGGTCGATTATATCGCGTAATTGGGCATAAACCGGAATCGACTATCGTTATTGCTTACGTTTATTAGGTAGCTGGGCGAATAGTTCTTTGGAGTAAAGACTATCGTTCCCGCACTCGATTTTAATATCGTAATTAAAAACCTGCCTCTTATCCTAGCTATACGGATTATTATTATTGGAAATTTCAACGATTTCAATGACGTACTGTATCAGAAGGTCTTCGCCCATGTGATAAACGTACGCGGTACACACCTGATCATGGTAGTTTAAAAAAAATCTCTGGTTGTAAATTTACTCGTTGCGTGATCATCGAATGACGGGAATCTATTCGTATGATAGACGTAATTTTACAGAAATGAGAGGAATTTTATATTCGAATTTCGAAACGACCGGTTTTTTTCTCTTACAAAAAAATGGAAGTATGTGGTTGAGGTAGAATCTCTCACGCTTCGATTAAAAAATGAATGATTTTTCGTCATCTGGATCGTCGGGTGTGTGTAGATTCGATTTAATAATGATTGATAGAGTGAAATAAAAAGTAACTAGGTATAGTCGTTTTAAACTGTCGGTCAAGACCGAGACTAATTTCAGTTTCTTTTTCGTTTGATACACCGAGTTATGCGGTATGATAGGGTGTTCTAGTAGGTGTCAGATACGTCAGGATAGGCTCGCGGACGTATCGATAAAATCTATGAGCTCCGATAACTACGGCTAATGTATATCCCTCGGCTGAACTGATCTCGTTATTGCCACCCAACGTGCTCTTCTATTTCACATGTACATACATACATGTGTAAATATACATAGGCGTGAATCAATCCCATTTCACGCACGCGTGACTACTCCGAAGATATTTTATTTCTATGTTATACAAATCGTGAGAATTTAAAACTGCAAGTTACAGATGAAGAAGAAGACGATTTTCACTAATATTTTAGTAACTTTGATTTTTTTCTACTGTTTTCTCTGTTCATGGAATAGAGAATTTTGATTAGAATAAAAATCTAATCACCGATGAACTGGAAATTAGCAAAAGAGCCTCTTAATCAAAAAAATAAATGGATCAAGTGTTATGTTTAATTTGAATTTCTAGCTTGAAGATTCTTATGGTTAATTGGGAAAAATGTTTATTCTGATTTCAGAGAGAAGACAAGACATAGTTGAGGGATGGGATTATTCACCATGAGCTATTTGCAGCTGTGAATGGTGAGTGTTAAAAATTTTTGACTTTACGTCAAATCGTTTGTACCAATTTGTTTCTCTAACGTATTTCCGCATTCGAGAGCGGCGGAAAAAATAAAAAAGTGAGTTGGGATTTATCTAGGTGTCTGAAATAACATGGGTGCAGCCCGTCGTATACCTAGATATATTTTTCCCTATGTATAAGCATAAGAAATGCATTATAGGAATCGATACGGCGGTGCCTTGTAGAAACGAACGATTCAATGTCGATGTACAAAGCCAATCAAAGGAGGGGTTATTTTCAGTCAGTGAGCCCGAATAAAAATTTGTAACAAACCTTAGCCCACAATGAAAACGTTTAACAACACAATGGGACTGAATTCGTAATAAGTTCTCGACTATCCTTGCCTAGCCTTTTCTTACGAATAAACCTTCAATTTCGTTCTATTAAACTTGAAGGGTTACAATGCGACATCCTTCGATGCTATTTTGATCCAAATTTGTAACGGATCACGCTCGGTCTTTGGCCCTTGGTAAAGGCCCAGGTTCTTCGAGGGACCGACTAGGAAGGGATCAGATCGATAATTATTGGAAAATATTATTTTTACACATCGCATTGAATGATAATGATTTTTTCACCTCTAGCATAACTATCGGGTCGATTTTCTCCTCCGATTGATTGACAGCTGAATATATGTATAATACATTTTTTTCTACCTCTTTTTCTTCTTCTTCTGCTTCTTTAAAATGCGTGAGTATAACCAGATTCAGTTTCGGTGACACGTATATATACCGAATTTGCATACTGCCGAAAATATCGAATTACAATACTAGAAACTCTCAAGATATCGACTGCAAATCTTGCAATCAATACTTCGAACCGTTTCTTCGATTCAATATAGCGCATGTATAAATTTTCTATCGTTATTCCAAAATGCAAATTAAAGAAATATCGTGAGAATTCTCTTCATCGGTTTCATAATTGTTTCATTTTTTTTTTTTTTTCCTTTCCTTTTTCTTTCCTTTTTGGTCTGCAAATCTGCATAGATTATGAACTTGACTACTGAATATAGTTATAATTTTTTTTTCAATGGTTCGTGCTTGAGACTCGGAGTTAATTTTGTTGGTAAAAATCGACTCTGTCATTCGACAACTAAAGTACAGGGACATATATGGGTATACGTATGCGTCTAAAGCTATACGAGGAGATAAAGCTCCGGGTTGGAAAGCAAGGGGCCACCCTGTCCGTTAGTTGGAACGCGTAGAGCACCTGTACCAATCATTTCCATCACCTGGTGAGTCAGTGAGTACCTGAGCAACAAATCAAACGCTCGTTGTTCGAGCTATCTTTTTACTTCGTTTTCTATATCTCGCAAGCTCACTCGCGCGGAAGTTGTCGAACAGTTATTTACGAGTATTTGTTTATTGCTGTATCTTTGGCGAAGAATTCTATCGTCTACCTACGATTTCTGGTCAATTAACCGATATATGCGTACCGGAGTAGGTACTGTGTCCGGGTATAGGAAAACGAGATGCGGATTCTGAGGGACGGGATTGAAATTACGAACTTCAAAAGCTGCGGAAGGTTAAAATTCGGAATTTTTATACTAGCGAATCATGCAATTTTTAGAAAGATTATTTCCCCAAAAGTCTACGTAGCTAATTTGAAAAACTCCGAATGGAAGAACACCAAGAGTTGAAAATTCCGAAAGCTAAAGATCCGAAAGGCCAAAACTCTGAATTTTGGAATTTGCTTGTGCAATGTCGTTTATTTGACAGCTTTGTTATGAGCTTCTCCTAAATTGGCGGATTTTTGGACTTTCTGAGTTTATTTGAACTTTTGGATCTTTGAGCTCTCTGCATTTCAACCTTTCGGAATTTCCAAATTCTGAACTCTAACATTTCTAGAAACTCAGAATCGCGTCTCAAATAAATTCGGAACTTTTGGAATTCGGAACTTCAATCCCGCCTCGATTCCGGATCCGGTTCTTTGGTTTAAATATAGAAAAGTAATATTGCGGTACAGGTGCAAACGACGTGGACATTATAATTGTTTAGCTAATTTTATCGTTCGCTTTATAGAATCATATTATTATCGCAAATCGGGGTGAAAGGATGTACCTATACTATATCATCGGCCAGCCGAAATTTAAACTCTTCTGCAATTGGCATTGCATTGTTTGTATAACGAATTTTAGATGCGCAATGTCTTTGGCTGTATGGCTATTATTCCGAGAATGTTTTCTCTCCCAAAATTATCCCCGCATATATAATTACATAATTCCAGGCTATAATTATCCGACAATATCTTCCGAGAGGGGCTGCCTTTATATATGAATTCGCGGATATTATATGCATAATGACAGCTATATGAATAGAAAAATAAATTATCAATTTCAAAAGACGAACGTTTCCCATTTTCACGGATATATAAATAAATTTATTTTATTCTTTTTCTCTTCTCTCTGTTTCGAATCACCACATTCGTTACTTCACATCGCTGCATAGCGTATTATTAACTGCAGTAGTAGTAGTTGGTATTATATTCAATAAATAAAATGTTTTAGAATTCCGAAGGTTGGATATTTTTTTCAAATTCATGCATTATTTTCTTGATCTATATTAAAACTATACGTTCACCAAGTTCTGGCTCTTGCTGGATTAACGGAGGGGATTGAAAATGTTGGAAAAAAAGGTTTTTTGCCGTGAGTGTTGAAAGAAAAAAACTAAATAGAAATGTTTTTCCACGATTTTTTTGTTTTTTTTTCTTCATTTTTGTGTGTGTTTCCAACGGAATTTAAAGGAATTCAACGAGACCGCACCAGTATTCAGGGAAGTGTGAACAAATCTACCGTTTCTATTCGTTCACGTTCTTCACTCGTTAGCGACGACTGCCTTTCGCCATTATAGGCGAGACCCTTTTGTTTCATTTCGAATATATAAACGCGTACAGGGTGACGTCGGTTTTAATTAACTTTATATCCAATTCACTTCTTCAACTCGTCGAATATAGTATAATATGTGATTGATGAAATTCGTTTGTATATAATGTAGCTCGATTTCGTTCATTCGACCATCAGAAAAAATGGACAGGGATAATTCGCTACGAATTTCTAGAATTTCCTTTCATTTTTTTCTTGTTTTTCTCACAATTTGAGCGTTTTGAAATCCTGGATTTTTTATTAACGGGAATAGAACCACCCCGTAGATAAATGGATAAAGAAAAAAGAAAGGAAAAAAAAAATGAGGAAAAAAATTCATTCATTCGAATTCGTTTTCCATAAACCGCGCGAGCCTTGGGTATACATGTATATGTGAGACTTCGCGCCTCTTCCAGGTTCTTGAAAAGGGGGTTGGACTTTATAGTGTAGCGTGCATGGAATGCGTATAATTACGATATACCCGTATATATATATATAGGAGCGTTGACTTCCAGTGAAAAGCTATAAGGAACTATCGCCTGTGCTATACGGCTTTTGCAGTTCCATACCTACGGTACTCGGGTTTCAGAATTCTCTTCGCCCAGAATATTCCATGAAAATAACATTTAGATACCGTATTTTGTTCTCTTCTCTATTGATATACATTCATATATACCTTTACTTGTATCTGTACGTGGCTATGTACATAAATATGTATGTATACTAACCGAGGAACTGAATTCCAGTATACATACTGAATTATTCTTTCTCCTTTTATTTTATTTTATTTTATTTTTTTTGATTTTTCCTTTTCAATACTCTATAACGAGAAATACACATTGTGCAAAAGTCTCGGTGTATATGTGTACAGGTATATTATGTCGATCCAATGCCAGCTAGACGAAACTCTTCTATAGATTATACGAGAACGGGGGCATATAATGAGCTTTGTAACGAACCATTTTTTATTTTGCATTATGATTTAGTTTAGTTTTTTTTTTTTTTTTTCTACTTTTCTTTCAAAAAATATAATTTTTATTCATAATTCAGGGTAATTGACGGGAGCGGGAGCGATTCACTCTATCTTCGAAATTTGATTTCATTATTTCCTCTTCTATTTTTTGAATCGAGAGAATTGTGGGGTGGAATTCCATAGGTGGGAATGACTATTAATTTTTACTTTCTATATATATGTATACTTGTGGTCAGTGTGATATAGGTAAATGCATTAACCCCGAAAGTTTGCCTTGGCTCGCAGACGAGCATCCAAATCGCGATCCAAATAGTCTCGGGGGGTGAAAACCTGCTCTGGGTAAAATGCAAGAGCGTTTCTCAAAGATTGATAGAACTTCGACGGTAATGGATAGCCTCTGTCCGAATACCGTGAGGACTGGCCGATATATACTCTGCGGCCCTCAACCACATATGTACGTATCTACGTATGTATATCATCTATGTATTCATGTATGTATTTACCTTCGACGTTTCTACCGTCTAATGGAATACTCAATTGTACTTTTTATCAATAGTCCCATTTGGAAACCTCGCTTCTCCATACTTTTTTCTCTTTCTCTCTTTTTCCCCCCTTGCTGAATATATATATATGTATATGTACACATATGCAGATCTTTACAGAATGTGGTATTATCTAGTATACGAGGGATAACTTATCCCCTGGACGTTAATTTGGTTTTGGAATAATTTTTTTTTCTTTTTTCTTCACATAGTTTTCCGATGAGTTTCATTTTCAATTGGGTTTCACACAATATCGATGATCGTGAGGGTCAACGAATTTTACAAAAAGAAAAGAGAAACCCAATTCACTTACAATAAAAATTCACGAGTATAGATAGTTTTTTTTATCATTCATTCATTCGTCCATTATTTCTATCATTCGTTAGTGGGATTGTTCAATGATCTTTCATCAGGTTTTCCAAAATTTTTTCAAATCATTGCCAAACTTTTCGAGAAACGGTGAAGATATCGATTGATCGATGGCATCAAAGATATACGTGATATGTTTAGATCGGATCCTTTCCAGAATTCATACAAATTTCCAACGGTTCTGCAAATTAAAAGAAGAAACTCGATGAAAATTGATTTTCAACTTATATTTCAAAAACTATATCAAATTTCAGAACATTTCCCAGTATTCCAGGGTTTCGAAAGGATTTTAAGAATCAACAAATTCCAAATTATTTCGTTCACAAACGATAGAGAGTTATGGAAAAAAAACTATTCGAGAATGAAGGTATTCCTGATTGCTAGCTATACAGCATATCAGACAGGAATTAGAAAATCATTAGAGAATTAATGACGAGAAGTTAAAAATTTAGAAAAATGTTTATTACACGAACGTGTTTCGCATATGTGTTGGCATTATTTCAATGTTTTTTTCGACACCCTTTGTGAGGCTGCTCTTTGGTCGGTGGGTCTTTTATAATATACCTAACAGTTCGCGTGAGTGAACTGAACTGTTTCAATTTTGGTCTTGGAAGGGTTACTGGCTATACTTATTTTCCTGCTGAGAGTGAAGACGGTCCTGCTCTACAGCATCCCACCGATTCTATGCGAGAGTACCGCGTGTCCTGTGGGTCAGGGGATCAGCCGTATATATATATGTATATACATTATACATAATATACGGGGATGCTGAGAATATTTAGTCAGGCGTAAAAAAGACAATGAATGAAACTGATACGCTTTAACGATTATTTCATCCATGAATATTTACGATTCAGAAAAAAATTCCTTAGGTATGCGACTTGAAGATGAGATGCGGAGATGAAGAAAAAAATCATTTCTACGCGAATTACCTAACGGTTAAAAATCGTTTGCGCAGCTTTCGAAATATTTCAACTCTTCTTCGTCTCTAATTTCTTTCAGAATTTTGTAAACCGATACATATAATATTTTCTTTACCTAACTTTTGAAACTCATTCTCTTCACACGCCGAAGTAAATTCGTTAAATTGGAGTTTGAAATTGGGGGGTTTGACTCTTTTTCTTTTGCCCCGTTTGAAGTCAACGGCCCTATAACCCGACCGCGCGAAACCGTAGTGTTTTATTATTCTCTGGTTTCTTTGAAATTTGTCCATGGAAAAAAAAAAGGAAATGGAAGAAAAACGGGAAAAAGTATCAGGTCAGAATCTTGGCAAACGGTGTAACAGGTAACCGCCAATAAATTTCCAATCCTTTCGATTATTCTGTAGCCGTGTGAAAAACCCTTTTACCCAATCAACGCTGCTTTATCTTTTGAATGATTCGTCTGTATTATGTGATTTTCACTAACAAAAATCTTACCATTTGAAAATTCTGCGGTATTTTGACCCATGTAACGAACCCCTTTCGGTTATACTTCCGCCAGTATCCATAAAATCCAACCTATCCCATAACTGAACCTGCCGTTCTGAACAATACCATCACAATTTATGTTTCACGACTATTTTTTATATCAAATTTCTTTGGCTGGGCATAGGCCTGTATGACGATTTCTTGAATATTTCTTATCGAAAGGGAACCCTGTGAGGAGCTTCGATTATACTCGAGTACGTATTAGTATCAAGGTACGTCAATTTTTGACAAGTAGTTTTTGGTGTTGCCCAACTTTGTCGCAGGCTTTTGTTAAACTCTGGCATATTTCCAAGCGAGTAAGTTCGATCAATGCACACAAAGCGCCTGCAGCCCATTGCTAAGGCACCCAGGCAGCCAGGCAGTCAGGCAAGCAACCAGCCAGGTCCAGGCAGGCTATCCAGTCTCGAATCTTAATCCGAAAATGTATAGCAAGTATATAAACCGGACTTTGGCATGGTGCGAGTTTCTGGGCCCGCACACTTCAGACTATTTTTATTTATTAAATTCATCATCGAAATAGTTCTCCATTTCGATTATCGTCATTATTCATCATCTCCAAGGGTCAAGGGTACATAAAAAAATCAATAAATAAATAAATAAATAAATAAAAAAAAAAATTCATTCCACCTGACCGATAATTAGATGATTAGATAAAGTGTCATTTGCCATTTGGAGAGTCGTGTTTTTTTACAGAGATGATGTTACACGTTATGGCGAACCGTTGAATAAATATGGACCAGTGAATTGTGTGAAATAATGGGGAAGTAAGAGAGACGGGATGTTAAAAAGTGAAGTGGTTATTTATTCTTTCGTCGGCATTTTGACAAAAGGGTGGCTTGCAAACAAATAATTTAACAGAGAACAAATTACTTTTATCAGGGACCCAGGGCATAAAGCGTAATTCACTCTGGTATTATATGAAAACACGTTAATGTGTTCGCGTCGCGTTTGTACGGCACCTTTGGCCAGCGAGCTAGCCTGCCAGCCAGGCTAAATGGAATTTATTACTTTCAGAGTCGAGTCGAGTCAAGTCAAGTTGAGTTTAGTCGTGTTTGTGCTTCTCTGCATGAGAACACGTACGTATATATTCGTGTGCGATCCGCACACCATCAGGAACGACAACAGCGAACAACAATCAAAGAATCCACACTCTAAGGCGTTTTATACTTTTATATGATTTGTTAGAACTTACGGCTGACCGTAAAATTGAATGAATCTTTTCTAGAAGGCCTCTTTTTAGTGGAGTTGTGTGAAAATTATGAATTAGGTTGCCCACAGGACTTACCTCATGCGAGCACAAGGCGTTCAGAAAGAAAAAGTCCATTTTTTATTTACAGAAATAAAAACTTTTCACCATTATACCACCGTGTATGCATACGGAATTTCGATAACTTTTCACATAAGAGCCGATTTTATTTTTTCTTCTTTCTCGAAAAGAAATTGTAGATTACCGAAACATTTTAACGGGTGTAATTTAACGACCTATGAAACAGGTAGGTATGTGGCATACCTGCTTGGCTCTTATAGAAGCACCCGCGCACTTTGGCACGTAAATAAAAATATCTTTGGAAAAAAGTGAAAATAAAACTCGGACCGGAAATGGCTAATTCAAACCACAAACCTCGAAGGTCGAACCTCTGAAACGTCAAACAGTAAGGCTTTTAACTTGGAAGAATGGGAAAGAAGAAAAAAGAATATAATGGCAAGCTACCATATAGTGGACGTAACGTTACCTCGTATCTTTTCTCGCCAAAGATATTCTTCCCTTCTTCCATTAGCACTCTTTTTTCTCAAGACCCCAAAAAACCCCTTAGTATTATTTTATTGACGGTTTTGGAAAGCGGAAAATATGACTTGCCATAGTTTTTTTTACATCCGAATATCACCTATATAGGGTGCATACCACCAGTCTCTTGATTCCTGAAATTTTAAGCATTGAATTATTTCGGTCTTGGATACGGGGTTTGCCGCTAGGATGCGGTTGGGTCTCAGCGGGAGGCTGGCCATCCTTAGGCACCAAGCTGTCTGCCGAGGTATCCTGTGGGTACCTATTCTGGTCGTTGCGGGACTACAGAATTCCTTGTTGATGGTGGTCCTCCTATCGAGGATATGCCTCTCTCTTGGAAAAAAAGAAATGAACTAAAGATGAAAAAAAAAAGAAAAAAAAAAGGAACTTTATAGTAGCCGAAAAACCTGTTCAACTCTTATATGCTTGCCCTTGCTTCTTCCATTATCTCAGTCATCATCGGAATTTCTTTAATTCAAATCAGACATGCCAGATGGACGCGTGTTACGTTCACTTTGGAAATCTCGTTTTAAATAAACCAAACAGAATATGATACCAGATAATCACAGAACAGCCATCATACTTCAGCTATATGAAGAGCTTTCCAGTATAGATCTTCAAAAATCCAATTCATCAGAATTTCTATGTGAATTTAAGAAGAACTTTTCAATCATTTACTTCAGGATTCGGTCTTGATACTACATCCTGAGGTATTCAATTTTTTGGATCACATCTTGATGAGTAGCTACTCCAAAATTGACTTGTGAGTTTCAGTACCTAATTTGTGCTTTTGCACTAGATTTTGTTCTCTAGAACGGAGTCGACCGTATTAAAAAGTCTTCTAGTCAACTGATCATAAGATTGATTATCGATTATTTGTTTCTCTAACACTTGGAGACTGTTCAGCAAGTGCAAACCTAGAACGTGATCACTCCGATTGTATCCGTCAACGATGTAGGTGGAGAAATTTCCAAATAGGTTTCTACAACGTACAAATTTTCGCTCTATGATTTCTAATTGTCAGTGGAGAACAGGGTGAACAGGGTTCGAACATAAAGTGGGATTTCATGTTGACGTAAAGCCGGAAATAATTCCATAAACCATTGTCTATGTATAACGGGGAGTTGTAAACTGCGGTTAGTTTTGACACCGAGTGAAGACCGGAGTAGCAGATTATAGACGTACGTTCAAGTATAACGGAATGGCCAAACGGTGAGAAAACATCCCTCAGGTATATACTAATTAGATTTGATACAGCTCGGTATGTAGAGTAACGAATGATAATTTGGTTGAATTTCTTCAACGAAAATCTCATCAAAGGAGATTTTGGATGTTCTAAGAGTAGATTCTGGAGGATCTTAGTTAGAGCAAACATGTACTGTGTCTTGTCTAAACAGCCGGTCGTTCTTCGTGCAACATGCGTAGATTTGATGCTTATACAGTCTATAGATATTACTACGAGCGTCGCAATGGACTGGAGGATTCAGGACAATAGACTTGCTCGGAGATGGTATCTACAGAGTAACCCTTCCACTGTAGTATAGTATCTCCTTAGTCTCGAATCTCGAGCTCTCATGGTACACCAATCTCTTTCAGAATAGACTAGAAGCGGAGATATCCGTCTCTCTCATCTAAGTATAGGTATATATTCTTCTATTTTCTCTCTCATCTCTGATCACGGTCCACTGACCCTAGAGCACCGATCTTTGGCTCCTTGGCGGCAACCCCATGCCTAACAAACCAACCCACTGCACCTAGATCTAGCAAAGTATCATGTATCGGCAAAAAATCGTTAGTATATACATTATATACTATTGCATATTCAAAGAGAAGAGGACAATGTACCGCGAGCCTTAAGTAGATCCCAGAGAGAAAATATTCGTTACAGTTTTGTTGTCTAGGTACTGGTCTCTTCTTTTTATACTTCTTCATCTTCTTCTTCTTGTTTTTCTACGGGACACAGGTATATGATACGTGCGGTTTTTGAATTCAATCATAAATTAGTGTGAAATTGTTTTACGAGAAAAGAAACAGTGAAATCGAAAAGAAAAAAAAATCCACCATGTATTCGGTTTTCTTCGTTTTTGTATTCTGATCGGTTTTCATCTTTTTGTGCTTAACGCTTGTGAGAAGAGGATCAAGTTTTTGGGGATATAGATCCATATCCTAGGCTAAAAACTGCCAGGTAGTGGGGGGAGGAGAGTGACGTAATCTTTTGAAATTCCAACACAATGCCATTCTGAGTCCTGGGCACCAACTATTCTGACAGCTTGGTATTCAGCGCACTGTCTCGGGGACGGCAAAGGTGTCCGATCGGCAAAGAAAATAATCTACTAAACAATGGACACAATGGATGTGTCAAGATTGTCGGTCAGGACCGAAACAATCCGGGATCTCAACGCTTTGACAATCCTAAAACGCATATTTTCTCTACACCTATACCGGCTACATTTTTTTCTTCAGGACATAGATTTCACTATTAATTTAATTCTTATAGCTAAGTTCATCTCGCCTAGTATCATTTTTGCTCCTCTTTTTTTCTCAGTACGTGCATAACGAGATAAGGTATTCAAACAAAAAATATTAGTTAAATAAATAAATATATAAAAATGAAGGGTGTGAGGTGAGAGAGTATCAGGATGATCCTTTTTTCCCCTTAGGGCGTAGGGGACGTCCTGCTGCGAGGTTCGAGGTCTGGACGAGAGGATGAACGGTTCTGCTATACACGTTCTAGAGCTATACTAGGTGTTTGACGCTCGCTTACGCTTCTTCGTCCGGCCATTCGTTCATATCTATCTGAATGCATGCATTCTTGGTATCTGTATGTGTATATGTTTTTTCATATGCGCGCATGTGTGGGTATGTACTTGTATTCGCAGCAGCATTAGCTAGCCGGGAGGTCACGCTGCGGTTGGGGTTTAAAATGTCCTGCCCATACACCATGAATTGTTTATTGCCAATTGCACCGAAAGATCTTGACCCGTGTTATAAATCGAGAAGTGGTCTTCTACCGTTCCTGTTCTCAACCATACTCACATATGGACTATTCACCGACGCATCCCTGCCAGTGCAACAGAGATAAATGAAAAAATAAAAGAATCATTCACTTTTTTCCCCCATTTAATTTTTGTTTGATTTTTTCTTTCTATGGTCATGAAGGAATTTTCAGTTGCAGCGGAAATCAGTGACTTCGTTCGCGCGTAGGATTTATTTACTCCATCGATTGCCATTAGACTATCGCAGAGTTGCTTAAAGAGAGTAGATCCGAGAATTGTGAATCAGATATCATCTTGCACAAATCGTAGACAGTTGGTGGTTTTTTGTGGCTCGTGAACGTCGAGTGCAACAAAGTATATATAATACATATATATGGACTGCGGTGGTCCAGGAGCATCGAAGGACCCTTTTATTCGAAGAGTAAGATGGTAGTCTAATCCTGGATCAGCTTTTCTCCCGTTCTATTTCGTCCGCTTTCATACTGTTCTGGCTCTAGATCTTTTCATTTTTGATTCTTTGATAGCGCTTTCAATGGTCGTCAGTTACGCATTTCCCCTCTGTGACAGGTGTCTCGATTCTGATACTGTAAAAAATACAGTGAAAAAACAAAAAACAAAAAAAATCATGAGGATCATGATGCTCTTCGAAAATATGGGTCAGATGGTTACAGCTCTTGCTGAAATGCTTGAACTATGAGCTGGTGAATTTTCCGCATTCCGCTTAAATTCTTACGGAATTTGTTGGGCAGTGAAAGAACAAAGGGTAAGAATTTCAGGGTTAGGGAATATTCTTTAAATCGAATGATATACTCGAGCCGAATCAGCCACTGGCCCTAAGACTGCGTGGCACTAAACCAACACCGATGCTGCACCCATACACTACTTCTGGGTTCTGTGTTCATTGATGGGATACCGTCCGTATATACGGTTGACTGCGGAGTCCAGGATGGGTGGAGCGCTCCATAGGGTGCCAGGAATTTTGAGACGCTCTTAGTTACGATCCTTCGCGCTAGACTGGAAGGACCTTCAAGACTTGTGGGTGGGGTCAGGTGAGATTTCTAGCCAGACAGTCTGGCACCAGCAATGGCGTCGAACTAAGGGACTTTGGAATCTTTCAAAAAGGAAGAGCTGCAATCCCAGAAAATAAAAGAAAATACAAAACCAGGGAAGAAATTCTTCCAAAAAGGTACAATTTGTTTTCCTGTTCGTCACATTTTTCACATGACTTTGATCAGCGTCGATCAAAATTCAAACATGGGGTTAAAAAAAAAGAAAAAAAAAATACGTACGAATTTCAATCCAAGTTTCTGCATCGTGGGGCAGAGAAGTTTGTGGCTTGATCGAAACTGGCAAGGTCAGACACTACCTTTCAAACATTCATTTATTTTGATCGTTGTTCAGAGAGGTAGCGTATTACAGAACTGTCTATATAACCCATTAGCATAAAACCAATATGCATATCAATTCGAAAGGAGACCGTTGTGCCTCTTGAAATGAGACGTCTGTCGTTCGTTATGTACTCATACGTGGACGTATCAATATTAATTATGTGACGTACTTGGGGTATTACGTGGGTACTCGGTAAAAAAAATGAAGAGAATATGTATTTTTCAAAACCGTATTATCTCGCAGTCAACTGAGTTGATGAAAAAAATCGTATCAAGAACTTACGAATGTTTGACAATAGCTGGAGTGTGAAATAATGTACGTTTGCTTCAACGATGAATACGTAGTGGAAGCCACAGATTGTCGCGTATGGTTACGAGAATCAGGTTTTTCTCTAACCCTTCGTTACCTTCCACCCTGGTGCTTTGCCTATAAATATATATACGCGTGATGTATAACGTTGGAAATAATACGAGGCACAGCTTTATCGTCTGTCCACTATACCGTTTATTGGTCATTCAGAGGGAGGCTGGTCTCTGTTCCCCTATATTCTTTTCTCTCTGGGTCCTGTACAAATCCAGTTTTTCGGCCTCATGCCACAAAGTACTACTATATTCGCTTTCAAGCTTCGAGCTACGAGCAGCTTCTCGATGATGATGCCACTTGTCCCTTGCAGGCTTACCAGCGTAATCCCATTGTGATCGTAATGAATAAATAATGCGATCATACAGGTACGGGGTGATCTCTCGAGAATAATTTTATTTCCAGTTTATTTCAGGACATTTCGATTCAACTATTTTGACAATGTTGATCTTTACGTTTTAACAAATTTTTTTATTTGCACTTCGCGTCCTACTGATTACACACAATTATTTTTACTCCTTCAGACGCAGACATGTGTCTGAAATTACGTGACTCTCTTTCGTATTTTGAATCGGGGGACATTGGTCACCCCTGTTTCAAAAGTAGTTGAATTATGGGTAGAAGAGACGCGTAGAACGTGTTGTGTGTACCGGCTAGCTACCCGTGTGAATAATTGTGGGCATTGCTTTTGCGGCCTCTACTTTATCGTTCAAGTCTGTGATCTATGCCTCTGAATGATTTGTAACTACCGAGGCATATTATGTATGTACGAACGGATTAACTGGTATAGTGCCTTCTTCTTCTTATTCTTCCTTCTCTCTGCCACTAAACGAAAAAAAATTTTTTTTCCAATCTTTTTTCTTCGGGTTAGTCAGAGCTGTACAAATTTCACTTACGTATTCACATATTCAAATACGTTATATATAATTATAAATTAACGGTTTGCTCGGAAAAGCAGACTCATTTTTCTTCCCTTTCTGAGACGCCGTTGAAAGGTCGAGGGGTGTACGTGAAATTGGAAAAAGCTTGAAACGATTGGAGTCAAGGGGCTGATATTGATCCCAACTTTTCAAAATTGTAAATGCCAAATTCCAACTGACCATGGCGATGTAGGTACTCGATTTCTACCACTCCGAACTACCCTTCGGTTTTTGAATAGTTCCTTGAATGCGATTTAGCCCATACTGTGTATGGGCGAGACCCCCTCGATCCTTGTGAATTCAGATTAATATCAATAGCTTGTTGTGTTGTGATTCTCGAGGAGTACGGTGCAGTGGAGAAGCTGTTGTTATACTAGTGGAAAAATAGAAGATAAAAGGCAAAAGAATTTTTCTATCGGTTTAATACCACATAATGTTTGTGTACGTGCGTGCATTCGTACGTGTGGTATGGGCGTATTGTGTAGTTGGAAGTTAATGAGCCCCATAAAAGATTTCGACAACTTGAAATGTGTTTGTTATACATACCTATATATATATAATGTGCGATTGTTTTCGTTGTTTGCATTATTATCGTGATTATTATTTTCATTTTTCTCCTTCTTATTATTAAGGGTAGAGCCTCTGTGTTCGGTACAACACGCCTGTTTTTCATGAAGCTTGATCCTATCGACGATAATTAAATCTCGAGAATTCTCGAGTTCAAATCATAATGCATTTCTTTTCGTATTTGCGCTTTGTACCATTCGACCATTTGCAAACGATCAGATAATATCTTTCAACCAACAACTACCCTATAGCTTGAATTATAATCCACCAGAATATCAGTCGTCTGGTTCCAAAACCCGCCAAGTTTATACTATAGATCGATTCTAGATAATCACCGAAAACATATCATTCAATGAACAGCCGCTTTCCTAACGGTTTTGAATGAAATTTTCGAGGAGATGTATGGCTGGTATTGAAATCACACAACGATGAAGACAAGAACCTATAAGTAGCCCAATATTTCAATTTGTTAACTTGGCCCTTTCTGGAATTTGACCATTCAAGTTTTGATCCTTGCTGGGTATGTTCGCTAGTTTGGAATTCGTTCTTTTGCATAGCAGTCGTGAATTGCTAGGTATTTACCTGTTCTTTTTCAGCTTTGGTCAGAAGATATTCACAATGGATTTGAAGAAGCGCGGTTTTACTTGTTTCTTCTTATTCTTTGGAACCCCATACAGCTCGGCAATGGAACGCCCGGTTACATACCGCGCTGGGAGTAAAACCGGGGCTTCTAACAGGCGAACCACCCACAATCGCTGCATTGCATTACAGGCGTAAACTCACGGTGCTACTCACACAGGGGGCGAGAGAGGGAATAGCCCAAAAACTCCCCAAGGGCTAAAGGCTCGACGTGAAACTCTATGGGGGCCCATTGTTAAATGGTGCCAAGCAGTCTGGTGCGACCCAGACGTTTCTAAGCACCCCGTGCCTAGCGGCCAGTCAAATCGTCTCCAGTTTTCCCTTGGAGAATGAATAAAATTTTTCTATTTCTTTCGTCACGTTCGATAGGCTCAAGTATGTCTCATTTTTATTGACCAACCTGTCATTATTCAATAAATTATTTTATTCGATATTCTATCATCCAATTTACTTTGGATAATCTTCTTCAAGAATCCTTCTACGCTGGACAAAGTGCGGACGAATACTGCGTCGGTTCCATCGGAAATTCTTTTCGGATTTTTAGACCTCGAACAGAGGGCTTGGTCATCGAAGAAGGCGCAAGGGGAGGTGAAGGCCGTAAATTTTTAGAAGAGAAAAAAAAAGCCTTGAGAAAAGGTGGATACCTGTTTCCAAGAATCATAATTTGGTATAAATACTTCCAAATTTTACCCCTCTAACAATAAGTTGAGGAGAAAATGTCCATAAGCCGCCGTATACATTGCTGTGTGTTTCCTTGCGATTAGAATTTTATTTGAATTTTTTTGAAAGGGGGGAATTTTGCAGGGTGGTTTTTTCTGTTTCTAAATTTGTGCGGGAGGGGCATGATTGCCCGGTGTCTGTACTTCTTTCAAATAGTCTTGGTCAGAGATGGATGGATCCGGGTTTACGATGTAACAATATTATTGTGCACCTTTACCCCGTGGCTATTCTATCCTCTGCTGGTGGCACTTTATTCGGTGATTTACGTTTCGTAAGGCGTTTCTCTTCGCGTCGTTTGCAGCAAGTACAAAAGCCATTTGACCACCTGTACTTGTGCCAGTATTTTGAATCTATAGGGAAAATTTCTGGTTAAGAAATCGAATTTTTCATCCCCTGTGCCTTATTGCGTATTGAAAATTCAATTTGACAAATAGGCTGCAGTATTTTGCACAAAAAAATAAATAAAAAAAAAACCAAAGGAAATTTGCTATCATTTTGATCGATGAATCACGTCCCTCTGTATTTTGGTCTTCCTTGGATTTGGGGCTTTTTGGTTGGACAGATACTAACAAATCTGAGGTAGAAGAATTAATAAAAAGTTAGATCGCCTTTGTGTCTCGAATAATATACCAACATGGCATCTATTTCTTTAACACCCACATCTCGGCCTACGCCTTTTCATTCTCTTCACCATTCTCTTTCGTTCGGTGTTATTAATGAGAAGCTATTCATTCCCGCAGAGGTTCCCGGGACCCCGGAGTTGCTCGCTGTTACAGAGGCTACGTCGCTACGGCGACTACGTGTAAAAGAATTGACCCGTGTGTCCGTCTGTCGGCCCAAGTCACGTATTTGCATTTCTAAATCCGTCTTACTAAATGCCTTTAGATTTTCATCTCAGAGGCTCATAGCTAGTCGTCGAAAGACGGTTCTCCTGGTAATTGGCCCTTTATTAGATCCTGTTCCTATGTACTTTTTTCTTTTTCTTTTTCTTTTTCTTTTACAGTTTGCTTTTGAGGACTTAATTACCTTGTGACTTCGTTTATTAGGACAGGTTTTTCGGGCTTCCATATTCCAAGAGACACGCACGTGCGGCTGATAAAAGGAAACGCAGAAACGGAGTATATATCAGGATATTGAGGGAAAAAAAAAAATCGATTTGCTGATCATTTTTGAATTCTTTCTTCCTCATTTTCGTACCTTTTTTTCTCTCAACGTAGTGCATGGCTCGATGCTATGCGGGGTCGGCACAGGATGTGTAGTTTGAAAGAAAACAGGACCGTTTGATTTTCATATTGTGAAAGGCACGCTTGAGCACTTTGAAGAAAGAGAAGGATCTTCCTTCCCACGGGTAGCCTTCAAAGGATGAGTTGGCAGAAATAACAAAAACACATCCTCAGGTGCGCTCTGCTCTTATAATGTAGTTCCTTCTGCTGATGCTGATGCTGATGTTGGTGCGTTTTGTGGACCAGCTTAATTCCGCCTTGAGTCATTCGCGCAAGGTGTATAGTATAGGGCTAGTTTTTCATCTATGCAATAGCTGATGCTGATCCTTCTGACGGACATAATACAGCCACTAGCTTATTGTCAGTTTTAAAAGACGTGAAAAATCTTAATTACCATCTTTTCATTCTTAGTGCAAGCCATGGGTTCTCTTCACATGGGAACTATGCGGGTGATTCCCTGTAACGAATCAAGTATTTTTATTGTTTGAACAGGACTTGGATTTTCTTTTCGCTTTTTTTTTTCTTTTCTTTATTCTTTAACAAATTTCTTTCCTTTTTATACAATTTTCATCATACCGATTTATGTTTGATATAATCACTTACGAAATTCTGAAAGAAATTATGAATAAAATTGAATTTCTTCTTTCTTTTTTTGATCAAGTATGTATAGTAAAGAGAAAACAGTCCCGACTAAGTTCTGCTCGAACAAACCAGCCTACAATCTGACACAATGCGTCGGCTGTCAAGAGGCATTAACTTGTCCGATTCAGAGACCGTCTTGCTGAGTGATGCTCTATGTTTTTTGCCGTCGTCTCACCTTCTTCGTGCGTCTTTATTTAATCTCTTACCATCTCGGTAGTTGGGTTTTTTTTCTCTTCTCATCTCTCTTTCTCTGTCAAACTGTATTTAAATACCAAACGAGGACGACGAGAACGTGGAAGAGCGGTCAAGTGACGTTCGCTATTATCGTTACTTCGTTCTGATGATCAAGGAAGTCAATTGAGCCCGTACGATAATTAAAGGTACTCATCCATTCGTTTGCCAACGAAAAAAAAAAAGAAAAAAGAAAAAACGACAGAAATTCTCTATCGAAAAAAACTTTATTACTTTATCCCAATTAACATTGCAGTACATGATGTAAGTCTGAATGATAATGCATGATAGAATAAAAGGCTGAAGAATTTCGTTGTTAGTCATACACTCGCTTGTATACATACACGTATGTATTGTATATATGTATATGTATAGAAAAAGTGTTGAAATCATTCGTCACTTTCAGTTTCTGTCTGTTGAATTTCCAGCTTGACGTTTCGAAGCGTTGCCAGTCGACACGTGTAATGATACCTGTCAATAGTTCGAGCCAACTTCCATCATGGCTTCTTTATTTTTTCAAGCTTATTAGCCGGGCCAAAGGGTTATATCAATCAAACACGTCGTCTAGAATTTCTCGACAAGACGTTGGTATATTTTTTCATGTCTTGTGCCTTTCACGCTCGCACCTCGATGATCGGTTCAGAAAAATCATCCAACCATTTCTACACGACAGAGATCATTTTCTATTTACAAGACTCATATAATCTTATAGTATAGATATGTAAGAAAGAGATTGTCATTTACGTTTCTCTTATTTTTCATCATCATCATCAAGATCGTTCAATCGTTGAATCAGCTCGTTCTCTTCGAGACCAGGTGTATGGCGGGACATCGCGATGTTGAAGTGAACACGCGGAGTTGGATAGGGTTGGTCCTGAAAGGCAGGATTTAGATCCAATGAAATTAAAATGTAAATGTATCGAATGATCTCTCGCTATAGAGTCAGGATAGAAAAGTTGAGAGTTAGTTTCACATTATTTTCTTATCGGATTGACGACTAGAGAGTAGGTACTACATAGTACGTAGGTATCTGAACATTATAATTCCGACACTTTGGCTGTCTAATGAAGCTGCTGTGGTGCAAGAGGAGAACCTTTTCAATCCTTAAAATGATTTTCAGAGCAATAGAAAAAAAAGATGGCGATTTCATTACACACTTGCTTCAAACCTATGACTCTCTTCTTGTACATAGTGTTTTACAACAATAATATTCTTACTCGGTTTGTATTTCACATCTCTGATTCAGATCCCGACCAAACATCCCGAGCCCACTCGTGCCGGTTGAAACTCACTCCTTGACTTAAACCATTCAATCTTAAACTCACAATAACATACCGTCCCTCGGATCCACGAAGTAAGGCACGCCTGTGCTTCTGCTTGTGACTGTGACTCTGACTGTGATTGTGACTGTGTCGTGCATTAGCATGAGATCAAAATATGTAATCTCAAACATCGCTTGCTGCTCCAGCCATCAGATATGTCAATTATGCTCGCTCTCGTCCACGCACGTAGGTTATACCTACCCTACCTCCAATTCTTTTTATTCTCATTCTGAACGGCCATTTATACGGATACACATCTGCATACGGGGTGGACTCTTATAAAACGATCTCACGCATTATACTCCTTTGGAATAATCAAAGAAAGAAGAGTTCTTACCGATAATTTCTTCAAACTTAGGAATAATCAAGTCCAGTTGTTCTAGAAATTGAAATCATTCAATCGTACGATCAATGTGGCTTGGTAAAGTTCTTGTCTTTAGAACCAGTCACCCTGTGCGTGTGTATTTAATATACAGAAAAGTTAGAGAGCCAGAGACGCGACGGTGGGATCAGATGTTGGTCCAGTGACGTCAGGCTCCGGCTATCCTCAGAATGGTTATTGGAATGTAAATTGATCCATTCTACGATTCGATAGGGATATTATCAGGCCATGAGGAATCCTTCGTAACGAAGATGTGTCAGGAATTTCGGTCATTCTTCGAGACGAGAATCAGTTTAGAAATTACTCCTAATCATCTATGAAATGGTGTAAAAGTATAAGAGATACAATGTCGATGGATGATGGATGAAAGACGGTTAGTATTTTTTGCCAATTGATTGGACGTAGTGCAAAGAAAAATACATATAACTATGAAATAATCGTCGAGCTTCTGGGTACAAATAAACCATTTCTAAAACACAATCGAAACTATTTCTGTATTTGAAATCGAATACAAGGCTTCCGTAACAGTAGGCCAAAAGGAACCAATCTCATAGCAGACACTGAACATGGATCTTCGAATGCAGCCCCACGTCGCTATCATGACTATGCCGAGGACAACAATAGCCTCGCACTGTTGGACGTCGAGTCCGAACACTTGCCTGAGCATTGCGGTAGTCGAAAATCCAGCTCACCTATCAAATCACCAGTGCGTTTCGTGCACTGGGCTTTTTTTTTTTTAGATAAGTTTTGAGCAAATATCATGAAAAGATGGAGGAATCAGGTTGATGCTCATGTACCAACGTATTTATTTATGCTACAAGGATGAAGAGCCAGAAAGAGGAATGGGTTGCTTGGTCGATTTTTAAGGTAGCCATTACCTCTACGCCCCCATAATTTTACTCCAGCTACATCCCATCGCGATACGATCAGTCGCGGTGGAGGTTCCCTTTCGACCTGGGACCTGGACTTGGAGCATGCCACACTGTAAGAGTCGAGCTACGTGGAGAAACCTCACCTCCCGTTGTGTCGATCTTCCAAACAGTTGCCAAGGTGTCGCCAGACAAAGTGGCATCCTGGTGCTCTATGCCGGAACGAGCCAAAGACCTATCCCTATCCAACTATGGCATGGTACCAAAAGCACCGCCGTACCCCCATCATAGTTTCTCTATCAACCCGCTATCTCTTGCATCTCTATGGTGCTCGGAATTCCTCGTTTATGGGAGGGGATGAAGATGGGATAAACGTCTTCTTCTTCTTCTTCTTCTTCTTCTTCTCTTTCTCAAACAAGAAATAAGAATGAAAGGATGAAAAAGGAGAAGAAGAATGAAGAGGAAGAAATAAATATAAAAGTGAAGAACGAAGCAGAAAAAAAAAGTAATGGCGACACGAAAAAATGTAATGGTGAGGCGTGACGTGTCGCCGGGTCCTTTGGCGATTGAATTATGGGCCATTATTGTGATTTTTTGTTCAACAAAGGGTAATTATTCCCTTATAACAAGTAGGAAACACATGTCCCCCGCTTTTGCCTACCTTTGCGACTACCACTCGTCTTTTACTCGGGGTTCTGGGTTCTTTCGAAGCTGGAGCTAGATATATACCTCTCCGGTTCAGGGGCATAAATTCAGACCCTAGTTGTAACGCAATTTGGATCTATTGTCCCTGCCCGGTTATGAAACTCAATTCTCATTGTGCGATTCCGTTGCTCCAGCATTCGTCGAGAGGGGCCGAAAACGACGATGAGGAACGGAACCAGTTTCCCAATGTTTCTCGGAGAAGGAACGCTCTTCTTCTTCTTCTCCTTCTTCTCCTTCTTCTTCTTCATCTTCTACTTCTTCTTCATCTTCTTCTCTCGCCTGCAGGTTTCTCACTCTACATTTTTGGTAGACCTCTATCCCATTTCATTTCTCAGGGATTTTTGTACAGGTCTAAATGCAGTTTCGAGAAGGTTAGTCCGAAGCCGACTTACTGAGCCAGGTGAAATGGTACATTATATTATATATTTGAACGGCAGAGAAGCCGCGGACTTTTATTGCGCGAATCAAATCGCACCTCACAGCCTTATGACACACATGTTGTGTTGTTGAATCCTTCCGAAAGGGTTCAAGCCACTAAACACGCCCAGACGATTTTTAACTATGAGAGAAAGAAAAAAAAAAAGGTCCCTGTAACACCAATCATATATACATTGAAACAAAAAGCTTTATTTATCGCACACCCAAACCTTCGGTTTTTATTTCTTGCCATTTTGTTTTTTCTCTCCTTCCTGCTATTACTTTTTCTCTTTGCAATAAGCTAAGGTACTCAAATCGGAACTTCTTCGAATGAAATTATCCGTGAAATCCTTGGATAAAATTTGGACCAGGAGCTTCTCTCCGATATAACAAGATAGAAGAATAGCCAAGAGGAGAAAGAAGAGAAAATCAAATAAAAAATGGCTGAATACAGTTTCACCGAAGCATGATAGGAATTGACGTTCTCTATGAACGTTTGCTCTATGGCACAAACAATTACCTACCATGGGACAATTCGGGATAGAAAACGATCGCATTAGGGTTAAACGCAACCGGGTCTACTGAGTGATTAGGAAGACCGAATGAATGCTGCATGGCACAAGGACAACTGCTACTGCTGCACTTGTGGTACATCTGCGGAGGCTGAGAGCTCAGTGACATGATTTAATTTCACGCAAGATTGGACAACACCCGAGGGATTTTAGGGGCTCCGAACATAAGCTAGTGCCTAGCCTAGCACCCGCTGACTTTTAACCGTCGCAGAAGTTTTTGCGCTAATAGAAATCCACAAATTTATCAAAAAATCTATAGGAAATGGGTTGAAAAAATTCTGTACCATTTTTTTTCTCCAGTTTCATCTTATGCCAAAGATTTTGTTCAATTCGTTTTTTAGCCGTTCGTTTCATCTTGAATGAAATAAACCAGCTCCGTCGGATCGACGAAGCTGCAGCAGCAGTCAGTTTCTTTTTGACCATTTTTTAAACCAGAGTTTGTATCGTGAAACAAACCTCTAAGCCTGTACCCATCCCCCATCAAAATTAGAACGTCCTTCGCCGGTACGGAGGGCTGAGCAGCCCCTGTGAAACTAGTAACAACAAATCAGCATGACAATGGCCGGATTAAAAAAGGTCTGCGAACTCGAAAGATAGGCATACGTGTTTTGTTGTTTTTTTTTTTTTTTTTTTTTTTGTTCTCTCTTCCATCAGGGAGAGCACACGCAGTGTCACAGTAACTGGTACACAGAGGTAAGAATCGTGCATAGACAAGGGAGGAGGAATTGAAGATCCATTAATTGCAAAAAAAAAAAAAAAAAAAAAGAAAATGCAGAAATAATTATTACGACCGTTTGACTCGTGGAAAATTTTGTTTCAACACTAATTTTTCAATTGATTCCAATTGTGAGTTGTTGTTGTCAGCGGGCGTGATTTTTAGAATGGAATACAGTCTATGAGGGGTTGTAATCGCCGTTTTACAAGTGCGTTGAAGTATAATGGGCATCGTACCACTTTGTATTCGTAAGATCAGAATACATGTACAATATTTTAAGTCATTCAGAAATTTCGGAAGTCATCATCCCCTTTGAATTCAATAACCACGATTTATTTGCATACGTACCTACCTTCAGTGCCTTATACCTGCCAAGGCGGAAGGAAGGAAGAGAAAAAAATTTGCATTCGATTTGATAGTCTTGATTTGTTCAACAGTAATACCTGCTGGCAAATTTGGTAATGAAACGATTGATGCGGTGAAAGGGATTTTGGGTACGGTGTTGTCGCGTGTGCGCCTCTTCATACCTTCTCGATGCTAATTTTTGCATTTGCATTTGCATTTACTGAAGAATAATCCAACATCCCGTGTCGGAAGTATAAAAAGCGAAAAATGAGTCGAGTTTCATTGCAAAATTTTTTTGAACGTACGTCTCTTTCGCTCCTGCACCTGAAATGAGAACTAGCAAAAATCCAGGTGTTCTATCTCGTTACGAAAATCTCAGATAATTGAAGATAACATTCATGTTCATGAGAACGTTAAATTCCCCGTATTCAATCCGCGCCAACCAGCCTAATATTATCTCAAATTTCAATCTACCCCCGACGCACCAGATTTCGTATCGTGGTCTCATATTGTCCCTGTAATTATCTGTGCATCGAATAATCACTTCGGCAAACATACAGCGGCGATCTTTCCTAGGGAAATTTTTGGCTGGTCCAAATTTTGTCGATTAAAAAACTGAGAGGAGAAAAGAAAGGCAAAAGGAAATTGTTTCGATTTCTGGAAATGGAAAGGTGCAACGAACGCTGAGGGATGCTGTTGTGATGGGGAAAGGAACAGTCAGGTGTTTATAGAAGGATTTGAGATGTAGAAATATAGAAATTTTTGAAATCGGTCAGCGTTTGGCTGTGCGGTTCGGTGCGATTTATTCATTGAATAAGCATCCGGTTATTTGTGTACCGCGATGCAACATGTAGGCACTTATACCGTAGCATTGTCCAGTATTGTCGACCCGAAACGTATTTCCTCAAATATCTATTGTCGGTAGAACGAGAGAGGAAGGGAGATAAAAAGAGATAGAAATATAGAAGGTGCAGAGGCGAGGTTACGGGCGATTTTCCACGCACGCCCATTGTGCCCACCGCTTCAATGCCTCGGAGTTTGCTTTTTAACGCAGGATTTTCGATTGTACCAGTGCTTAGCGAGGATTACAGAAATTCCCGGCTTTCAAGCTTTGTCAGGGACCATGCGAACTGTCCTGCTAGATTTATTTCACTATATATTAGACTACCCTTATGTTTTATTCCATTTCACTATACCTTATACTGTCTATTCCCCATTTTGATGCACAACCGATTTTCCAAGAAAACAAAAATGAGGGATCAGTAGAAAAAAAAAGTCTTACAAGAAGAGGTTTGACTGTACCTAATTTCTTGACATTTTCTATCTTTCTTTGAAAATTTCTCCCATGGGGGTAGGTATGGCGGGAGGGTGCCGTGTGTTGTCAAGATGGCCGTATACTGACGTGAAATTTTACAACGCGTCAATATCAGTTCAGGTATTTATTGCCTTTGGTGACCGTCAAGTCACGGGTATAACGTCCTTGTACTGTAGGGTTTACGGACCTTTTCCGTATCGAACAATGCTTCCTTTTCTCGAGTTACACCATGTTTTGGAAACATTTTACCAACTGAGAGAGTGCCAGTCGAAGCTGTAACGAGTAAACATTGCGTATACCAATATATTCTTCTTCCCAGGCTCTTAGACGTAGTAAAATCGTCCCTAAACCCCTAAACGAATCATTTTACGATACGCTTTCAGAGACTAAGAGCTGTAAAAGTCCCTCTATCTCTCTCTCTCTCTCTGGTCATTTGCTCTTAACTCCAAATACTGACTTCTTACTATGCAACGGTACCCACTCGAAATTCTATGTGAATATAATTACTCTTTCGTTTTTTTCTCGTGTCAGTTTTGATCACACGAGAGATTGAGAAAAATGTATTCCTTTCTTTTGACAAAACGATTCTCGCCAAATCCAGAAATTCCAATTTCCAATTCCTGACATAGCTGATGTCAGACATAATTCTGAACATACTGTCTGTCTGTGTTTCTTATTTTCTGGAAAATGGCTAGACGTAGGAATTAGCAACTTTACAGGATCATAGCCTGTGCCCTGACGAGGAAAAATTTCCATGTCGGTGTAAATCACATCAAAATCGAAGGGAACAAAAATAATGAAACTTGATGGAAAGTCTAGGGCGACCAAGTTGACCATAGATGAAGGGTTCAGTTGCAGAGTAGCCAAACCCATTGTTTGAAATGGCTTATAATATTGAAGATGATTCTGGCACTGAACCCTTCAAATAATTCAATACTTACGTTTGGAAGGACCACAGGTCTGCAAAATTTTTTTTTAACACTCCTTCTACTCCAATGGCAAACGGATACTGCGAATCGTGATATAGCATCGTTGCTTGGTATAATCATTTGTTAATTGCTATAACGATCGCCTCTATTATGTACCCGCCAAGTTGCCGGCTTTTATTTGAGTCGGTGCATAAAAACCTGTAGTTATCTGATAAACCGAAGCTGTATGGAAAGCGGCAGCAGCTCATGGCGTTAAAAGTTTAATTTCATTCGATCAGATGTATCGCCAGACGATCTCGGGGTCTTGCCTAATTAATATCGGACTGAATCATCTATCGAATGTGTGTATGTATACGTACGTGTATATATTTCATCGGGGTTTTTTTTTTTATTCCTTCTACTTCTTCTCATTCTTTTTCTTCTTTCTAATTTTTTTTTTTATATTTTCTCTCTTCTTCTCATTCTCAGTTTTCTATCCTCCGCTCTCTGTGTATACCTATATACCTACGTACGTATGTGTTACTTTGAAATGAAATTTGTATTTTCATTCATTCTTGATATATTCCGTTATCAAAGTCCCGCAAATTAAATGGAGCTTCTGCTTTCGCTAGGTGGTTAATTAATTTATACTCCCATTTTTTTGTTCCGCATTACCGGCGAGTTCGCCCTTCATCCATATCATGCTGATGTTTTTTTGTTTTTTTTTCATTTGTCATTTTCCTATTTTATTTTTTTTCGCTACCTTCGGAACTCTTTGACTCACCGCGCTTTGGCGAATAAGAAAAAAACCGCGAGAATTACTCCGCCGCGACTAGTATAATGCAAGGAGGGATCGAGGGACAGGGGGGGGGTTGGAAATCATGAGAAAAGTTTATAACTCCCGGATATGTGAAACCTGGGCACGTATATGAGGTTATAGGTACGTACTTGGTAATCGTCAGCACCTTTTTTCAATGCCAATTAGCAGACTGGGAGTTGGTTTGACATACCTGGTGCTGGTTTTGCTGCAGGAGCTGAACTCGCGTGTCGTCGTTCGTTATTATTCTACTTTGCACCGTGTGCAGCATTTTCCTTCAATTTTCTCTTTCTCTATATTTCTTTTTCTCTCTTTCTCTGTATGTTACTCACTAACCCCTCCCCATCTTTGTACACCCCACAGACGACAGCGTGCCTCATGCAAAATGACGAATTACCACACGAGTTAACTTTCGCGAAACCCAAATGAATACTAATAAACATTAAACGCGCGCACGGTAGTGCAAACGTTTGCTTTACCGCATCGCACACCCTCCTATACCCTTCATTCCCTCTTCTTCTCTTTTGGTAAAACACCTCTCCGACATCTATGTATGTACATACGTATAATATAGTATATGGTAAAACGTGAGGCCATGTGAGGTGGTTCATATGCGTTGGTTTCCGGACCCCCGTTCGTGGGTAGATTCCGAGTTCCGCATAGCTAAACCACCCACACCACCACCCCCCTCAACGTGCACACTCGAGGTATACAGATATCACTACCAGAGAGAGGAGTATAAACCTCCAACCGAGGGGAAGGGGGGGGGGGGGGGGGTGCGTGCCAACTGTAATTGGCGTGTGGGGCTTTGAAGTCTGCGTTTTACCAACGAACCGCTTTGTGGCCGGGGCGTCAAATGCTTCTCGCGATTAAATTACCATTTTCAATTTAACGTAATTACAACGTGAAAACCAACCACCTAAACCAACCCCCTCCCCCTACCCCCCCCAACTGGCTTCGACTAAAAACATCTCAAACTTCTCTTCTGATGCGCTTTTACAAGCCGAAAGAGCTTCTTTAAGCTTCTTATGTAGGGTAAGGTGCCCCAGGAGTGCGCAGTTTTGAAAGAATCTCGCATTGGTCCGAAGAAAAAATCTCAAAAAAATTTGTAATAGCATTTATTCAAAGTTAAACTATTAAACTGTAAAAAAATATAACAAACATGAACAATGACACATACATTTCTTACTTATAATTAAATCCTGAGATGAGTGTATTCGCGTACTCTTGGCGCAGCCGATCTCCAAGAGTGCGCGCAGCGTGCCGCAAGAGTACGCACGATATGCCAAGAGTGCGCATGGTTTTTTATTGGCATAAATCACACTTATACGACCCAATACCTATGTAAACAGTACACCTGTCATGCCACCACTCCGTACAAGACTTGCACTGTATCCAATCTTCCGTGATTGGTTCCCGATAATTTTCTTTACAGCCAGGACATTTCCAATTTTTTTTTTTGCCTTTAGGCAGCGTAGTTGGTTTTCTCGGCATCTTCTTTGGTATTTTCTTTGGTTTTTGTTTAATGTTCTCTTCACTCTGTAATTGTCTTTTATAAGGCGAACTGGTGATAATTTCTGATCTCTTATTTCTTTTTGATTGTCGGCGAACAGTCATGGCTTTTGGCAAAGGTGCAATACCTTCGAATGATGTAGATGGTTGCTCATTCTCTGGTTCTGGGTTATCCATGCTATAGTTTGGAATATCTTCAGATGGCCGTAGAACTGATGGACCGTCAACTATATCGTGAGGTACAGCTTCCTCACAGGATTGAGTTATTCCTTGCTGCTGAAACTGAACTGGAATGTTCACTGTGCTTTCGAGCGGCCTCTCAGTTACCGAACTGGCAAGAAAATCATCTTCCGTGAATATATTTCTGTCGAATGGACATATTCCACCTACTTTAAATCCTTGCATGGCATTTTTCACAGTCGCAGTTTTGTTGTAAGCAGCATTAACTAGAGACGCTACCTGATAAATCGTTATAGGTCTTCCGGGATGATTCAGCATCCATTTTTCACACTCGCTGGCATAATATTTTTTCAGTGGCGCGAAGAAACAACGGTCCAACGGTTGCATTTTGTGTGTGCTGTGGGGTGGGATAGTGATAACATGGATAAAATTAGCCCGACAAAAGTCAATTGCAGCAAGACTAGTATGAGCCAAATAGTTGTCAAGGACAAGTAACAATGGACGAGATTCCGTAGGCTTCGCGTAATATTTGAAGTGTTGGAGCCACTCCACAAACAATTCGGAATTCATATAACCAGATTCGGTTACGAGCCCTATACAGAAAGGAGGTGCACCGTCCAAAAATTCCGCTTTCATTCGTTTGCGTGGGAATATAAAAGCTGGAGGTATATAATTTCCCGTGGCGTTCATTGCGCATACTACAGTTACATTGGTGCCTCTTTCTGCGCTACTTATTTTGTTCACACATCTCTTCCCTTTAACGCTCAGAACCTTTGGAGCTTTATTAGGTACCGTGGAAAACCCCGATTCATCCATGTTGTAGATATCAGAGGGATTAAATTGATACTTTTGCATCACCTCATGGAGTTGGTCATAAAACCTGTCAACTTGGGGCTTATTGAAACCCATGGCCCTGGCAATACTTGTAGATGTCGGTTGTCGAAGTGAAATATCTGGATGTCTACGTAAGAATCCTCGGACCCAATGTTTTCCCGCAGCTTTAGAGACAGTGTTAAACTGGTGATCCAACTTATTCTTCTCTGCATATTCAAAAACGAGATATCTCAATTTTTTCGCCGTCATGCCATAAAACATTGAGTCCATAGTTTTAATGTGCTGAACTAATTTTTCTTCAGTTTCTGGTGAAAACGTTGGCTTAAATCTACCAAGCGAGGTAGCAACATCATCTCTTTTCAGTCTCTTCCTGAGCGTGGACTCTGCCATGCCTAATAATTCTGCTACCTTTCTTATACTTTTCTTCTCCTGATATATTAACTTCCGTGCCAGCTCCATAGTTTCTTTGGAACAATTGGATCTATCACTTTTTCTCATTTTCGATGACATCTGTAAAGATCGAATGCATAGTTATTGGACGGTCTGCAAGAATGCGCAGGGTCCCCAAGAGTACGCGTGCGCACTCTTGGTCTGCGCACTCTTGGCGGAAGCGCCAAATTTCGAAACGATGTTACTGCTAACGCCATCTGTCAACAGCGAGTCAAAATCATACAGTCAAGAGTCAGGTTATAAGTAGCATTACACATTGTAATACCCATAACACACAAACTGCTTCGACATTTTATGCTACACAAGCTGAAAGACAAGCCGATATTTTAGCAAGCATACGCAAAATCTGAAATCTCACCTTATTTCCACAAAAATCATCCAAATTCTCAGAAACTTTGACCAGTTATACCTTCAAAGATGACAGACGAAATACAACTGAAGTTCGTCCGTTTCGGGTACATTTGTGGACTATATTCACACTGCGTACTCTTAGGGACCGCGCACTCTTGGGGCACATTACCCTACTCTTCTTCTTATACATATTATATTCCTCTTTTACCAAAGCGTGAAATTTTTTACACAACAGTCATCTATTTCTCGCTTCTATATATTTATCTGAATGGTGCAGTACCGGTACGTTATGGATTTTCTCACAGAAATTTATAAGAAATGGACTAAACGTGGTGGTTCACATCTAGAACGGATTAGCTTGTTTCTCAGGGTAGGTATATAATTTTTTCGAATCGATTTCACAGTGAAATATGACATCCGGTTTTCATCCGATTATACATACGAGAAGAATTTTTTCGTGTAGAGAATTTTCATCCCGATCCCGTTGGTGCAGTCAAGAATTTTCATATTCTTTCCAATCATGATCTGGATTTTGGGATTAGATACGCATACATCTTGCCATGGGTTTCAATGGTTTGTTATCATTAGATACTTTAACTGGCAATTATATTAATCATTATTACGCTCGGAATCAGAGCGAGGGTGACTTTTCTTTCTTGTTCTGTATATAACAGGGTGATGACGAATTAAGAGATTCTCTGATCTCCATGGGGCCCGCGGTGACATTAAAACGTTTCTAGACCGACACCTCGTAATTCTCAGAGGCTTTTATATGGTTTACCACGTGATATAATATATCTCAACGCGGGTGTACGTTTTCTCGCCTCTAAAAAGCCTCCTGAAGTTTTCTCCACCATGTTGAAAAAGCGTTTAATTAAATCGTCGCCGTCGCACGAACACGCTACTATACTGCCCTGCTACAGTCGTACCATCATCATCCACCTCTTCATCCTTCTCTACATACTGTACAGTTTTGCCAGCCTGCTGCACTAACGGATGAGTTATCTCTACACTGTTTCACGAGACATGTATGGTCTCGTGTACCTATATGTTCTGTTTTACGCTGGGGGTGCCACATGCTGCATCTCATCTCTGTATAGATGGGTATGTGCGCGGTTACGGGGGTATCCGAGGGTATGCGCCACGTCCTGGTGGGTCATTGTTGTTACCACGGCATTTACTTAATTAGTGCAAGGGTGCGGGAGACGTCGACACGTGCGAAAGATCGGATGTAGTACGTGGGGCAAATTTTAAAAGCTACGAAAGGTCAAAATTTCGAATTTTTATACTAACGACTTATGCAGTTTTTTTTGAAAGATTTTTTCTACGAAAGTCCACGTAGCCAATTTGAAAAACTCCGAATGGAACGACACCAAAGGTTCAAAATCCCGAAAGCTAAAGATCCGAAAGGCCAAAACTCCGAATTTTGGAATTTGCTTATGCAAAGTCGTTCATTTGACAGCTTTGTCATAAGCTTCCTTTAAATTTGCGGATTCTTGGACATTCTTAGTCTTTAAGGGGGGACTCCGCAGGTTTTGTCAAGGGCACCACGTTTTTGCTCTCCGAATCACGGAGAAACATCCAATCAAAAGTTCTTACAGCAATTCTTAGATATCAGTGTCATTATGTGTCTTTGAAAAAATTTTCAACTCTCTGCGATGAAAGTGTATGCGCACTCTCTTCGCAGTCTTTTCGCTGCAAAAGGTTTCCTGCGCATAGAAGTTCAACGCAGAGGGTTGAAATTTTAGTTCAAGACACATAATACTATTATCTGAAAATTGCTGTCGGGAATTTTTATTTGGATGTTTCTTCGTGATTGCAAGAGCAAAAACGTGGTGTCCTTAACAAAACCTGCAGAGTCCCCCCTTAACTTTCGGCTTCTTTGAACTGTCTGTATTTCAACCTTCCGAAATCCGCGAGTTCTGAACTTTGACGTTTTTAGCAACTCGAAATCGCGTCTCAAATAAATTCGAAATTTTGATCGTTCGGAAACTTTTGAAATTCGGAACTTCAATCCCGCCCCGTACACACCTACATATTTTCAAGATCGTATGTTCTCCGAACGCGAGTAATTGCCGGAGAATTCCAAGCTGATTAGCTCAAAAATCGTTCTGTCAGTCTAACACTAATCTAAAATATCGTCATTTAATTCGAAGTATCGATTTTTTCCATCATTGTTTTTTTTTGTTTCTTTTTCTTTTTCTTTTTCGTCGGTTTTGGTATTGGCGAATTTGATCCTCGGCACCGCGACGTGGCTGGGCGTCGGACGATGTGGTGCTGATGCAGCTGTGGCGGATATACCGTTGAGAATTAGCATGAGAATCGTTGACGTAATTTCACGTGCATTGTACCTCGTAATACTCGGATGCCATGGCTAGTTGAAACTCCTGGTCACTCCGGGCCTTTGTCTACCTTAGTTTACGTCCCGTACCATACCATTGTCCGAGTCATGCACGTCTCGATGAAGGATCAACGACGCTGTGGAAGTGTCGATCGAAATTTTCCTTTTTTTTCACCGTTCCGAATTTCTTGTGCAGAATTTTTTTGTTTTTTTTTGTTTTGTTTCTGGGTCTTCTTTCGATTTTTTTTCTTCATTTTGTCTCGTTTTAGTATTCGATAATGCGATCCAGGGGGAGGGAAATGAAGCTTTTGGCAGGGAAGAAAGACGCGGTTCAACCGAGTATAGTGTCTCGATTCCTTGGGGACTGTGATGGGGAAAACGCACCTGGCCAAAATCGCCACTACAGAATGGTATTATTCTGTGACAATGGCGAAAACATGCCTTCACAGTTTAAGCTTTCTTTGCCGAGGATAAATATCCTTTATACTTGGCATTCGCAAGGCGACTCAAAGACCATTGTAACTATATGCTTTTGAATCATTGTCCAGCGACACTTTGCCCGCTCTAAGAATTTCTCCTCCGTTACAGTTGACCGTTGTGATCCACTCTTATGGACTGTGTCCGCTTATGGCCACAGGCCATATCTATTCTCCTTTCAACTCACTTCACCTTTTCGTCTATATCTCGCTACGGAATCTCCGCCATCTTTGGTTTTTTCTTCATCTTCTTCTTCTGCTTCTTCTTCTTCTTTTTTTATTTGAGTAGGTATACCGAAATCCGTATGGTTTTTCAAATCTTTACATACTTCTCGCTATCCAAATTTCGTTATTACTAGTACAGAGAGAGTGAAAGAGAGAGAGAAAGAGAAATTTATTGACTATGAAGATTTAATTTTATTGCCTTGAGTTTCGGCCTCCCAGCAACCCTTTTAAGGGCGATACTTTTTGAGGGGGTGGAAGCAATGAAATAATATAAATATTAAAGTAAGAAGGTCGTTGAGCAGGTAGAGAAGAAGTCCGCGTTCCCGGAGGTTAAACTTCTTCGAAATATTCGGACAGTGTCTGGCGTACGTAGGTATATACTGTATACATATACATATATATATGTATAGTATATTTTCTCGAAAGGACATAATAATGGCGAGAGTTTGGGCTTCTAATTTAGTCATTCATTGTCAGAAAATTGGATTAGCGAAATGTTATTTATGATTTGGTAATCGTTTTCCCTGTACACCTACAATAAACTTCACATTGTACTGTATAATTAAATTATAAATACAATGCCGGAGTCAAACGGTCCTGCTGAGGGACAACCGACCGTATACCTTATTATTACCTATGAATATTTCACTCGAATTATGCCTACCTTTATATATACCTAGACCTATTCCCTACAACATGTACCTACGTTCATACCTATGGCAAGAAACTTACTGTTACAAAAGGAGAATTGTTTTATTCCTTTACGAGGTTACAACATACTGTTATGGAGAAAAATTTGTCCCTCTTTATTTCGCATCCCATATCTATGTAGTGGGGGTCTATGGTATATTTTTTCATAAAGTACCGTTATGCATACAGAAGACACAGAAAATCTTCTTAGAAGTTGTAAAATCGTTCTTACAACAAATTTGATTGTTCGCTTGTACATATTGTTGACGTTTTTCAAAATGTCATTTCATTCGACCAAAGCTCCAGGTAGATGAAGGTTTATTGGAGAGTAATTGACAGTTTTTTTCTTCATTTTTTTGTTATTTTCGTGTATAAAATATGAGATGAGAGAAAACTGACATCAGAATTTGACCTTTTTTTTTTCTCTTCTGTACGTCAATTTTCTTTCCTTTTTGTTTTTCGTCACGGTTATTGATGGACTCTCAGCCCGGTAACGCGGCGTAGCCTTGCGTTTCGTACCTATATATGTAGGTATACCGTATATTTTTTCATTGAGATATTTCGACACGGACATAATCGCTAAACAGGCTAACGCGATCACATCAAAGCGTGGCATAGCCCTAGAAATTTATCTAATTAATTTCCCATTTTGTATAACGTCTTAATACCCAATAAGAGGTCCGGGTCAAAAATCCTATATAGGCATGAAAACGCATCGCATTCCAAACTTCGTAAACTTTTATTATTCTATATATACTCTCAACAATTATTATTATTACAAGATACATTTTTCTTAAATATTTAAATCTTGATTTTCTGATTCGTTTTCTGATATTGTTTCTGTAAAAAATTTATACCCATCTATACAGCGCAGCTGTACTTTGGCCTGGAATTTTTTTTTAATTTGAAAAAAATGTTATTTTCTCTTTCTTCTCTCTCTATTCTATTTGCATAGCTACATATACGTTCGAGTACATAATAAAACAAGAAGCGATGTAGAGAGGAGACGGTACCGGTGTCGGGTGCGGGTGGTACTAGCTGCAGGTTCTCTCTGAAAGTGATCCATTGTTTGGTATTATCGGCACCCGACCGTCTGGTTGTTTCATTGCAGCAGCCTCGGTGTTCTTTTCTACAGGAATTTGTATTCATTCTACGCGTGTCTGCCTTGAATAATAAAAAAAATTCTGTTCAATAAATTCTATTCATGCTACATAGAGACCACAGGTACCAGCTCTCATATGCGTTCGTCTCTCTATACAACAAGCTGCATATTCTAGCATCGACCAAACGAATGAATATAGTATATCGCACGACAAAACGCACGAAGAAGAAGAGAAGAAGGGAGGAAAATATAAAAATAAAAATAAAACAAAAAATAGAAAAAATACCATAAATTTTTGTTATTTATATCAATTGGCTATATTTTTTCAATCTACTTCCTTCGGACTCTATGGGATAAATTTAGTATACTCGTTTATTGAAACGTTTGCGTAATACCCCTTTGCCAGCCAGTTTCGTTAAGCAGTTACGAGGTTGTAGCCTGGTTGCTGGTCCAGCTCCTGCTGCTCTTGGCGTAGATGAACAAAGCCTGTATCATTGAGGCCGGATAAGTACGTAATGAGACGTCGGATCCCGTTTCGTAACGGACAATAATGATTATTTTGGGTTTGATTGAGCGAAAATAACATTGTTATTGCAGACGGACTTATATCCTGGATATCATATTGTTTTTCCAGTTACGATTTATATATATGGCCGTCCATTTCTATTTATCATCGAATATTTATTTATTTATTTTTAGTTTTTTCTCTTCGATCCTCCATGAGCCATATAGCAATCTCTTTGACACGATTGTTTTTGGAACTTTTCCAAAAAATACTCTAACTCCTATAGATACAGTAGCGGGGCAGGAATTTCGATGCTCTGAAACTCTAAGGGTAACCGAGAGAGAGAGAGAGAAAGAAGGGCGAAGGGCAAAGGGAGGAGGGATGAGGGAGGCTCACAAAGCGCGAGGCAACTGATCGACCAGTCATCTGGGCAACAATGAAACGGACAATGGGCAGTGGGCCAGCCGGCAGTGTTTCATTAAAACATGCATTGAATTCGAGACCCAACGAATTGGCTGAAACCTAGAGACAGGGAGAGAGAGTATAGTCAGGAGGGGTAGTCGGAGGAGAGAAAAATCGAGGAAAAAGGTAGGTTTTCGTTGGTGGCGGCCATGTCTGATTGAAACGTCGAAAAGTCAGCCTCTGTTCGGTTTTACAGGACCTTCTGCAGAAAAGCGGGGGTAGATGGGTTGGGGATAAATTGGAATTGTCATGTGAGGGAGACCGTAGCGAATCAAAAGAAAAACAACTTGTATGGGATTGAGTTTAATTGTGTTTCTCTACGTTGAAGAGAGTCGAGAGCTCCCTCGACGATTCGCCAAAGTCGACTTTCAACCCCTACCCCTATGGCCCTTGCATCCCTCTATCCTCTCTAGTCCATCTGGAATATACTAGGACCAGATGAGGATGAGAGGACCGAATCGGGAAATAACCCCGAGGTCCGATAAACCGGTAATTAGAAAATCGTCCGCAGGGGGTGAACTGTTTTCTCGTTTTCAACAAACTATAAATCGTCCTTTTGTTCTTTAGTTTCTTTCACTCTTTTATACCAACAGTCTCGAACCTATATAACTTCCGTATAGAATTTTTCTGGATCCAAACAGTATATACTCTCTCGAAATAAAAGTGCATGAATGATCCTTCCAAGTCGCAAACTTCTTAACTACCGATGAAGACCAAGATCGTTAGACATGGTGGCAACAGACCGGGAAAACTGGGAATAGTCAAGGAAATATCAGGGAATTTCATTTTAGCTAAATTGTCGCCACCATGTCAGAATCCGTTCTTTCCTTTCCTCCACAAGATATCGTCAAGATCACATTTTTTATTCTCAGATAATTTTGAAACCACTGGTCCAATCAAATCCCTAAATCTGATTGATTCTGAATTATGAAAAACGGTCTTGATCGAGAATAAAATCGTCAATATCCATACATTGGTTCTCAAGATACGGTTGGACATCAATTGATTTGGTTAATTTTCTTAGAGCTGTAAGTCGAGTTGATTGTCGGAAAACGAGGAAGGTTATACATTGAGGAAGTTTTTTCTATAACTAAAAATGACGGTTTATTGATTTATTCATTTTTTCTGGAGATCTGAAAAACTCTTGGATTTCGGGATCCCTCTCTACCGCCTCCTTGTTAAGATATGATCTGAAAATGAGCGGAGTGTAATTTCCCTCGGAAGTTGAAATGGAAAAATGGGTATCGATATCGTCCTTTATGTACACATAGCTATTTGTATCGAGGGAACCAGAAGCCGCTACCCCAGCATCATCGGTACTACGGTCCATACATCTCCTGGCATAACGTTGAGAGAGAGAGAGAAAGAAACAGAATCGTTGGTGAAAATAGAGTGAGAAGTTTGATGCAATCGGTTGTTGCCGAGTAAAAACCTCGGAGACACAAAAATGACACATAGGAAATTAAAAGATAGGATTTTTAAATTGAAAAAAACGTAACCCAGGCCTCTACTTTTCTCTCCTTCTCTTTATCTCTCTCTCACTCTCTCTCTCGACTAGATTGTACTCTGGGTACATAGAACTGCGTTCTATTGTCGATTCGGAAGAGAAGACTGGCTCTGGCTACTACTACTGGTTTGATTCCAACGTTTCTGCTTCTGCAGCTTGCTGTTGAAAATTTCGCAAGGGTGGGATGGTTGTGGTAATTAACTCTTTAAATTGGACTCTTCCAATCTTCTACATCCCTTCGCATCCCTTCTCAGTTCTATTATTCGACAAAGATCGCGAGATCCTTGGGAACGAGGTTATACCGACAAAATTACTCTTCGAATCAACCGCCATTATCCCTTTTTACAATCCCATTGCTGCTTCGATTGACCGGAGAAAAACCCAAAGGTACAAAATTGCAGGATAGATATTGTTTCACGATATTTTTTATTTCACATCCAAATCTATCAAATCGCATTGGCATAATCGTCTATTCATCGACGTTTTGTCTCCTAAATCTTCAGACCGAGTTCTGCAGTTGGTTATAGTCGGTACAAATTTATCCGGGCTTTGGATCTTCCAATTTTTTTTTTTTAATTCGCCGCGACGTTGGTCGACAACCATAACCAGGACCAGGTCCAGGTCCAGGTACTATATATGTGTAAACGTGGACTACGGGACTTAACGCATCCGCGCATCTGCCTCGTAATCCGCGACACGCCAACCCCCACAGACATGTGCAATAACCATACAACCACCATGGTGCAGCTAGTATGTACACGTATAGAGGTGGGTAGGTATGGTTGTTTCGTTGATCCCGCTTTGTGGCGTTATTGTACCACCATTGTTAGACCATTGTTAGAAACACACTCTATTGTGAACAGATTGTGCGCACCTATCCGTTTATGCGTGTTCTCGATACGCGCCTAATACCCTGCATCATGTTTTTCATTATTTTCAACCCTGTTCGTATACCCACCTTTCAAGGACTTACGCTTATTCCGGACGATATCATCCCCTGTAACGCATGGCTACCTTTTCCGATAATTACTCCTGACATTAACCTAGAATTAGACCTCTCACTTGTCGTTAGCATTCAGAAATCGTACGATTCCGAGCCGTAAACACACATCAATTATTTTTGTCTATACCGAGATTTTAGAGTTTAAGATTTTGCAACATTTCAGAAGATCCCGAAAGATTTTACAAGATTTCGAAAGATTTTTGTATATTCCGAATGAGATCCTGAATGAATACCGAAGATTTTTAGAATTTCAGAGATTCCCTAAAATGGAAAAGATTTCCAAGATTTTTGATGATTTCGTAAGATTTCAAGAGCCACTGACCCCTCGCAGATCTGTCTCAGTACACATGAACCAAATTCAGGAATTGATCTTCCAATAGTTCTAATTATTTTTTCATTATCCTCGATTCGAAGTCGAGTTTGAGTTTGAAACAATTCTGATTCTATTAAACCTTTGTTGCCACTATGGGTAAATTTTACCCAGGTCTCATTTCGGGTAAAGAATATGAAACAAATCGATTATTTCTGATTTTTTTAGCGAAAAAGTGCATTTTTCGCACTTATATCTTCCAGATAAATCCACATTCATTTCTACTCCAAAATCGATCCTCTTCACATATCGAAATAAATACTTGTTTTCAAACGTGTACTATGTCACTATTTTTCTCCTATGCTATTTTGAGTGAAATAGTACTTTTCGATACTAGTGCGAAAGTGTTGGTTCTCGGACGAGTGTGAAGTTTTTCGCCCGAGCGAAGCGAGGGTGATAATCACACGAGTCGAGAATCATCTTTCGCACGTGTATCGAACTTTATTTTTCAACACAGCGCGCGTTAAGTTGGATTTTATGCACGCGAAGCGTGCGCAAAATCGAACTTTGCGCACGCAGTGTGGAAAAGGTGTATTTATCGAGAAATTTACTCATTCACAATTTTTCGTCAACATGTTGTCATTTGAATTTTGACACGATAACTTTTCACAGATATTTTAGAATGTTCAAAGTACTTTCAATATTTTTTCGATCCCGATCGAACTGATGGTTTTCACACAGCAACCATTTTTGGAACTTGGCTGGGTAAACTTTACTCATTGTGACCACGGAGGGTTAAATTCACAAATATGGAAGATTGAGAGTATCTTAGGGACATTATAAATTCAAATAACTCTAAACTGATTCCAGTAGAATAAGAAGTCGAGTCTATCATCAACATATAAGAGAACTGTTGAATGGCTATCCTCTCATAGACACATAGTGTTTATTATGCTAGAAAAAAGGCAGGCTGTGAGTACCTCGCCGAGTATAAGATAGACCAGCTTCGAAGGTAGATAGTTATTTTCATCTCGATGGTCATTCGTGACTCCCGGAGGCTCGGGTCTCGGCGGTCCCCTGGAAGGTTTGAGATGCGTTTTCGCAGTAGATATGATGGGTGGTGGTGGTGGTGGTGTTGAGGATGGGCAAAGGAGGTTGGTAAAGTCGAAAGGCAACCTTGGCCCGTGCGTGCATAAACAAAATGGGCCATAAAACCTCAGGGCGCTAATCCGCGGAGAATGCCGCGAGAGGATATTGTCAAACCCTCCTCTTCCCAGACCCTCCCGTGGACCAGCTGATTCATGTGATCATATATCACCGCTTTATGCATTCGCGAATATTTCAGCGCGTCCCGATCCGCGAAGCCTTCGCCCTGTAGCTATATTGCTGCAGCTCGGAGTATTCCATGCCGCATATCTGTGGGCATATGTCCCACTGGACTGGCATAGCCATTAAAAAAATAAAAAAAATAATCTTACAAAAAATTGAATAAATTATTTGACTCATTTTTATTGGGAGCCAAATAAACCCCCGTGAATATTGATATCGTTTTCTTAACCTTTTTCTTCCCCCTTTTCTTCTTCTTCTTCTTCTTTTTGGGGATAAAAAATTTCGTGGTCATTTCTTCGATGATGGGGGTTAATGAGCGGGTATAGCTTAATTGAGTTTCTAGTTGCGTGGGTGACTCGTTTGCCAGTTTGTTCAAATAATACAAGTCATTGCTTTCGACGAAATTAACACCTTCCTGCCAGGTTTGACACCTGATACACCGTACGTAATACTGGGAGCCATTTCTTTCATCGGAAAGTAAAGAAACTGGCTTTGCATTAATGCCTCCTGTTTATCTTTTTACCAAATGACATAATAATTCAGTCAAGACTGAAGTTCTTTACTATATTCTGTCGAATTTCTTTTCCGGAACTTATTTCAATATCCTTGATCGATAGACACTTTAGTGACTTGACTGAGTAGGGTTGGAATCCTGTGACGTAATTCGGAAGCTCAGAAACTCGTTTTTGTAAGATTTTCAAAATCTCATTCTCCCGCGAGAAGGAGGTCGTGAAAAACCATAGGAAATATGGGCCCTTCTGCATTCGCTCCTACGTAAACATACGGTCCCTGTTCGTATAGCTGCTTCAAGCTCGATCTTCGCCCAGGGAAGTTTCGATGTTTGGAGATGATAATGACCATTAGAGGGTTCCGTGTCTAGGTTGGGCTTCCAAGGATGACTCTTCCACTTAACAATTTGGTGTGAAGAGCTCCTGTCTTGTGTTTACTTGATCCTCTCTTCTCTCTGGTGGGGGACAAATTTCCGCCTTCTTCCGCCCTTCGTCTTGGAACCGTATAAACCCTCTTTCCAAAATGTTTTTGTAAAAATAAAAAATAACGAGCTACTAACTCGATTGATTTGCTGAAAAATCATCAAACCCACGCGATTTTTATTTCAAAATTCATTGAGCCCTAGGTAATTTTTTCTTCTATCCTCTCTTTACTGAACTCTTCATTTCGCGCTTGTCAATGCTGAGGATTCACTACGAGGAGGCGACTTTTCCTGGCACAATAGAAAAATAAACAGATAGATCTGGTCTGAGAAGTGTTTAACTGCTGCTTCTTGGGTCTGTGGACGAGAATGGTGGTATTTTTTTTCTTCCTCCTCTCTTTCTTTATCTTCTCCTTCTTCCTTTTTCGAAAATAGAGAAGTCCGAGTAAAGATGAGAAAGCTACTCAAGTAGCAAATATCGAGCTTGTGATGGTAAAAAATGTGTAAGGGTTTGGGACAGTACGACGTTTACGGTCAGAAAATTCATAGGGACTTGACCAGCGACGGGCCAGGTCCGGGCTGGGCTTGGCCAGGGTCTATTGGCCACGTCTAGAGTCTAGACAAAATTCCGTTGAACTCCAGCCTTACCGTACTTCCTCTTGGTAATGAGTATTATTTCAACCTGCTTGTTAGAGAGTTGGAGTCAGCGTGTTTAACAAATAAATTAAGGCTTTGTTTGGTGCTCGTCATCGATTGTTTGGCCAGGTAGATGATGAGTAGAAAAATTTCGGCAAACAAACGATGATCGTTGCGTTAAACGCGATGGAATCTTTTTTTTTTTCTAAATTATTTTCAGATTTTTATTTTGTAGGTAAAAAATATCGTCTTTCATAATATAATTATCAGGTCTTCGCCTGCGCTTTCATTCCCCAAAACGTTTCCGACCACTTATTACCCATCGGTAATCTGCTATTCCCTGAATTTTAACAGCTGTCTAATTATCAGATTCGGCAATTACCCTTAATTGGTCACGCAATTATCTCAGATTACACTGAAACTCATTTAGAAACAGTAAAAGTGCGACGAATTTTCTCGTTTTCATTTCATGATTGCAGTTAATGACACAGACTGACATTTTTTGCACATGAAAGGGAGAGGACTTGTTCAATCTTTGATATCCAATAATTTTGGGGATGAAGGATTTTCAGCGAAAAGGTATAGCTTCTATCTCCGCGTTGTGACTTTCCGTTCGTTTTCTCGAGTAGTAGAAGAGGGAAAAGAAAGAGAAAGAAAATGAAGAGAAAAAAAACCAAGATGACGGTGTTAATGGATTCAGTTTCTAGCGTAAACAAAATAGAGTAAACAAAACATATACACTCGGTATGTCCAGTCCAGTAGCGGTCTGATTATCACCCGGTTAGGAGGATCCGAGTCCCTGTCACCAACGTGTAAAGCGACACTACAAACATAACACGTCCTGCGATAGATAGAGAGCTGAAATTGTTGGGTTTTTTTTTCTCGTTTTGTTTAATTTTTTTGTCCAGCTCCCAAGTTCCGAGGAAAAAAAAAGAAACTTGAAAAATTAACCAACTAGGTAAAATCAACTGCTGCCAGTAGATCTTGCCTAACGTAGATCCCAACTACTTGATCATGTTAATTATTTTGTTCACTTAAACTTGAAAAAATGTTTAATTTAGAGAAATGAAAACAAAAAAAAAAAAAAAAAAAAAATCACGACAGCTATGTGATGTTGAAAGAATTTTTGGTAATCCTGATCCAAAGGACGTTTTACACAAATAAAATAAAACAAAGCCTTGGGGTTTTTTTTTTTTTTGCAGTTCAGATGGATGAGTGAGAAAAAAAGAGAAAGATAATCCTGCAAGTATTAATTGCCCTCGATTAATCTACTACTTCGGAATGCCTCGCGGGTTCCTCTAATTTACATTCTGGTGGTGGTCCTTTGTCTGCAGGATGTCGTGAGGTGAGTACGCCCACTGCACAGTTTAAAACGTGTAAAATAGGTGTTTTAACAAATCTCACGTCCAAATCTCCTGGAAGGACAGAATAATTATTGTCCTATTGCCGGAGGTCCATGCTGGATGGTATACCTTCAGCCACGACCGAGTACCTACTTTTTAACCACACCAAAACCCAGACTTCCCCCACGGACCTCCCCATTGTCCTCCCAAAACTCTGACACAATGCTTTTAGTAATGATATTTTAAACAGTCCTCTTTCTCTCTCTTTCCCTCTCTTTTATACTCTTGCAAAGAAGAAAAGAAAGAAAGAAAGAAAAAAAAAAAAAAAGAACGAAACGAAACGAAACGAAAAAAATTCCTAATTCTCTCTCGTCCGAGATTTTCATCGTTTTTAATTAATAAATCGTTGAGATCCGTTGATCCTGTTTGAATCTCAGTCGGATTCAAAGTAAAAGTAATTTTTGTGTTTGATAATGAAGAGAGCACTCCAACCAATTTGGGCTCTTGTATTGCGAGACGGACAAATTACAACGAGGCTTGAATGTTGAAACTTGGTCTTTTTATTCTATTTTATTTTCTTTTCTTTTATTTTATTTTTTTCACTTTGGGAAAGAGTAAGAAGAACGAATATTTTCTCGCACTCTGCTCCGAGGTCTCGGGTGGTTGCGGTGCCGTTGCTTTTTGCAGTCAGTTTTTCGTCTTAATGGCCACTTAGCACTTTGACAAATAAGGGTTCGAGGTTCTGCTGTTTTTTAACTTAACGGAATGAAAGGAACGTCGCCTTCCTTTTCATACAGAAATGCCCTGTTTTCTGCATGTTTTATTTCTCCGCGGTCCAGCACAACACCGTGTGCCGTGGCGAATCGTTTGTAAGAAAAGCCCCTCCTCTCTTTCTTCTCCATAGCGGAACATGAATATTCCACGTATTTTTTACCCTTGAAAAAAAAAAAATAAATAAAAAAAAAATAAAATTCAACAACAAAAATTATATAAAACAAAGAAACAAAAACTATGCATATTCAAAGAACACTGTTCAAATCAGAAGAAGAAAGTTGTTCTTGATTCTTCAGGACCGTTTCATGATACAGGACTAAGGAAAGACATACACATGCGTTTCTGACTTTGTGAAAATCAATTTTGTTCAAATCACACAGATTTTATGAGCTCCATTTGTGTTTCGGTGTGAAAAAAATCGTTTTACCAAATATCGAGTGCCATTGGACTGATCTGGATACGGTTTTGCCCAAGAATCGTAACAAGAGCAGCATAAGGATATTTGAGGACGGTTAAAATTAATATCCTGTGTCCGGGAATAATTGCGGTAACGCGAAACCACAACGTAATTATGGCAGAGACGGTGGAAAAGACCGATCACGTTTTCTATCAAGATTTTTGTGGGCGTTATTGTTATAATTAATACATTGTCTTTAGATTACGTGTGGTAGGTAGATTACATGTAAATGCCTGGCGTATACAAGCGTCACGGGTTAACCGCGTAACTTGAACAACGTGCGGAATTGTTCTTGAAACCTCTGAAAATATTTGACAATGAATTGTGGCCGCTTTAAATAGACCGCGGGAATCGGCTTATTGTTGGATATTCCGTTCAATCGCAAACGAGCTATTCATATGCTCGGACTAAATTATCGGCGTAATATAATAACCGTGATTCCATAACGACTGATTACGAATCATAACTTTATGGAATAACGCTTGTAAGATCAGAACCATAAGATCGAAAGTCCAACTTTCCAAAATTTTTCCCCCCTTTATTATATCTGGAGATAATAATATCCTGTGCATTAGGTTACCTACCCTTTCATCTACCTAACGGTATTATTTCCTGAAGGAAAATAAGGTTCTATCTATCTCTCTCTTTCTCTATTTTTCTCCTAGCAATTGGCGAAATTTTCGGGTAAACGATCGGGCAGAACTCCTAAGTGAGACTTTAGTCAGGTAAAAGTGAAAAACATAGTATAAAATTGGCCGTAGAATGGGCTTTTATCTTCTGACCTAACCGAGGCCCTTAGAGTGACCATGCCATCCCTTGACCATGCAAACCCTGGGAGGCTCGATCTTTTCGAGTCGAGTTAATGGCGGAAACAATAAAGCCTGCCTTGAAAGGTCGTTAAAACAATGAGATTAAGAGGAAGACGGTCAGTTTGTGTAAATACATTAGAAAGTTTTCGACCCTTGACAGGCCACTTGACTAGTTTTTCACCTACAGACTTTACCCATAAGACCATCGGGGGGTGTCTGGCCAGAGGATTTAAAACGATTTTCGAAAAGGGCGTGAGCCTTGCTTACCGCTTGTCTTTTCATTGTTTACAAATTTTCCAACCCATTTGTATGGTAATTCAAGTTTTTCGGGGATAATTACCGAAATGGATTCTCTTTCTAAATTGACCATGTCTTTCTTTTTGTTTTCTCCACACAAATGTATTGTTTGCTTTCAACGTTCGGTACTGCAGTCTAGTCTCTCTTTTACTTTCTCTCATTTTCTATTCATATTTTTCTAATTTCTCACGAACTTATGCCCGCTATTATTGTAAGATGTGACTCAATGTGGCCAGAACGAAGTTGAGTCTTGACACGGCCTCCCATAATGCCGAATGATTGATGATCCAAGCTGCTCATCGGTCCTCTCGTGTATCTCTTGTACTCGGATTGGCGTTTACTGCCATCTCCTTTGGTGGTGAACGGATAGTCTTCCTTTCACCATAAGCGTTCCGAATTCGCATTCCGAGTAATTTCGTACGCAGAATCTTCGAAACCACCTTATTATCACCTTTAGAATTATTGCCGTTCAGTTTCTTTTCTTTTCTTTTGCAAAAAACGAATTGGTCAACTTTTCTATTTTGTCTGAATTTGTTCAAACGCGAGTCATATGGAATTCGAAGGAAGATCTAGAATTCGTAATAGGCAGCAGTTTGAGGTGAAACAATTCTCCGTCTTTCCCCATTAAATATTTTCCCTTCATTGCGTTCCAAAGTCATTTTTATCTCGAAATGTAATGAGCCTGAGACATACTGTAATTTCAAACGCATACGGATGTATTCTTGCCCGTCTTTATGCGTCTATGGAGTTATGTCGACAAGGTAACAACATAACTAATTGTTCAAACTTTATGGGGACTTCTATAGTTTATGTCTTTTTGAGACATGCGATCAGAGATGCTTTTGTAAAGAGCTTTTAAACGACGAACGAAGTCAATAATTCATCGTTGGGTTTGACGAAGGGTGCAAATATAGGAAGTATGAAATGGAATTTGCATTTGGCGTAGAACAACCAATTAGCTAAAAACTTTTGTATCGTCCAATACCTACGGATGCATATTGTACATCTAGGTATATATATCTATAGAGTATACTTTTGTTCGATAAATATGTACGTATGAATCTAGCTTCTTTTGCCAGACGACTGACCGGGTCCGGCGAGAGACCCTAAGACCCAAAGATATTGGCTAATAAACTCCGAGCCGTGTGGAGGCTTACAATAAACCAAGAAGTCATAAACTGTGACATATTAAAGCCCTCATTGTCGCTCACTATAACGTTAAATAAACGTTTATAACCAGGGATAGTTGACTTTTTTTGTCAAACTCAAATGCTAGGGTATAAAAGAAGCTTTACTGGTATCCTTCGCGCGGACCCTTCGGACCTACAAACCTCTTCCATCTTCCAGGAAACGAGAACTTAATGTCTTTTTTTTTTGGCAATGTTTTTTTTTTCGTCAAGATTTGAGATTTTTTAACACTAATTGTTGTGATTATTTCTCTTGATGAAGTCTTTGTGTCGTCTGGTTAATTCAGTGAAATTTGGTATTTAATGAAGTCCTGCTCCTTGACCGGTCCAGGAATTTGAGGTCCGGTATTGTGTCGCGTAGAACGGATGGCTGTAAGGTGTTGTAGTAAATATCTAATGGTGGTATGTCGGTAGTATAGGAGGCGGGTTGGAGCATCGCAGAAATTCTCAGAATTGTTTGGTTAGGATAGGATAGACTACTGGTAAGCAGCAACCCTTAGAAATATCCGTGTATAGTCCTAAATCCCTTGCATCGCGCGTTAATGATCTTGTTTGTTGTGTGGGCAACGTATGTCTGTTTAGCCAAGACGTTTGACCGATTAACTTGACAAGCTAATGAAGAAGGACCCTCTTTCTACACACGTTTTGTCCCTGGATGTTATATACCTGATGAAAAGAAAGAAAGAAAAAAAAGATACAGAATTCAAACTGTCAAAATCCTTGTAAATTTATTTCATTTTTAACAACTTTCAAGTATATTATTTACAAACAGCCAACTGATTTTCATCGTCGTTTCAACTAGCTGTGATAATATTTCAATCTTTCAATCGATCCAATCAACTCTATATATATTTTCACCCTACCAGCTAGAATGGCAAACAATGAGCTGAGCTGCAGGAACATAGGGTGTAATCTTAGTACCTAGTCTGCGCACTCTTTGTTTGAACAAGCCGTTTTATTTGTTCTAAGACAAAGAACGTATAGTGTGTGAATCATTCATTCGACTCGTTGAAATCACTATCATTCAAATAAACAAAGAGAGAGAGAGAGAGGAATCTATGATTGTGAATTTTGTGGAAGAGGAAAACGGATTGTTTTGCAGGTTTCGTGGAAGAAAATGTTGAAAATAGTATAAGTTTTTGACTTAAATTTTAGTTTTTTGAGCATGATTCTTGAAATATCGATTTTAATTTTGAAATCCAGGTATCGGTATTTGAAAAAATCCAGTTCGCTTATGCGTGAGACAATTTTGTGTGTTAGCACGCCCACGATTCGAACTGAAGTCCTGGGATCTGGGGAGCTGAGGTACTTCCACCTTGGGTGCGGCTCGCTCGTCGCTACTGTGTGTCAGACACGCCACGTATTGTCCTGTTAAATACACAACTAAATACTGGAGAATAGAGAGAAAGATGTATAGATAGATAGAGAGAGAGAGAGAGAGAGAGAAAGAGAAATACTCGGGTATACGAGTTATTGCCCCATACCAGGGACGACACATGTGTACAATGTACGTATTCGACGATACAGACGTTCTAATTTCACACGATTTTGTGTAAAAGTTGATGAAAAATGATTGAAAAAAATTGGAAAAAGTCGAACCATAGATTCCGTGAAGGTAAAAACAGGGATTTTGATTGTTGTACTGTGAAGAATATTATTAATTACTTCGGGTAATTAGCGTATAGCGTAATTGAGGACCGGATTGAAGAGATTAGCACGTGTTTATATGACGAGAATCTTTGAAATCTGGTCTTCCACTTTGTGAACCGCAATTATTCCTACCCTGTCGGATGATAATACATTAATCATTGCCACCCTATGGCTCTTGAACTAGTCCACCCCCTGGCTATGGTGGCTTGGCTTGGCTTGGTTTGCCTCGTCTCGCCCCATATAGTGAGCCCTGCGATCTGTTATTCTGTTCAGCTGGAGTAATAACACACAACATCGTTACGCTGGGGATAATATCATATGTTTTATTGCCGGCTAAATGACACGCGCTCTTGACAATCATAAATCAAATTGAACGAATACTTTGTACATACTCTACAGATTTATCCTACCCTGATATTAAAAAATGTCTCAGTCTTAAGCGAGGGAAGATTTTTATCTTCTCCGATATTATGATTATTATTATTTTTCTTTTTTTTTTCTTGGATCAGGAAAATAGTGAAATCGGTTATTTCGCTTCGAAGACCGAACAAATATTGTAATTTCCCACGTAATAAAAGTATATCCGTCAATGCCGGTAAAGGACTTCCGGTTACTTGGGCATTATCTCCGTATTTCGTTACCGTATATAAATCCGTTCTTGAATAAAGCTTTTTTTCGGTACCTATACATATAAAAGCGTAAGCAGGTCGTGCGTGCGTCGGCAAATAAGATCAATACCCCCAATACAAGTATTGAGAATCAATTCGGTGTATTTCCTTGGGTATAATCTTCTGCCCCCTGCACTTTTTCAGGTTATGGTTATTCTCGGTGGCTCAAGTTTACTTCTGTATTATACTTATGTATATGTACATGTACTTCAGGGCACTTGTATATGAACGTCGAAAGATATACTGCTTGGATAATAATTGTCCAAATTTTACCATTCAAACTTGCCAACTAAAATTCGACAATTTTTTACAGACCGAATAGACCGACCAACGTATACCTATCCATACATATATATACTTATACTATATAGACTACTCGAATCATACGCTAGGGCTGTTTTCAAGAGAGGCAACGATCATAGGCTCGGCATTACTCTATACTTTCATAGTATACTCTACTTGAGCCTAGCTCTTGTTGCCATATGTAACGCACTAAATCCACTTAACTGATTTTCAACGATACCACAGAGACCAATAACGAAACCCCCAAGTAGGTACCTATATACCGACTTGGAAGAAGATCCTGTACCAAGATCATCTCCTCTTGACTGCAAATGGAGATAATATCATCTGGGAGGCGAAGAGTAGAAAGAAAAAACTCCTATTTTTCACTCTTGTATTATAGAGGGGTTGGATTTTGCTGAGATATTTTCTGATGTAGGTATAATACGTGTGTGTGCGTACGACTGGGTAATAACTTACCAATTAAAATTGGACGGCTACATTTCGAATAGAGAGAATTCGATTTTTTCCTATTAGCGCCACGTGTTTCGTCGTACTTGTGTCGTCTATGGTGCACAATTGATCCAGGGTTCGCGGAGCGTGCAAAGTACTCGCGCCAAAGCGAGCAGCGCTCTGTTTTAATCGCAATTAACGTTTTGGGTTCAAATCACCCGCCCCCTGGCCCTCTTACACCTCCGGCTGTTGCTCGCTGGTGCGATTCGGTGATTTATTTTTCTGCCAGTATATTGTGTCTATCGGCACACGCGTGTATGAACACATACTTGATATATATGCATTAACTGACGAACCTTGGGGCCCCGGCCCTCCGTTACCGTTCCTTGCATTCGGTTTCTAACTAGTTTTATTTTATGCCGAGATCTCTTACTATATATTAATACGCTACTCGGCTACGCAAAACCGAATAATTGACTCGAGTGTCATTTTTCGGTTTATTCTTTAAGGACATGTTTCAATCCTGAAAATTTTTATCCTCCAAGGGCAGAATACAACGGTCTGGTTATCACTGTTGAAAATGTTTGTAGATTTACGACATATTAATATTTACTGTTCGAAATATTTTCAAAATTACTAATTCGACGTCGCAGGTCAATTGCCAAGCATGTTTTCCAAAATTGCAAAGCAATTCAAAGTTTCACGAAACTTTTGTCCCAAAAACACGCAATCGCATTTGAATTTGATTGAATTGTATGTCAATTAGTTTGTGGAATTTTCAAATTCATTACACGGTGAATGTATACTGAACTTACTGGCCCTATATAAAGGGATGAAATTTCTGATACAGTTTTGGAAGTTGAGCACAGACATTTTTAACAGTGTTTTTATTATTTGCATTAACCCCTCAGCAGTCAGACGAAAATGAGATTTACGTGGCACTTTTGTGTTGGAAATATTTCCGATTTCAGTTTCGGACTCAGCGATCTCAAAAACGATGATTTACCAAATTACAGTCAAATCAATGTACCTACTATAAACATGTGTTTTTTTTTTCAAATGCTCACATATGTGTCATGACACAAAAGTGCCAGGACTTTTTCCTGCCCATATGTGTGTCATTGACGGTCAAGGGGTTAAGGGAGTACATCGCGTTCGCTGCTGGAAAAATAAAACAAGCTTTCGTTCATTTTTGGTTTTCAAATTTTTGTTTCTCTTCATCAAAGAGTATAGTTTCAAGTATCTTCCACGACTTATTTTATTCAAAAAATATTCGTCAATGTGGTAGACAGGATGGTTTCTGCAAACCGCTGTTTAAAAAACGTCCTCTGCGGTGACCACTACTGCTCGAAAATAAATAACCTGAAGCAAGATAACCAAACGAATTCAGTTTGACGCGATTGTGTAAATTTGAGTGAAACCAGAACGCTCCATTTTCCTTTAATAACAAAATAATAATCATAATATGCATTGAAAAAAAGATCCTTCAATCAAGCACTAGATAATTTCATACGAAAACTAAATTTGTTTAGTTTTCTGTTTCAGTTGATTTGTTTCCTAACAGCAGTACGGTCACCGCGGTGGAAACAGCGGTCTATAGAAACCATTGTGTCTACCACATTGATTTCTTGCTAAAAAAAAAATCGTGGAAGATACTCAAAACTATACTATTTAAAGTGAAAAATTGAAATTTTGAAAACCTCCCCACGTAGAATAAAAAACAAACAAAAATATGAACGAAAACTCGTATTATTTCCAGCCTCGAAGGTACTGTACCCCCTCAACCGACGATACACCCGATTTCAATAAGTAAGAACGTGTTATTATTCATTCCCTTATTGTCGAGGGCCGTCAAGGTGTCTCTAATAAAATGCCATTAACCACGTCATCCATCTTCGCCGCCCCACAATCATGCCGTATACTGATCCAGAGACAAAACACTCTTTCCATGGGAGGAGGGGATCGACCGAGGATCCCTAAAACTCCAGGACTACTTTTGCCAAGTACTTATACCTACATATAGCCACTTTAGAATCTCTGCGAATATGTACACATGTGGTCGTCCGGTTTTTTGCTCAAATAAATCTCCATATTATTACGGTTAATTTTCGGTCTACTATATACATATGCCGAAAAGGGTCATTATCACATTGTCTCTCTCTCTCTCTCTCTCTCTCTTTTTCTCTCGAGGATCGACCTCAAATTTGATTAATCGAGCCAAACCCAAAGCTCTCTCTCTTTCTCTCTCTGATTCTCGGTTTGGTGATTAAGGAAAGAAACGAAATGAGAAGAAATCAAGAAAAAAAAAAAATCTTCATGTTCTTTCCGGTTCTCTCATAAAGCTTGGGGATTTGCAATGGAAGGAGGGAGACGCTTTTGAGAGTTTCTTCGTGGCTTTTCTTTGTAAATATAATGACTCTAGATCGTGAATGTGTGTACGTAATCTACTCGAGGACGATCACAGTCATTGAAGAATGAGAAGCACGCCTCCTTTTCACGTTCAAGTCGAAGTAGTGGTAGCTGGCTGGCTGGATGGCTGGTTGTTGTTGCAGTCAGCTCTTAAATGATCCGGGTCCCACGCGAGGGGAAAACACTGCAGCAACCGTATAGTTCTTGATTCTCACTCACTCATCCATCCATCCAGCCCACACGGACCACTCGACTTGTTGTGAAGAAACCCTTTTCCTCGTATTGCTCGTCAAGTCAATGCGCTCGGGGTTACTCCGCGAATGGTTCACGGATAATACCATTTCAAAAAATGAAAATAAAAATAAGAAAGAAAAAAATAAATAAAATACCAAAGAAAGGTTTCGAGTACCGAGTCTCTCTTACCGCGCGGCACTTCTTCAACCCCTACATCATGAATTCGAGAAAAACGGTTTATCTTATTCCTACCCCCGACTATATGAGTCATCGAATGAACATTTCCGTTTTATGCCTCAATTAATGGGAATTTCTTCAAAGGTTAGGGTGTCTCTGAACGTTGATATACCTACGGGAAAAGATCTTTTCATATCATAGAAAAGGATTTTCAGTTTTGGTTTACGTCACGTATTGCGTTTCTTCTCTTCTTGTGGAGTTTTTTTTTTTTTTTTTTCTGTAAACGTGGGGGTGAATATGAGATCGTCGGGAGTTGTTGCCCCAGGTGATTTTGGGAGCTAATTAATTTCATTGAGCTGTTCAAAGAGAACCGGTTACAGACCTTAAGTACTAGTACGGTTTCAGAAATCATGCAACCCTTCCGATATCCTTTGAATAAATTGCGGCAAGTGCTCGAAGCCTGACGCTTGATTTCAGGCTACCGGTTCATTTAGTTTTGCACAAAACTCGAGCCAGCCATTTTGTTAGAACGTTGCGTTTCCGAGGATCACGAATTTCCCCACTGATTTCTTGATTAATTAATTTTAGCACTTACACCTCGTTTCTCCTGTATAACGATTTACTACGATACTTCACACCTTATATATTTCATTTTTTTTCGTTTCTTTCTTTTTTTTTCTTCAATTCTCTTCGTCTTGTCAGATGTAAGTATTGAGTATATCTGCACAGCCGCATTTGCGGTGCTGAAGAAATTGGCCAAAGTTTATTCAATGGGGTTTCCTTTGCCGTTTGTACGTTATACCTTGTGGAAATAAATTTTGGTGCTCGGGTAAAACTTAAAGGAGGCAAAGAATCGGGGCTGCTCTTGGCGAACTAAATAATTGAGAAACTCACTTAAGCCAGTCTTGGCTCTCGTTACACAAAGATCACATTTATTATAAAAGCTCTTTCTGGCACGGGGTGGCGTTGCTGAAGGTCCTTTGACGTTTATCAAATGGTCGTTGTTTAATTGTCTTCATTATGTGCGAACGAGAAAGCCAATCTTGGACGGGTGCTGGCTATAAGAAGGAAAGGAAAGAAAAGGAATGGAATGGAATGGAATGGAATGAAATGGCATTGGGAGAAAAGTAAAGGGAAGGAAAAGGGTTAGGGTGCGAGAATACTTCGAAAAACAAGCCTTTTCAATTTACAACAAAGATACGATTCTTCCATATAAACTTTTTACCCCGATCATTCACTCACTCTACTATTATAACTTTGATTCAGAATCGGAATACCTTCCTTATTATTACTTCACGATTTATTCTACCCTTTCATCAGAAAACAATCCTATATATATTATACGTAATACATATATATTCCTTTATTTAAACAATTTCATTCCAAGAGCCGAGCCACTTATATACCTTCCACAATCACCCATATATCTTCGACATGATTTTATACCGAGCATTCATACACCACAGGGTGTTTCTTATCTAGAAATGATAAGCTAACATCGAAACTTTCAGAGTGACTTAACGATCAGCGATGGAACACTTGCCTGCAAAATTCGTTCCGTTTTTATTAATTATTACAAAACTGTCCATTGGAGTAGCAACGAGTAGGTAAAAGTCAAAGAAACGACATGAGAAAAAAAATAACGTAGTTTCCTCTCGACCGCCCTGTACATATTTGGCACCTCGAGTTCTCAGACGGCAAACAATGATCTAATTTAAACGAGTCTCACTCTTTACCCTCAAGAAAGTTTGCTCCTTTTTTTTTCTTTTTTTACCTGTTTATTGTTATTATTATTATTATTTTCTTTTTTTTTTGCCCACCAGCCACGATACGACTTCGAAATTAAATTCTATTCAACATCGGTTTAACCCTTTTGCCTTTTTTCTTTATAAATTTGCCCTCATGCGTTTACCTACCTTGTGACGAGGAATAAGGGTGAGTCGCTCGCCCAGTTTTCTTCAAGAGGTACCTTAGTCTATACCCTTATGGTACCTGCGTGATTCTCACTGCACACATATGTGCATCCAAGGCCTCGTATGATGAATTTCAGACTTTGTAGGACTGAACTATATCTTTTATCTATGTATATTGTATAGGTATATATATACACCTAGCCAGGGTATGGGTATACATATAATGTCCTGAAATATCATTCAGGCTGTACAGTCTTAACGTTTTCCCCGTTTGTTCACGGTCAAGTGCGCTCTCTTAGGGACCTTTTGACCTTTGCACAACGTTTTTTCAAGTATTCTCTATTCAACGATCGGAAACAATTGTATATTCCGAGACCTCGTGGCCCGAACGATAACACACGCAATAAATCTATTATACGTACCTTCGAAAAATTTCTATGATCAATCGACGAAGAGTCGACCCTTGACCGCCATATATAACCCGTTGATTTTTTAAAACAATACCAAATATATGTGCCAGATGAGGTTACGCGGGGTGTGTATGTACATTATACTTACGTACATGATCGTTGGTACGAAAGTCTGCAGTGGCTTTTTCTTTATCGCTTGAATGGATCGCTTGAGAATTTAGTTCAACTCGTTTTTAGCTTTTTTTTTCTTTCTTTATTCTTTATTCTTTGTCTTTTTCTCTCTCTTAACTTGCGATTATATACGTACTGTACTCGACTGCTCTGTATCGTATGGGCTGATATTTTACTACCCTATAAGGTCTTTGTGCTACTGTTTCAATCACCGCTTAACATGTTACACTCCATACAATGTCAACGAGATGACATTTGGTCCAGGGTATTATATGAATAAAAGAATGAATCTGAGTAACCGTCGTATCGTTTTCGGACAATCAGATATAACACCGATTCATCGTATATGAATTTTTAACCACATGCTCGAATTTATTTATTTGTCTGAACAGTTTTTTCTTGATTGAAAACTGTGTTTTTTCCCACGGATGAGAAAAACGACCGTGATATTTTCTTATACCAGTTATAGGGCACCACTTTTGCCAAATTTTTAGATTCACCTGCGCGATCGGTATAGAAAAACATTTTTCTCTATATATCCTTCAAATCTTACCTCTTTAGACGAAAACCACCCCTTTCGGTATTTTCACTCAATTCTTATTTCATTGTTACGATAATTTGGAATATTTTTTCTTTCCCATACAATACAAGCTTATGGTTCTTTTCTATGTACACTTTCTCGTAACTTTACACCTTGTACTGTTGTTACAACCCTTTGTCAACGAATAAGGGTTTCCACACCTTTTCTAGAAAAAAAAAAATATATATATATGAAAATAAAACGACGAAATTGTCGAAGCAATAGAAAAAAAAATGATACATTTTTGGAATATCATGGGAAATTCTGCTTCAACGAATCTTACATACCACAATGTTATAACTTATGTCATGGTGTATTTCGAGGAGCTGATACGTAAATATTCGTTATTTTAGGTATATCTGATCAGAATCATATAACGGAAAGGTCAGGTTTGCGGGTATTAATACTCCATTCTAATCCTCAATTGCTTTCATATCCACCTCGCGATATACAGTACCGCGTACATTTGATTAAAAGTATCGAAATTAAGTAATCGCAGATATTAGTCTATAGATATAACAGAAGCCGTAATGCCACTTCAAAGATTTTGTTGTTGTTGTATTTTTTATTAATTGCAACGTTGTACGTCTTATGCGTGAGCTTATTAAGACTCGATGTGCTAAATTCAATATACGATTACGCATCCCTGACGAAGGTTGGTAGCATTGAACAATAAAGGTATATAATAATCTGAAGCCTCCTCCGAATAGAATTTGTATATATAATAGAAAGCTGCTGCCTGGTCTACAGTCCAGAGATTTATAAACTCTGCATATATGCACGCAGGGAGCTGTCAAAACCGTCAACGTCAGATCCGTAGGAACCCCTTTAGTCCCCCTCTCCCCCCCGAATAGAAAACATTCAATTCTATTCTCACCCCGTGCAGTACACGGTGAACGCGCCTTGCTACGCTTTTCACCGTATAAACGAAGCGGCGCGTCGTCCAGAAAAAGGTGACCGATCTCGAAACCGAGAGGGTTACCACCCCTAAAAATAACCCTAAAGGTTTCACCCAGTTTACCACCCTTCCTACATTTTGCACGTCTCTCTCTTTTGGAGTTTAGCGAAATGGAAAAAAAAAACAAAAAAAAAAAAAAAAGAAAGAATTTTTTCGATCATTTTTCGAAAAAAGGACACGAATTTCGTCCTTCTTTTCACTGGTCTTTTTCTTCAGAAAGAGCCCCCCCGCTGTTCTTGTTTTCTGATTTAGTCTGGCACCCCTCGCGTTTTATGGCATAAATTGGCCAAAGGAGCGAAAAACGAGGCTTTTTTTTTTTTTTTTTGCTTCCCCTGAAACGACGACCGCAATATAAGCGTAAAACCCGTAAGGATTCTCTTTAATTCCCTACCCGCAGTTTTATTCCTTCAACTTATATTCCATTCATGTATTTTACACTACGTCAGCAGGACCTTATAGGACTCAGACTTCCACTCTTTTCTCCGATCCTTTTCTCGACTTGGGGCAACCATACCGCCACCGATTCTTTTATTCCTGAGCTGCTCTGTTTGGGATAAACCTATAGAAAACCGGGCCTTTTTTTTTATTGTACACCGATTAGCCCTATGAACAGAAATTTCTCACCTGGCGGCAGGCTAATGTAAGATCGCTTTTCAGCAAGCTGATATTATACTTACCCTCCCCCCCCCCCCTCCCTCCTCCTCGGTAGGATTCTTCACCCTTATTATTACCAGCTCTTCGCAGTTCCAGCGAAATTTGATGCCATAATATTGTGCGAGTGAAAAGACAGAAAAAAAACAAGAAAAAACGAAAAAAAAAATGCAGCGAAAGAAAAATAAATCTATTTATATTATGTATGAATATATTTTGGGGAGACTTGTGAGTTAATTTTTGTATTCGGTTTAAATTTCGGATTGTTTTCGGTAGGTATTTCCGGTAATATGTATAGGAAATAAGGAAAATCTCGTTGGGTAGGTAATAATAATATAATAATTAGGAATCGTTTGAATTGCAGTATGAACAAATATTAACAATTTATTAACAAACGTAATATACGAGGGCTGACTTATAGGCTACTTTAGAAGAACGCCAGCCCAGCAGCGTCTTGAGCTCTCTTTCGCGCTTACGCGTATACAATATATATAATATAATATACCATAATATTATTGATAATATTATACAAGTCTCAAAGACTTACAAATATTCCTGCGTTAAATAATTATAGAGAACGTGTAAGTCGCGTTTAATATACATTTTTGTTGTTTTTTTTTTCTTTCCCCCTTTCAATGCACGTGTCTTGTGTTCATTATTATTATTATTATCATTATTATTAATATTATTGTTATCATTATTACTATATATTGATTTTATATATAGGTATACAATTTGCTGTCTATTCAAATAGATACTATACAAGATTATTATGTTATGTTAAATAGAGAGAATATTATAATATACATAATGTATTTACAAAAATGTTGATCTCCCGAAATATCGGTGAGATGTGACATGATGACGTGACAACGATGATGATATAACGACGAATTTATTATCATTTTGATTAAATATCTATGACCTATGTATATACGTATCAGGTTGAACAAGTTTCTTTCCTTTTGTTGATACATTCACGGTATAAGGCAAAAAAAAAAGAAAAAAAAAAGAATAAAAAAACTCACAGCTAACGAGAAAGATGAATATAATTTGCGATAATCAAAAATCAAATCCGATTGATTTTCGTATGATTGTATATGTACATATATGTACATAGTATATATCATACGCTGATACATAGAAATTACCGTTCCCCTATATCAACACACATAGATGACATATATAAATATATCCATATGTCTGTGTATGTATACAAAGAAGAGAAACGATCTTATTATACCAAAACACGAAAATCACGTGGCAGTTCTATCTCGGGTACACGTACGAATATGTATCTATAGGTATGTATACCTACTATGAAACAGAATCATCATATTCGCTGTACATGTTATTGACGATGATAATAATAATAATAACAATAATAATAATAATAATAATAATAGTAATGATAATAATAATAAGGATGTCTCAATTGTACCTCGAGGAGGAAAAGGTTGGGACAATTGATCCAAATCGAATAATGGATTGATAATGAGACTTTTATCTAACATGTATGCATATAATTCAATAATACTACCACTGCTACTGCTAATAATGATAATCCTAATCATAATAATAATAATGATGTAATAATACAATTAATAATAATACTAATAATAATAATAATGATAATCGTAATTATAATGACAATAATGGCGATCGTATTGATAATAAATAACAGTCTATCGCGAGGAGGAGGGTTGGGGGTGGTGGTGGTGGTGGTGGTGAGGGGGTTGATGAATAAGGAGAAAATATTTATAGATGAGTGGTAATAAATGTCTAAAATATAACGGATACGGGTCTTCGGAGTTGTTCGAGGTCTAAGTTGGCCGCCGAAGAGACCTGGGGATGCGAGGAGGATATCGGTGTTGTACCTGGGCTACTGCTAGGACTGCTAGTAGCCACGCTACCACCTGAACCAGATGAACCGAACATTAACGGCGGACCTTGATGATGTCCTGGGAAAAGGGGACTCAGGTGCGAGGGCGAAGTGTGATAATGTTTGCCAGGTGTTGATGTTGCTGCGGTTGGTGGATAAAAACTTGAGTAAAAGCTGCTGACTACTGCGGCTGCTGATGCCGCATTGTTGTTTGCTGCGTCGGCTGAAGAACCACCACCGTTTACCGTCTGGCCTGATGCTACCAATTTGCTAAGGTGTACCGCGTCGAAGGCTGAACCAAAGTATGGTGATATCGGAGGGTACTCGAGAGGATGATGAGGCACCGGGGCTGTTGGTGCAGCGAAATATGGCGGTAGTGGAAAACTTGGGAAACCACTTGGACTCAGGGAACCTGGCTTACCCTGAACCACTGATACTGGTGCTTTTGGCTTTCGTCTTGGACGATATTTGTAGTCTGGATGCTCTTTCATGTGCATTGCTCTTAATCGTTTAGCCTCGTCTATGAATGGCCGTTTTTCCATGTCAGTTAATAATTTCCATTCAGCACCGAGACGCTTTGATATTTCCGAATTATGCATTTTCGGATTGTCCAAAGCTATTTTTCGACGTTGGATCCGAGACCAAACCATGAAAGCGTTCATTGGACGTTTTATGTGCTGTTCCTGCGGCAAGGACGATTGCTGCGGACTCGGAATCTCCTGAGGCACGTGGTGCACCGAATGGTGCAAATCCATTCCTGGCAGAAAACCGTAACTATGGTGCGGGTGGGAACTCATCATCGCGAAGCTACCCTCCCTGTCACTGTTCAGGACCCCCTGCCTGCCCCCTGCGTAAAACCACGCAATTTTAACGGCTGGGGGTTTTACTTCTTTGAATTTAATTTATAAATCAACACTTTTGCTTTTTCTCTCTTGGTTTTGTTCTTAGATTGATTATTGTCTTTTGATTTCGATTTAGAAAATCCTTTTCTCTTTTTATAAAAAATCGATCGATTTTCTTTCTCCTATTATTCTTCTTCTTCTTCTCGATTAATCGGATCGCTTCGATGGGACTCAATCACCGTCACTATTTTGTGAATAATTAACGATGATTTATTTACCAACACGAATAACAATTATTTTCTTATAACTCGACGACTTTTGACACCTTCAGAATCAGAACCATACGTCTCTTAGGTAGACACGAGGTGAATGTGCTTCGGAGCTCAAACTGGTGCTGACTGAGGAGACCTTCGACCGTACCGTCAGCCCTCGGGGCTTTTGAGGCGGTTCCTTTAACAGCCACACCCTCGTGCCACCCCTGGCTTACCATTGGTTTACCCTATAAGGGATCCTCGATCCCCTCCACCATCTTTTCACCCACCAACAAACTGTAATCATTCTTATCGATTACCCGGCTGATCATCTGTATTACCAAAAATAAACTGACCAACCTATACCTACTCGAACTCGAATGACTTCGGTACCTACCGCTTGGTCAGGTGGTTACCGAACTACGGTGTTGGTTTTTCGGTTGATTTTTACCAGTGGATTTTTGCCAGGTACGACTTGTTTTCTCATCTTCTCATTTTTTTAACATTGCTGGTCGTCCGGGGTCTGGCGACCCCATTCCGTACTCACAATTAGGCATAGATACGGTAGTGTACACTTGAGCAGCAAGTAATACACAAACACAGAATTCTACTTTTCTTTTCACTTCGGAACAGATCCTCTTCGGATTCTAGAATGGAATAGAATTTTTGGAACGTATAGTATCGGCATAAAATTATCGTGTTTTGGGATTATGATTCATGAATTTGATCCAGAATATTAACACCTGCAATAATGATAATTTTTTTGGTGAAAAAACAGCTTGTTCCCACTCGTTACATCTTCCAGATTTTTCCTTTGTCGAGCTTTGATCAGTTGGTTTCGTGTGTCAAAGTTGCTCTTCTATATATTCCAGAACATCCAATCTATGATCTATAATTTTTCTCGAGTCAATTGGACTGAAAAAAACATTTGGGGTAATTTTTACTCCGTATGCAGAGAGAAATTATTGATCAGAATTAATCCCAGTAATTTCAGCAACGAAATAATCGTTTTGGTTGAATTTTCTTTCCAAACGTGTTTTGTCATTATTTCGAAAAATTTGTGGATATGATTCAGCTCTCACTATTCCGTGTATATAACCGTGTTGATGACGGAAATAGTAAGTGTCTATGAATGGCAGGTGGTTATAGTTACGAGGGTGGACGCGTCCTGCAGGCGGTATAGAATTATTGCCCTTATACATACATACCTGCAATACAATAATACCAGAATACCGAATACAATCCTAGAATGGCCGAGGTATAGAATAAGAAGGCTGCGTAGAAGAAGAAGAAGAAGTTTCTGACATAATGTGCCCAAGTCCCTCTCGCGCGCAAAGTATAACCGTAGCTCCTAATAGAGGATCCTTCGACCCAAATGATCCTTTGAAATTTTCTTCAGGTTAGCTTACGCGGCACCTGCGTCTACGCGTCCATATCTTACGTCCTTATATCTGCACGCTTTTGGATACCAAGTCTCGAAAATAACTCTGAATATTTTAATAGAAGTTCGCGATTGTCGATATTTTCAAAAATTTGCAAAAAATCATTCCTCGCAATTATCTACTGCCACTAAAATCGCACGGATCCCTTCCAAAATTCGCCGTTACCGATTTTTTTTTCCTTTTCACTTTACAAATTTTATTGTATACCCGGACAGGTAGCCCAGGTAAAAGGGATGCAAGTTCTCTGAAGCTTTGCTATTCCACCACTAGGTCGTAGTAGCGTACGTAGTACATCGCTCTGTCACTCAGGAATAGTTGAACCGTTAAAACCGTTCATAATAATGGTAATTGGGGAATAATAATTTATAATCAAGTACCAGAACTGATCTGAAAAAAAAAGAACAAAAATGTCAAAGAAAAACGTTCCTGAAATCAGATTTCGTCCAATTTCTCAAGATATACATATATATATAGCAAAAGAAAAAAAAAAAAGGAATTTATATCGTCGTAATGAGAGGGGGGAAATGGGGGAAAAAATAGCGTTTTTTTTTTCTTGCTTAACGAGAAACAATAGGCTCGTGGTCCTCGGAGGAGGTGGGGAAAGGATTGGATAAAACAATGGTATAAATTCCGTAGCTTGAGCCACTTGGATCCCGTCGTTCGCGATAACAAGAACCCAAAGCAGCAGGCAGTAAGCAGAAAACAGGAGCAGCTTCAGCTTCGGCGTCGCGCACCTTGTACCTGGAGTCTTTCTTCGTCTCAATTAGTCATTAGATCTGAGCTCAGTACAGCTTGCTGTAGATGGAAGGGGATGAAAGGGGAAAAGAGGGGAGAGAAGGCATAGTATAAATACCTCTCTAGTAAATAGGCATGCCCCGTGTACTTCTGAATAACGTGTATATGTATAGCGTAACGCGTGTGCAAACACAAACCATTACCAATCCACCTACTACTGCATATAGTTCTCTATACTACAAAGTCCCAGGACTCCCATAATTACCGTTCTGTATTAATTACTATTCTCTCCTTCCCCCCCGTGGATATATTACACACCGGGTGTCTTGACTCAGGGAAATATAACTACCCACTAATTACCTGTATGTAATTATCATCTTGCAAAATTATATTAATAATGAATTAGTCATCTATAAACGCCATCCTGTTCGCGATTTTAAGGGAAGACCCTTATACTGAAATTCAGATAAGAAGCAGTTTTTCATTTTTTTAAATGGCCAAGAAACGTCTAATCAAAAAACGGATACATGGAATTTCAGCTTATGGTGAAATATGCTTTGAAGAAAAGTTTAAATTTTCTGTGATGAAAATTCCTGCGCAATTAACCTTTCGCAGCCTTGCGAAGGAGAGATTCTGCGAAAGATTCTCTGCGCAGGAACTTTCATCGCAGAAAATTTAAACTTTTTTTAAAAACATATTTTTCCATAATCTGAAATTCTATGTAGGTATTCGTTTTTGGATTGCACGTTTCTTGGCCATTTAAAAAATGAAAAACTGCGTCTTATCTGAATTTCAGGAGGTTCTTCCCTGAGGAGAAAGCGACATTAGCGAAATCTCTGTCTTCGCAGGGTGGATCGACGTAATGGAAATTCATTAGATAATTAACTAAGCTATTTAAAGAAAAACAGAAAGATGTATAATTTTTTTGGAAAGAAAACACGTATTTCGTTAGTTGGGATAACACCCTGTAGATATAGGGGTGGTGCAGGTACACATACATACGTATAGGCGAGAAGGTTTTAGCTTCGGTGTGGATTGCTGTCGGTTCTCTGTTCAGTTTCACCTCTCTCCCGGTACCTCTGCAGAAACGGGGAGGAGAGAGAGCCAGTCGCTAATTACGTAAAGCGTTGAAGCGTGTCGTCGAGGAGGAGGCGGCGGTATAGGTACACGTAGAACGTAGTTCTCCACGTCGTCGTTTTCCAAATCAACCAACCAACCAACCAACCAACCCCCTCTGAACCCCCGACCCACTTCTCTTACTTGACGTTTTAACTACCACCAATATCAGCCCCAATCATCACCTATGTGCTTTCATCCGGCATAACCAGCAGTTCTTAATCTCAATATTATATTCATACCTCGATCTTACAGATTCCCTCCCATTTTTTACTTCCTCGATTAATTATTAGTATTTTAGAATTTGGAAGAAACCGCGAGGAACTATGCATATCTACCAATATGGGGGATGAAAGAATGTTATTCCTCTTATGGTTTTGTGAATTCTTGTAAACGACTTTTGCAAATTTCAGCTGATCTCGAGTGTCGAAGTTTCGAAATGGACAAGTCAGATGTTCTTGGGAACAGCTGTGAAGGTCAGAGAATTAGATTAGTGGTGCTTTGACGATGAAACATGGCTAATATATGAGGGAACATCACCAAGTGTCTCCCTCCGATTTCAACAAAACTTTGGGAGATTTTATATCTACAGAATTCCATCCCAAGGGGGTGGAATTTCAACGTCAGCTGTTTCGAATTTTTCAATTTCAACCTCAGAGTCAAAATCAGTGACTTCAAGAACCCTGGGATACCGAATCTCAAGCAATTCGCATTATTTTTGGCGAAGTTTATTATTCCGCCATTCTGAGTCTGCAATTTTGAATTTTTTAATTCCGACTGCAGATTTGAAATCAGCAACCCCGAAAACACTTAGTATCACCTTGTCAGCCAAAAATCCTCGGACGGTTGTTTTTCGCGTTTTATGAAATTGCCGAATCAGCTATTTTCAGGAGTTGGTGACACCACCTTATAGGGTGGAGTTTCGTAGATATAAAAAAATACGTATCGAATATTTTCACCCCTTCCATAATCTCCCAAAGTTTCTTCAAAATCGGAGGGTAACACTTGGCGATGTTTGCTTGTAAGTATAACGATTCAGATCGACGGTCTATGTCTAATCAACAGAGGGGGCAGGAATTAGGGTCGATGAAAGGTCCAGAGCAACCCATTCTCATTCGACCATATTTTTATTATATATATATCCGTTGTAGGTGTATGGCATTAGGTATAAGGTTGAAATTCAAAGCCACACGTGTGTACGTGTGATATTGGTATTCGTGGGGTGGTGATTGTCTCATGGTCGCAGCCCACATCTCACACGGGGGTTTCCTTTATAATATGAAAGTGGGCCGAGAGTTCGTATGTAGGTACGAACGTGCGAGTACGAGTTGTGCGGGTGAATTTGTGAAGAGGGGTCTGGTTGACGGGGGCAGAAGAGAGAAAGAGAGAGAGAGAGAGGCCAGAGTTCCTTTATTAGGGTGATAAGCGCGTTGTGAATATATCCCATCCCCATTCAACTATCTCATTTTACTCACTTCAATGCCTAATGGAATTGAGTTCTTGCCCCGCGGACGACTGAGGTGGTGGTGGTTCGTTCCCAAGCCCAGCAGAGCTCTCTATTCACCACCAGAGATAATTGGTATTTTGTCTTTACCGAACTCTTTGTCATCCCGGTATAATTGACTCCCTACGATTTTTTTTTTTACTTCACTTTTCTGTCGGTTTTTTGGTTTTTTCTTTTTTTTTTTCTTTTTCTTTCAATACCTCTCATTCATATTACTTATTACCCCTTAATATTATTTTTCCTCGTATTTTTCACCGTCCATTCCATCATCATCATCGTCGATGAGTTCTACACAGTGATAATTCTGCAGGGTTCATTTCTACATATTTTTTTCTAGAAAGAAATTATTCTACGTGTCCCGGTTCTACAGAATGTTTTCTGAACCGTTTCTGCATAATTTTTTCTACTGAGAAATGATTCTACATCTCCCGGTTCTACAGAACGTCTTCATCATAGATGCGTTAAAACACCCACTTGTGGTTCTGGTGGCCAAAATTCAGTAGGGGAATTAGTAGAAACGGTCTCAGAAATATTCTGTAGAACCAGAACGTATGGAATGATTTTTCTGTCAAAAGGAATACGTAGAAACGGACTCTGTGGAAATGGTCCAGAAGACGATCTGTAGAACCGGGACGTATAGAATGATTTCACTGTAAAGAAAATGATGTAGAAACGTAGTAACTTGTAGAAATATTTCTCTGTTGAATTTATTTCTGTAGAAACGGTCCTCCCCAGTCATCTGTATGAATAAAAGAAAAAAGATCTCATAATTAATAAGATTCTGAGAGGTAGGATGAAGCACTTCAGTGTACGTCTTCGTGCGGTTCAGCATACTGCACTTTTCAGCTATAAGGCGTTTCTTACCATTGTATGTACTACGTACAGTCTTTACTCTCTTCCTGGTAACAATAAACGTTTTATATACTGGATCTCATACTCTATTCATTCATTCGTTGAGTTACACAGTGGATACCATACTATACATACCTACGTGCGTTATACGAACAGAAGAGAACGCGCGGATCCCTACGTTTGTTCCCTTCTCCTAGGCATTTCTCATTCACTTTCTATATATCTTTCTCTCTCTATCTTTATCTCTATCTCTCTTGGCTTTCCTAGTGCCATTATGGACTCGAATTGTGCTCTGGGTGTGTTGCTTTCGTCGCTAAACTAGGAACCCATCCATTCCTCACCTACATACCTACCCACGAACATAGATACGTTTTCTCTATCAATGTACATGTGCCTTACTATATCTACCCCTTGTTTCTACGCTCACCTATATACGTATACTCTTCTTCGAGGAAACTACGTGTGCGTGTCCTCCAACCATTACGTTGATGAGCTTTCGCGTTCTCAGTGACGGAACAAGTATTGCTTTGAAATTAACGGATTGAGTCGCTCTCAGGACTTCTCGTGGTTCGATATTCACGTGGAGAAACCAGAAACGGTAAGGGAATCGTGTGTATGTGTATCGAATTCCGAAAACTAATCATTCACGATTGATCCTGTACGCATGCAGTTTTCTTACGTCACGTTTGTTAAACTCGTGCTTAATTTTCGTCCAAGAGTTGACGCGTCAGGAGCGTTTTCACCACGCTTCATCGCTCATCCTACGTTTCGCATTTAGCATTCATTTATTCAAGAAGGCTTACCAGCATTAAGATAATTACTTGCCAGTGGGTACTCTCCTATAGCGTTGTGTTGGGACCACTAGAATGGTATTATGTTTTGTCCTGAAGAGACTCTGACTCGGTTCCTCGGCTCCTTTCGTCTTCGGGATGGTACCTATAGTGGCTTTGCTCAAGAAGAAGGGGTGCGTTGTAGAAGCTCTGGAAGCGCACAATTTCGCAAGGAACTGGAAAGCCTTCTCTTACAATAAACTCTACGTCTCTACTGTTCCCGCTATAGCTCAGTATAATAGATTCTAGAATACACTATGTATACTCGTACACATCGAAGTGTGCCTTCCTCATACTCATCCTCATCCAACAGCTTGTACATTCGCGGGTTCCTTTTTGGCGACAACCAACTTGAGTTCCAGGTCTTGTGACGCTGCTATACGACAGTAGTTTGTCATGAGTTTTGAGTCCTAGGCGTCGTCATACCACGTCGCACAGGGACTAGCACCCCTCATTAATTTAATTATTTTACCATCCGATAATGCTTCCTCGCGGATTGGAATTGATCGATTTCGCCTTACCTCGAACCTGCGGTTATTACAGAGAATGGAAAAACACTGCTACCAACGATATACGAATGCTGGAGTATTGCTGGATCTATACCTACATGGTACAGAATTGGCACTACCCCGGCTGTGCCAAATTTCATTCGGTAATACTGGCCCAGTACGAATAAATTATTTGCCCAACGTTGGGCTACTGCTGATGACTAGTACTGACAAGTGAACATACATGGGGCTCAGCCGGAAGTCAGTTTTTTACTGGGAATACACTGGGCCCATATGGTGTCTTATACTAGCTGCGGATTATTCCATGCTGATTGATGACACCATAAGTTGGACCGGTGTTAACAACCCAAATTTGTCCCAACGTTGATTTTGACTTGGGCAAAGCTTGGTCATTGGTAGCTTTCAGTATTGGCAGCTATGACATTATTACCGTGCCAATGCCAAGCCAGTTTGCAGTACATACATGGGCAGCTCTGATCAGAGCCTACTGGATGAAATTGAACATTTCCTATCCTGAAACTGGAAAGGAATGGCTGTATTTTCTTCTTCAGGAAATTTATCGGAATGCTGGGGGATCAGCTCTACTGTTTCACCTCAACACACTGATTCGTTCGATCGGCCATTGTGTTGCAATCGTCCACCCCCGCATTGTGCTGGGCGTTAGGTGTACCATTGTTCGCCATTTTGTTCTCACCCCGAGGATCCCCACCCTGGTTCGGACGAGTCTGCGCCCGATGTTCCCGGCTCCTGACTCCGCTCGAGACAAAGGCCAATACAATGCTTGCTCCTGGAGGTGGGATAGGACCAGGGATTTCTCTATACTTCCAAGATTTTGGCTGGTTGGTTCTCTTATACTATATCAGGTCTGCGTCCTTCCATTTCACGCATGCTCAATTATCTCGCTAGAACTTACTTTTCATCAACGATATGTGCTTCAGCAGATTCCTTAAGTCGTCTCAATTCACAAATCGATCGATCTCATTTCATCCCTCAAGTGATCGAAAGAAAAGTATTACTTCCGTGGTGAGGACGACTTTCGCCAATTAATATAGCTCAGCTTTTGTCGACGAAAAATGTACTTCACCCTTTAAGATCGATTGATCGACTGGTTTGGCTGAAGTAAGTAAAAAAAATGTGATTTGAATGGGAAACCTGACGACTCAAGTTGGTGGGAAGTCCAGAGCAGCCCATGAGTTTTATTTCTCAAGAATTCCACCTCTTCCTAGCTCCAGCTCTAGTATCTGTCTAAACACAGTGTCGTTGTCGAACAATAGGGATGCGTTACCAACAATGACGGTATAGTTCCATGGACAATACGTTACAGGGACAATGTCCAGCGTGTAGTGTAGCGTTGGATTCAAACCAATCCCCCCAGCCTACGATAGTAAACGTTGTCGCTTGTCGCGTTCACTACGCGGTAACACTGCGGTATCCAACGCTCGATGATCCCCAGGGTGATCGGTACTGTTCCGAATACTGAATCGGTATAATTTTGCGGATGTGAATTATTGATAACGGCTTAAACAAGGAGGTGAATTTTCACTTCGTTTATAGAACTTGCTTCGATTGAACAAAGGGATGAAATTCCATGTTTTGGAGAAAAAAAAAAAAAAAAAAAAACGAAAGAGAGGAAATAAAAGATTCGTTTATTGGTGAAAAGTGGTGAAAAAGTCTATATATATGGTGCTATGCGCGTTTCAGGCTTACGTAGGCTTTCAACCCACCCCATTCACCCATATGCATCGGCCCTTCAATGTTCTACACTCTTTCAACGCCCAACGCGTCGTCCGTGCATTATGCTGTCACTCATGCTCGTTGCATTTCATTGTAAGCAATCCCCGTTCACCCGCACCCTGCAGCCCACCCAATTCTCTATTACGCGACCACCGAATGGGGTGGCGTGTCTAGGGAATTCATTTTAATTAGATCGACGCTCGACGATTTTAGTATGATGGGGATAGAGATCTCATGCGTAAGCGATTTGTGATTTCTGAGGGGAGATTATTACCTCCTCGAAGATATGCTTCAACGTTTCTAAATTGATTTTCATTTTGTGGTTTATTTTTTTATTTTTATTTTTTGTCATCCCCACGCCATCTTTATTTCTATTTTACTCGTGTGAATTAGGCCCAGTTTCGATAGTGAAAAACGAAAAATTGTGGAATATTCTACTCACAAAATTTATAGTTCTGAAGCCACGAGTGCAGTGAGGAGGTGGAATTGAAGAGAAGTAATTCAAGGTAGACGAGACACAAAAATAAAAATGAGTGGAGAGAATGAGGATAAAACGTAAAACGGAAGCAATAGGACGCGGTGTATAGATGTTGACTGTAGCTGCTGCACTGTTGAAGGTATATAGGTAGATACCTACGTGGTATATAGTACGTGGAATGAGGAAAAGACAGTGAGAGAACAGCTTTTTCATTTTGTCAATGAAAAGCGGTGGAAAATTCGTGTTGCCCATGTTTCGAAAGTATTATACTATATGGGTACCAGCTGCTACCCCCACGCTTTAGTTTGTTTTCTAAATAGACAGAATAGATAACGAAAGAACGAGAATGAGCGAACGAGGCGAGGCGAGTCAGAAATCACAATATAGCCATTGTCGAGTGACTATTTCTCAGCCAGGCCGTTTTTATTCGAACTGGTTTTGCGGAATGAAAATAATAATAAAAACGAATACAGTAAAAAATATGCTGAAACGAACGAAACCTGCACTGCACCACCGTACCCGATCGTGTATAGCTATAGTTCAGATTATAACAGGCTGAACTTTGCCTTCTCCAATACTGTATTAAACAAGTTTAACCCTTCAGAAAGCTCACTTTTATCCTGTATTCCTTTGTCAATCTAACAATTCAACCGCTCTGCTAAACTACGTCAAACTAATACGGATTCAATAAATTGAATGGTATTTTTACCTCATCTTTTGAGAAAAATTGAAAATGAAAAAAAAATTCTGGATAATTTATTATCATCTGCATAGCAAACATCCTTTAGGGTGATCCAACAACGTCATACGTGTTCGAATTTTGTCAAAATTGTCAAATGATCCGAAGCAATATAGATATAATCGTTCCTCACAATGAATTCGAGAATAGTCTTTATTTGGAAACCTCTCTGTGCTTGAATCATTTCTTTTTTACCGACGCACCAAAACTGCACGTAAGCTTTTCGTTTCTCCTATCTTTGAATGATTGCTGAAATATTTTCATTTCTAGGCTCCATTACGGGAGATTTACATAAATAAATCGAGAATTACAGTATCTCCTTTAGCCCTCGACTAACTTTTCGATAAAAGTGAGTGTTTCGGAGGAGGTATCGTGTGCAGAAATCGTTGGGGGGGGGGGGGGGTGAGAATGATGAAAAAAGTAGTCTGGTTTAACGGTGACGGGTGTAGGTCAGAATTGAGCCAATACCAAACGTTATTCAAACATTTGTAAAAAGTAAATTATGTTTGCGGTTAGGATTGAAATTCTGAGCTATGCAATCTGTCTCGTATACCATGACTGGCATTCGTCGCCCGTTCTAGAGTTTGAATCAGATTTGACATCAGTTTGCTTTTGGAGTGTGAGAAAAAATGACCGTACCTCCTTCAGGAGGCAAAGGGTATTTCTCAAACTTCAGATCCATCTACTCAGATTTCGTTTCGTTGCTCAAGTAGCTGTATATGTATGTACGTATGTACATATGTATGTACATACATGTATCTATAACAAACATTTTCACACAAGGTAGATGGTAAATGCGGTCCATGCAGACCTACACCAAACGCCATTAGGCTCGGACAATAAACCTCCATTCAACTATCGCTCCGCAAACAAAACGGCGAACAATTGTTAGGGCAAACATGCCAATTCACACTATTCTTTCTCTTACATGTACATACACATATACTAACGTTTGTATCCGGCAACAATACCGAATGTGATTTTGACAGTTGCGCTCTCCAACGTTGGTTGGTACCTACCAAACTACCTATGCACTGGTGGGCAACCCTCAGTTCATATTTGCTTAACAATCGCAAATAATTGCACGTTGTCAATCTACACCGCCGCCGAGCGGAGGCGAACCCGAGGGTCGTAATTCTCGAGCTTTAGATGAGGGCGTGTTTTCTTCCTTCCTTATTTCTTTTCTTTCCTCTGCCATGTACAACATACGTCTACATGTTATACTCACTTGCCCGTGGCGCACACTGATTCAGCTCCGATTTTGGCAACAACTTGTCATTTTCATGTATTTCTGCCAAACAGACAATCAGGACTGAGATTTTCCACAAATCAAGATCTCCTTGTCTCTTGCGGAAGAAAGAAAATACATTGTTAAGGTAAGTGTCCCAATTGCTGACACTGTCTGAATCATTGACATTTTTCAATTATTTCTTTTCATACGTGAGCTTTCAAATCATCAAAAAATTTATTCGTATTCTCCTGAGTCTCCAGCAACTGATTTATATATAACGGAAACATTCAGGATTCTTATCATCGACTCAAAATTTGAAAAAAAAAATATAAGGGGCACAACAATTGGGTCTTGAACTGTTAGTAATTGGGACACTGAGCTTAGACCACTTGGTTGATGTAAAATCTAAACAGTTCCTGATAATATTTCCGTTCAAGGAATTGATTCTCACGGTTGATTATCCTTTCCTTTCCTTTCGTTTCTTTTTCTTTTTTATTTCATGGTGTGTGTAATTCTTGTTCGCCAAGTTGTAATTCAAGAAGTTGTAATTTTTGTTACGCCTACCGCCGCGGCGACTTTGCTCGACATTGTTATAAATCGTGAGAACTTCACACCTAAAGTGTTTAAGCAAACTCTGCAGACTCTAAAGACCCTGTATAGCGCGTCGCGTCGCCTAGCGTCGTTTGGTGTGTACTTAGTGGTAATTGCGGGTACGATGGGCGTGAATTTTCTCCACCCTTGTCACGACACCCTTGAATGTCAGCGGACACTGAACATGTGTGCAAAGCTTGGCCTTGTCACCCTGAGATTTGATTTCCGAAATACCCAACCCGCAAACCCATTACAAGTATAGCTTATGTCTTTTTCTATTCACTCCCTTCTGTCTTACTTGTTTTATTTCTGTTTATTTCATTTTTTCAAGCACTTTCATTGCACGCAGGGAATAGTAAAGCATTGGTTTTGGATCAAAAACGAGTTCGAAGCTTTCCAAGGTTGTACTGCTTGTCTTTTGATGAATGAAGGACGAAAAATTATTGCGTCCCAATCGATAGAGTAAAGTAAAAAAAAAAAAAATACCGTTTAGATTCTACCATCGAATTTACTTCGTTGGACAAAACTTGATTCTGTGGCTTTTGGAAAGCTTGGGCGTTGTTGTAATTTCCTTCACCTTTGGCATATCGGTGTATTGAAAGCTCGTGGGCACGCAAAGGTTTTTTGTGCAACTTATGTATCGAAAGAGAAGAGGACCCAGTCGGTTTGATTATTTAACCCGAAATACGATTGTCCGTCCATCAGTTCGACTATATATCTATCTATCTATCTGTCCGTACGCACGTCCGACAGTCCGTAACCGTGAACGTACTAATGAGATAATATAAATGACGGCTTGTCACGCGCGAGACGAACCCCGATCGATAAGCAGCTTGTCGTGGGTGCGATTCCGAAGGGACACGTGAGTCCCCCTTTTCCTATACACACCTGTATACATCCATATACATACGCACATACATTATACATACATAGGTTTATTCAGCACAGTCACTTTTCTCGGTTTGTGACATTTTTTTATTTCTTTTTATTTTCTTGAAAAATAATCTCTTCTTCTTCTTCTTCTTCTTCTTCTTCTTCTTCTTCTTCTTCTTCTTCTTCTTCCATAGAGTCCCGTGCTATGGAGCACAATGTGACTATTAATATTCTTGATATTCGATTGGGAGTAGTTGAGAAATTAGTTTGAAGTTTTTGGATGAAATTCGTGATACGTTTTTCAATCGAACTTGAGCTTCAAAATATAACGTGAATAATGACGGTGCATTGTTGACTAGGATTTTCATATTGCTGATGATAACGAAGTGTCTAATAGCTATATATGTTTATAAAATGTTTTCCTATTGGTTGGGATTGATGCAAATTGATTAATCTGAAAATAGGCGATTGATTGATTTTGTCTAACAAAGGAAAGTAAACTTGACTGTGAATTTTGGATTCATTCAGGTTGATTGCTTTTGCAGTGTTGAAAATACTTTTTAATCATTTTTCCTCAATCACGTGTGTAACAGGTTTCGTGTAATTTTACGAAAGGTAACTACAGTGTACCGTAGTTGTGCCATGCGATATAGAATATCAGAATCTATGAGAATGTAAAAACGTGTTTCTATTGATTCTGTACACACGCGTATGAGTGTAATATAAAAGAACGTTTTATAAAGGGCAGAGGTCGCGCGGGGGCGGATTGGAAAACCGTTCGGAAAATGTAAAATATAAAATGGTAAATTGAAAATGTAAAATGGAAAAAAATGTTTTTCAATAATATTCGGTGAGCTAGGAGCTTTGCGAGGACGAGGTGGATGTTGATGTTGATGTGGATGTTGATGTGGAGGAGGTTGAGGTGGTGAGGCGCAGGAGCTCTGCACCCTCTTTAAAATTGTAACCGTTCTACAGCCAACCCTCCTGCCTCCCTTCCCCCTCCCATTTTCCCGTCTTCCCGTATTTCCCTTGGACCCCTCTCCCAGCTCTACGGCCAACTTCCTTTTCACCCACTACAATACGACACAACATAGCACACACAATATGCTTTCATAGGCTTTTAACTGTGTTGCGTTGTGTGTGCCAACGAGGCAAAGAGCTAGCGGAGGGTGGCACGTCGTCAATATAACCCATAACGTCCCTACAGCAAGCACACCCCCATATATACCGCCACAAGAATGTCATTATACGGCTCCCTACTCTCATACACACCGTCTCATTAAAATGCCTTCTTATTTTCATTGCGTAAAGGGCTAGGGACACATCGCGCGCCGCCTTTATAAAGATCCACGATAAATAAATACCAATCGACAAAATAGATAGGAATTACGGTTTCAGGCACTTTCTTTGTCAACTTCTAGCCGCACTTCTTTTCCATCTGCTTCTTGGATATTTTTTTATTTATTTTTACCGTTTTTTTTTTCTCATCATTTTCCAGATCGTAGTACCACTCGAATTTTGATAGATTTTCAGAATCATCAAAAGTCTCGTGAGCGTAGAAAAAATTCCAGATCCTCGTCAAGTTTTTCAATCCAATTTGTTTCGTCAATTTGTTTTTTCTTTTTCTGATTTTTTTTCTTACATCGCACACTCAGTTTGCAAGTAGAATTTCTTTTCTTCGAGTAACAGACCTTCGATTTTTCCAAATAGTTGACAAAATATTGAGAAACATACGTTCAATCTGTCAGACACATAAAATTTCTATACGTGGCAAGTCTCACGGTCCGAAGATGAAAACTAAAGAAATATCTGTAACATCTGCAAATTACAGAAATTTGGAAATTATCTGTCTTTAATTTTATTTTCACATCGTACAAGTGAAGAATACATTTTTGATACTTGGATCAAATTACAGTAGTTCATTTTATTTTCGTTTTGTGATCTTCGATGCTCACGTATGTACGATTTTCGCTTTAGGATTATGTGAAATGGTTTTTTATTGTGGTTTTTTAATTTTTTTTTTTATCACGTTCTGACTTTGTGTTATATATATATATATCTGGATTGGAAAAAGAAGAGAAAAAAAAGAAAGAAAAAAAAGAAAGAAAAGGAGACAATCTGGGGCTGTTTAAATTAGTTTAAAGTCATTAGCGGTTCAATCGATCTCTGAACAGTCTAATTTCGATACTGTGAACGTACTTTGTCGTCTCAACAATCGAAGCCGGTGAACCGTGACGTAAAAAGAACCGTAAATTGAAAAGTTGTTCCTCTTTTTAAACGAGCCGTAGAGTTGTGACGGAAAGAAAAGGCGCGAGACAGAAGAAGAGAAATAGAGAGAAACAGAGAATATAGGTAGGTAGCGTTTATGGCTAGAGTATAACCAGTTTCCACTTTTTTCACTTTTCATTAAATAGCCAAGCCAGTAGCTGAATGGCTCGGAGGCAGATGGTAGTATAATAAGAACTATCAATTAAACAAAAAGTAAAAAAAGATGATGTTGAAAAAAAAGTCTACCGAATGAAATACTGATTGTGAACTATAGGAAGGTAAGAATATAGAAAAAAAAAAAATTGAATAACAAAAATGAAAGAAAAAAGGGAAAAGAAAACTAAGGAAAAAAAAAAAAAAAATTAAAAGGGAGAAATAGGGACGGTACCGCGGGCATCATGGCGGACGATTTGTAACGGGAGGGAGAGAAATATATACACAATGATCCGATAAGTGTGTAGTACGGTCCACGATAAATGTACGGATCTTTCCTTTTTTGTGGGCGGAGACTCAGCGCGCGCTCATTGGGCCGAAGCACCTGCACGACACCTTCCTCAACGACGGAATATCTATTGACCATCGAACAGGAAAAGAGAAAAGAATTTTAAAAAAAAAAAAGAAAAAAAAAAGAGGAACCGAGATCCGATCGTGACTTTCGAAACCAAAAAGCCCCCCATTCCCCGTAGTACGGTAGAAAGAAAAAAAAGTCAAAAAATGTTATAGAATGGAAGAAGAAACCTCATTTCCGGTAATGAATAGAAGATTCTGAAAATTTTTGTATCATTTTTATAATGGATGAATTTTTCTGCTGGAATTTCTGATTTTTTGTTTGTTCATCTAAGCATTCTGAGCAATTGCGTAATTGTCAAATATATCGTTCTGTTCGCGCGGGTGGGGGTCAAATTATTGAATGAGAAAAATTCCGAACGGTTAGTAGTACAAGTGTTATAAAATAGCGATTTTTCAGAATATAGAAAGGCTGTATTGAAGGAAAGCTTCAAAGCAGTACAAAGCTACTAGGTACTAGCAACTAGCTACTAGCTACTAAGCTACGAAACTACTTATTTTTTGTTATTTCAATTATTTCTGAATATTCCATTGATTGTAATTGACTGTATCTGTCCATCACCTATCTCGCTCTTCGGCCCCAAGGAGCCATGGCGTGATAAATGCTTTACGTACATGTACACATGCTGAAAAAAATATGGATTTCGTTCATCGCTATTTGAGTATTCGTATTATCAACCCTTCGTGACCACACCTCTTGTATAGAATAACTTCTTGCCAGTGGTCACACTGGGTGCAGGAATTTACCCAGCAAAGTTTCGAACGGTTACTGTGCGTGCAAACTATCAGTCCAATCAGGATTAAAAAAATACTGAAAATACTTAGAACATTCTAAAACATGGGTGAAAACTCGGTGTGTCAAAATTCAAATCACAAGATGTTAAAAAAAAAAAAATCGTGAATAGGTGAATTTGTCAAAAAATACACCTTCTCACTCAAAAAATCATAACCTTTTGAATTTCCAATATTTTGAAGTCAAATTTTAACTGGAATACTCGTCAGATATGATACTTTTAGAAAAAAAAAATAGTGGCATAGCGCACGTTTGAAAACAGGTAGGTATTCATTTCGAAATGTGAAAAGGATCGATTTTGGGATAGAAATGAATGCGGGACCATCTGGAAGATGTAAGTGTGAAAAAATGCACCTTTTCGCTGAAAAAAATCGCAACTGAAACATTTGTAAAAATCTGTTTTTATACAAAATGAGGGCAGGGTGAAATTTACCCATGGTGGCCACGAATGCAGGTTTAAATTCGAATTTTTTGCCATTCTACACATTGATCTTTCGAAATTTTGACCAACACTCGTTCGCTATCTTTGGATTATAATCATATTTTAAGTACATATATTCTTACGTGAAAACGTGTGAACGGATTCGTGTGACATTGGAATAAATTTGGACGAAATATCTTCCGGCTAGTGAAGAACAGCGTGGCATTCTCTTTCGGCTATCGAGCTTACGGTGGGTAGAGTATACCTGTAATAAGAACTGCTGTTACTGCTTCACTGACGCAGCTCGCGTTATGGTCAGGCTATGGGGTAGAGTAATAGTGAGTCGAGTAGTGGTCGGGTAGCAAGTCTTTTCAAAGATTAACGCGTCCATCCAGATCGACTCGGAGTGTAGCGAATCCGACGTTATGGCCTCGTGGAAATTGTTTCATTCTGATCCACGGAGCACCAGCCAGCTTTTCGTCTCCGATTAGACTCGCTGTTTTTGAATCGTCGTGTATTACCTGGATATACCATATATACCTATACCAGAAGGGTTTCTCTGAGCATGCCATACTTAATTACTATTTTTACATGCGCGAGACGCATGCTTAGTTAGAGCTTGAGAGGCGTCGTGCCAGTGACCAAGAAAAAAAAGGGAAAAGAAAAAGAGAATGAAAGAAAGGAAAGAAATTGAAAAAAAAAATAAAAATCCTTCTTCTTTTCCTGCAAACAAAAGCCCCTTAAAACTGGGGCCGAAAGACCTGCAACGCGGAGTCGTTCATTTCCAGTCCTAAAGATATCAACAAAACCAGCAGGCCCAGCCGCGCACTTGCAGAGTTGGTCCCAAACATACAACATACGAATGTTCAACCCCATATATAGCATAATGGCACAGATCGATGCACATAGTAGAGCTCGCGCAGCGATCTAACAATGCTCCAGTGAATCGCCCACTTGGGTTCATAGCCGGGCCTTTTCTCGATTTCAAGGCCCGTGAGACCCCCGACCGTGGGATCAGTGATTGGCAAAGTTTGCCGGTCGGGATTTTTAACACTTATGGCTATTTGCTCCTTTTTTCTTTTCCTCCTATTATTTTTTCATTCTTTTTTTTTCTTATTATCAAATACCGCGGTCGGTATAACACAACCCGCTATACAGAGCCAGTTCGAGTGCCCATTGTCCTTCGTACGGAATCAAGATACGAATTCTCACATCGTATGAATAAAAGCCGAAATCAGACCAGTTTGACCAAAATCCATTTGAATTGGTATAAGGCATAGTAGTACATACCTCGAGAAAGATAAAACGTTATAAGAAATTTTTTGTACCGGTACGAATTCAACTCCTATATTCGATTTACGCGCAGTAAACCATGCCACATTGGATTCAGATCAAGCCGTATCTTCATGAGCTCTTATATTTCTATGTCAGATTGTTATTCAGGCCTTGTCGATTATTACCAAATTGATTTAGAGACTAGCTCAGTCTTTTTTCTACTAGTGTTTTTTTTTTTTATCTTCTCACTTTCGCGCTGTGTGTCCAAAGCTATTGGGTATTGGCATTTAATCATAAGGATGACATACGAGTGTGTTGTCAAAAGTTTAATACGTGCTTGTATACAGTATACATCGAAGGTACAAATACGCTGGGATCAAAAGCAGCGAGTCAAAGTAGAGGTGGAAGAAGATATAGGAAAGAAGAAGAAAAAAAACAGTGCCCAATGTAATTCTATCAATCAATTTTGTCCATCGGTAACGCGTTCCCGTACACAAGACGTTCTGTGTGTATGTATATACGTGATAATATGTATGAGGCTGAAAACTCGTCGATGAGCCTCTCTTGTCCAGTGAGGAATCAAAGTGATATTAATAACGAGACGATACGGTTACACGGAGGTACATAGGTATCCGAGTTTGTATATAATAACGTATCCTTGTTGTAATTACGTCCATTGTCGACGAGATCCGAATATCCGATAGTCATTCGACCCACAAGTAAAGGAATACGGCGTTCAGGAGCCCCGCAACAATATCCTTTATTAGGAAACTAATACATGATTAACAGAATCGGTGAATGATGGAGATCACAATAATTTCAATCAATAACAATAACGCGGTAAAGACAAACGCCGTTCGTTATCCGATCATCCAGAATCGTATGAGAATTAACCCTTCGTGGCCACCATGGGTAAATTTTATCTGGCCTCATTTTGAGTAAGAAATATTTAACAATGGCATTAGGTTTGATTTTTTGAGCGAAAAGGTAGCATTCTTCGCGCTTATATCTTCCAGATGAATCCGCATTCGTTTCTACTCCAAAATCGATCCTCTTCACACGTGGAAATAAATACTTGTTTACAAATGTGCAGTATGACACTTTTTTTTCCTAGACGTACCATATCTGACATGAATTCCAGTTGAAATTTGACTTGAAAATATAAAAAATTCAAAAAGTTATGATATTTTGAGTGAAAAGGTATATTTTTTGACAAATTTACCTATTCACGATTTTTTTGAACATGTTGTGATTTGAATTTTGATACAACAACTTTTCACACATGTTTTAAAATGTTCAAAGTATTTTCAGTATTTTTTCGATCCCGATCGGATTGATAGTCTTCACACAGCAATCATTCGAAACTTGGCTGGGTGAATTTTACCCAATCTGACCACTAAGTTATTTTACAGAGATGTGGCCACAAAGGGTTGAATGTAGTATTTCACAAATTTCACTGCGGCAAACGATACAGTGGAATCACCCCCAAAATTCCGGGGCTGCTAGAGACTTGTAAAAGTACGTAGTGAAGAAAAAGAAAATGAAAAGAATCCTCGAATCTGGAAATAATGGGTTTGTGAACAAAAAGTTACGTACCAACTAGCATTCGCGTGAAACACAAGACGCAGTTTGTTTTTTTTTCTTTTTGTTTTTTTTTTTCGTCCAGAGTTGCTAGAGGGACAAGATCGATCGGTGGGGTTCGGATCGTTGGTTTATTGTCAGTTTGCCTTTATTCGGAGAAGCGAAAAGCCGGGAAACCGACGTACACTACACAATCCGCAGAAGCAAGTCTAGTCGCTATTTCATGAGTCATTAGACAGGCTATTCTACCAGCGGCGATTGGTTCCTCGTTATTATTATTATTACAATAATTTTTTTTTCTCTCTTTTTTCGTTTTTACAGTATACATATAATATGAATACAGGATCTTGGCAACTATACTCGGAGAACTTAGCACACTTCATAAATTACCTAGACTTTTGTTGCGTATCATTCTTCGCTCCGCGAATAAGACGTCAAGAAATTAAGAAGAACGATTAATCACTTTGCTTCGCGTATAGAAAATTTTATGCAAAATCATGTATTTCTGAGAAACGGGGATGAATTTTTGGTCAAATTGTTTCATATATATATATATTGACGATTCTTCTTCTTTCCCCATTCATTGTTATTGTTATTTAATTCTATATGGCGAATGGAGAAAATAGGCAAAAAAATAAATAAAAAAAATAACGGAGAAATAGAGACGGAGAAAATTGAAGTCTAGGAGTCGCGGGATTCTCGAGAGCGTGAATTCTAATCTCGTAAACTCGGCGAGCAGGTATATTAATTCCATGCTACGATCTCTTATTGCATGTCCCGTTGTGCACGGAGAGGAATAAATGCAGATTACTGCCAGTACAGCGGGCCCATTGTCACCCTTGGAACTAATAAATCAAACCACCATTCGTCCCACGAGAATAAATATCCGTTCTCTATTATTACGGGACGACAATTCGGCAAAGGATTTTCATACGAAATCATCCTGATTTGTACTTTTCATCTCATGGCCTCTGTATCTGAGTGTAGTTTAATGATTTTCCAAAGTCTTTGCAAATCTATAAACAGGGAAATAAAAAATATGTTCATGTTAACATGTTTCACATGTCTGAAAATAAAAAATCCAATCGAAATTCTCAGTGATTTTGATTAGAAGTGATTGTGTTACGGAACAACATTTTTTAGTTCTTCATAATTCATCTTAAAAGGGGTTTAATTCGTCAATTTCACATACAAATCTAGTCGATTCTGATAATCGATGTGTTGAAAACTAATTTATTGCATTGTCATTTCGCCTGATTATTCAGTGTTAGTTTTATATATCAATACTATTTCAACATATTTTATTATTAGAAAATAAAACCACGTTTTGATGTGTGAGCTTCAAAAAATATTCTTTGTCAAATTCAAGTAACGCGAACGTGTTATAATAACACAAAAAAGTGTCACTATACGATTTTACCACGACAATTTCGACCAGTGAGTTTTTCAACATTAGAACAAATTTTTCACTACGGAATTCGATTGATTCTTGCATCCTTTTATCATAGGAGCTTAACGAACCTCTGAAATTTTTTGGGATCAATACAGGTTCTGTAATCTCTTTCGCACGAAATCATCAACGGTCAAAATACCCAACAAAATCAAAAACAGAGAATTAGATAGAATGTAGTGGGGGGGATGTTAGTCGAGGAATAAATTTCCTTGTGCGAAATAGACGAAGGAATCCTACGATTTGTTTGTTTTGAGCACAAACGGCCTTTTCTTGTTGATAAGTTTCAGTGTTTCGCACGGCTTGGCGAATGACGGTACGTTTGGCTGTCGGTGATTTAACGGAATTTGGTTTTTCTGATTTCAGAGAAAGTGGGGGATCAGGGAAATGCATACTCAGTTCGGGAACAACCCAGTGTCAGTTCAGATTAACGAGTCCAGAGTGATAGCGATTGTGTGTAAAACATTGTCGCCTGATCATCAGGACACTTCCCACGTTCAAAGTGTATAGTGGTGATGGTGAGTCTGTAAGTTCGATGTGCTTGTGACGGTGGTTCGCCATTGTGACGATCCAATATTAATGGGTACGTGCTGACAAGGAAATGACTGGACAAGTCCAGCCTCATTCGGTATTATGTATCCTTGAACCTTTGGGCAGCACGAGCAGCAGCTTCATCCTACCAACGATATCGTGATCGATCACTTACCCTTGGAAGTCTGATGCGGAAACTCTACAGGATCAAATTCGAAAATGTGAGTTACTTTATCTTCAACTTATTATCATTGCATGTGTTTATTCGCAGTGCATTGGTCATCTTTTTTTACCATTGGTAGTTTCATTCGGGTTTTCTATATAGTACATGGAAACGGTATAAAAAAAAAATCTAAAATTCATAAACGAAAGGGAGAAACTCTCGACGGGGCTATTTAGGGCAGAAATAGGTACGGTAAGGTTTTGAGGGGAAATAAGAGCGGAGACCGCGAAAGATTTCTTTCTTAGCTTAAGAAGAAGTTATCCACCGTGAACACTTGGCCGGTAGAACCCTCTTTGACGGGAGGAAAGGAAGGAAGGAAGGAAGTAAGTAAGTAAGTAAGGGCATAGCAGGGCAGTATTTGGCCACTTTTGTACTTCCGCGAGGCATTAGAGGGTCTCTCCTCGCACAAGATCCGCGAAGCCGCCTTCAAGAAAGACTTTCGAAAGCTCGTTCGCGCGTTATAACAGAAATTTATCCACCAAAAATAATCCCACCGTAAAAGTGGGGCTCTCACAACACTAGAAAGAAAAGAGAGAGAAAGAGAAAAAAAAAACAGAACGAACAAAATGACGTACAAAACGGGAAAAGTCAAAATTATCCCTTCTGTAGCTAGAAAAAAAGAGAAAAAAATGCTAAAATCGTTGACATTTCATTGGGTTCGTTATCAGTTCTGTTCGAATGAAGATGCAGATAGAATTTTCGCTATTCAGAATTGGCTTTGCAGTATTGGGCAATGATATCATATACACAGAAAATAAAATAGAACAAAATGACGTACAAATTGGGAAAAGTCAAAATTATCCCTTCCGCAGGTAGAAAAAAAAAGGCAAAAAAGTCGTCGCCATTTCATGGGGTTTGTTATCAGTTCTGTTCAAATGAAGATACAAATAGAATTTTCTCGACCGAGTACATGATGAACATACATTGCCAAAGAGGGAATTGGCTTTGCAATATCAGTCAATGATATATTGTAAGGTGTTTTGGGCGAGAGATTGTGGTTTTGGTTCTCGTGGGTGGGTCTTGGTCGTGCAGGGGTCGTCGTCGACGAGATTTTCCCTACATAAAGGCGCCGTTATCGGTGTGTCCCGTTCTCTTTTAATATCTGTCAGATGCACACGAAATTTAAACAGGCGGCCATTCAATATGGCGGCATTGTTGTCGACGGGAGTGACGTCGGCGTCACCGTTGTCGAAAGAAGGCTTCTAGCGTCGAGAAAATAATACAAAAAAAAAGAAAAGAAAAAAAAAGAAAGAAAAAGAAAAAGAAGAGAAAAGAGAAAAAAAAACGTAAAGAAGAAGAAGGAAAAAGTCAGCGATGCAAGAGAGGAGCGAGTGGCGTGGTGGCGGTGTTTGCCAAGAAAAGCTCGCAGGACAGAAAGGCAGATGTCGATATCTGTAATGGAATTTTTCCAACTTTATTAAGTAATTGAAAGTTTAAAGTCCACAAGATACGCGCGCGGTTGTTCGGTGTCGGTAGGATCGACTTGGAATATATTTTCTCACTGCGAACGTTTTACCTCTTCATCGTCATGGAAGATCCTTATTCTTCTATTTCCATCATTGATAAATTAATACCATATTCTCTGTATATTCATCATCGCAGCTTTTTATCTGCGAAATGTATAGTTCCATGTGATTTATTAAGATTTTTCGTTTACTCTTATACTTCGAGAGAAATTGCATTTTTTAATTTCTAATCAGGTTATAATATTTTTTCGTCATCTTTGAGTAGATTTCATGGTCGTCGGATTTTACCTCGATTTCGCAATGCATGGAAACGAAGCTTTTGTCGAAATCGCTGATTTTCGAACGAATTTCTATGCCGAAATTCAAGTCCTTTGCAATATGTTTCGCATAAATTATACATCGTGGCTGGGAAAGTGTAAAGAAAGAAGAGAGTAATACCGCTGGTCTGTAATGTGCCACAGAACTTAAGCCGTGCTTATGTGCGTACAGTACTGCAGGCGCAAAGCCACCCCTGCACGTCAAATTAGCACGCAGGGCGTCGTGAGGGGTCTGCTGACCCCTGGGCAACCACTTCAGGTCAAGCATCATTGATTCGCCACGATGTGCACTGCCTTGTTGAGGGTTATTTATCTTTACACTAGCAGAATGGCTCCTAAAGAGGATCTACCCTCACTCGCTTACTTACTTACTTGCTTACTTACTCACTTACTTACCTGATATCGGTTAGCATTTTGTTTCAACGGTGTAAAACTTTTCGTGGGAAAGACAGAAAATTACATTTTATATTCTACGTAGCTTCGTTGAATCCACGCAATCGCGCGGGATCGTTAAAAATGTCGTTTTTGGAACGAACTGGGTAGTGGTTAGAATTGACGTTTATTAACATTCTTGTACGGCCTACAATGGCTCGTATATGTACATATACCTGCACAACAACGAAAGCTTAAGGAAGAGAGAGAGAAAAAAAAATGTTTTATTCAATATGAAGGCATTGTGTTGATACCAGGGCATAATAATTCTCAATTCATCGGTCCCCGCGTTATGGTGTTATAGGTATATAGAAGTGTGTAGCATACCTATACCACGCGAGAAATGTTTCTTTCTGGTAAACCTGAGTTCCATTTCCTTTTGACAGCTGTTTATGATACGGTTTAGTTTTTCTAAGACACCGTATCGCGTATACCAAACGATATAGAATACGCCATTCATCATACGAACGACAGAAAGTAAACCCCCGAACAACCAACAAGGAATAAAAAAAAAAAGCAAGAAATCGACAAATACTACCAAAATATTTATCCACCCATACGATATAAGGTTAAGAATAGACCGTACAGCTGTAGATACCTTGTAATGTATAGGAAATTATTCATCTAATTTGTGAGTAATTCATTGCATGTGTGCGTCTATTGAATGTTAATTCATCCATCATATACCTGTACCTTGACGTCGATAGAAGAAACGCGAGTTTTCTATTCGATGGATACCCACCACTGTAGGGTACTACTGTGCACGAGATATCATATGTATGAGTAAAGAAAATAATGTATGTGAGGCCGGATTTTGGTTGGTACATTACTGGCACGCCTCCCCATTTGTTATACCCAATCCCTGTCATAATTCCATTCCCTGAGTTATCAATCTCTGCATCCTACGAGGTCTTGAGATCCTTGGGATGATTGTCGGAAGAACGGAATTTCTCTCTCTCTCTTTCTTACTACGTTGGAATATCATCCTGCTTTCGTGTATTTGTATTCATTGAATCTTACCCGGGGATCCATTTTGCTAATGGACACTTGCTATCCTCACACTGGTATACACACTTAGACACACAGATATGTACATACATTGACGTGAAGAGACGTGGAGCATAACAGTAAAGTAAGTAACGGTTTCGAAGGAAACGATTCTTCAAATAAATAGACTAAATCTTCCCTCGTATCAAACCGCTGCAGCTTTCAACGGAGATATCTATATCATTCAGGTTTCTTCGATTGATCAAAATTCATGAAGATACCCTTGCGTACCTTATACTCGTGTCCATATCCCGTTACATCCGGCGACTGTCTGGCTCTGCTCGTGTTTTCCATAACATTTTCTACTGTTGGTATATTGTAGAAAGAAAATTTGAAATAGGGCGGGCTGTGTTGGATGTATACGGTAGATTCGAGGGAAACGTTATTTACTTGAAGAAATCCACTTCTCTGTTGTCACCCTGTATAAAATGGTCGTAAAAAGTTTCATGTGATTGGACTGTCCATAGACTGGTCAGGCTAACAACGGACATAATCTATTTTATTGACCCTTATTATATAGATTTGTATTTATTCTGCGGATTATTACCATCGGGAAATTGGCTAATAGGACAAATAATTCAATGGGACGTTTTCGTCGTCGAAAGCTTGGGAAGTAATGGTGGAATGCCCGCGATGAAACATTGAGAGGAAATAATAATAATGAGAATGGATTTTCATTTCTTTTGTAAAAATCGGGAGTAAAATCTACGTCTTTCAATCGCGAGGGAACCGCCGAGGAGTCCTGTGTGTTCACTCCTGAGTGATCTGGGATAGAGTCTCTCGCTCCCTTCTGATCCTGCAGAGATGTGGGGTCAATCGAGCATTGTGGGTACTACAATAGCTGGCTTAATCACGCGCTACGATATGTGGAATTAAACGTCAAACAAAATGTTACGAGAGGAGGGGAAGTGACGTCTTTGTTCGACAAACACCGTATCCTGGATCCTGATCCTGCAGAAATAGAACAGTCAGTCACCCAGTCAGTCCTGGCTATGCAGACGAATTTACTCCTCCGCTGTCGCCCTTGTTTATGTTTCGGAAATATTTTCCAAGAAAAAATCCTGGGGCTTTATGAAAACGAATTTAATTCACTATGGGAAATTTTGCCAACCCTTACCCAGTACCCATCAATACCATGAGAAAGTGCGAAAATGTCAAAAATGTTTACGCCTATTCAGGAATTTCCGTTCGCGTTTTGCAACCGAATTATTCTAATCGATTTTCTACAGTACCATTATTTTTTGGGAGAAAAGAAAAAAACTTCTTTTCATTCCGGAATAGGTACGGGGGGGGGGGGGGGGGGGGGGGATACGTGAGTGTAATGGCGGTATCTGAAATCTGTAGAGTGGACGCGGTTAAACTTTACAACTCGTTTCCGTTGCTGTGCAGCAGTCGGTATAGCATTTGAAATACGAATCGTTGAACTAGTACTGGTACAAGCTTTCGAGTGTCCTATACATATAGGTATGTGCATTCGCTGGTTGTTACTTTGCAAGAGTTTTAACAGAGACGGACGTACCTACCGAATACGGGAGATGAGACACAGTAAACTGAAAGCTTTTTTGTCATTCGCTCGTTTAAACCGAAGTAATCGAACTTTTAGTCGGTAGTAAAACACCAGAAAAATCTTGGTTTTTCTATTCTGTTTTTTTTTTTTTTTTGTTTCCCCTCCTCTTCTTTGTTGGTTTTAATTACAATTGTCGAATGAATGAATAGACTGAATAGTCCCAGATGGATGAACACTGGATGGGTTTTAGAAAATTGTTAAGTTTTTATTCGAGGAAAGAAAGTCGATAAACTTGAAGCTGATAGTAGTAATGCGACACTTTGAGTCGTAGTTCTCCCTCTGAGAGTTCGCAAAGCTCGTCGGTCCTTTGTGAGTACGTGACTAGGCGCCGTTTCCTTGTCGCCGTTGTGCCCGGTCCGCCTGTGAATATTGTGCGTTCTTGTATGCAGAATAACTGCTTCAATCCAAGTAATGGAAGCTCTACGTGTAAAACCCCTTCCATAGACCCTATACCACTTCTTCTTTCTCCTTCTTCTTCTTTTTCGTCTTCTTCTTCTTCTTCTTCGTTGGCAGGAAAAACCCTCCAGACGCTATACTATACATCGGCGAATGATCAAATTCAAGCGAAAATATTATCAGCAAATTTTCTTACCCACTCAATTATAAAGGATCATTCACTCATGTCCTCAATATTGATGGATGGACTCTATAGTTTTAGGTAGCGGAAATTTACTATACAATTGAAAGCTTCTATAGTAACCAGTACATAAATGCGAACACGTATAATATCGGAGGGAAACAAGATGGCTGGCGTTGAATATCGCACTTTGTTACTTTGAGAAAGGGAGTGGGAGCGAGACACTCGGAGCCCTCGGAGTTTATGAGGTACAATTATGTGAAAGCTTTCTCGGTTTGTGCACCCGTTCGACCAAGGGGACTTGTTTGTCACTCCTCTCGCTTTCGAGAGAGAGTATGATGATGGTTCCCATGGGCAGTCGAGTGCGAATTCATTAGAGGTATTAGCCCTAGATACTTCGATAAGGGTTTTATCGATGCTGTTAAAATACACCCACCATAAGGTAATTCGCATTCGACAAACCCTCTTCTCGTTTACCTACACATCGATCCAGGACTTCGTGTTCGTATATAATGAGTCATGAAGGAGTCCAAGGTATTGAAAAATGTCACCTTCAATTCGGTTTGTCCAAAAACTTTGATCATCTTCATTCGATTATACGGGCAGAAACGGTGCTTAGGAATTTATTTCCATTCACCTGCGGACCAAGTCTACGATAGTCTGCGGTATACAGTCGCGGAGATGAATGTAGGTATATATATATATGTATACATGTAGGTATAGTATATGTATATGCATGTATATATGTATAAAAAAATATAATTGCATTCTCTCGAAGTGACGAGAACAATGGTCATTGTGAATCACCCCGACAGTATAACTGCACTGCGTTGGCTGAGAAGCAAAGAACCATTTCAGTCTAGTATAAATGAAAAATTTTCCCTTTCGGATGGGGGATCATGATGATGTGTCGCATGCGGTGTAGGAGGATGGTAACTGTGACTATGGACGTTGGGATACGAATAAGAGGAGCTTCGGGTTTTTTTGTCTCTTGGGATTATGTGCGAGATGAGAGAGATGATCAGGGGGGATGAAGAGAAAGGAGGGGGAGCACAGGTAAACTTGGCGTCGTTCTTCTTCTTCTTCTTCTTCTTCTTGTTCTTCTGCTTCCTTTTTATCATATTCTTCATATTTTTCTCCTTGTTATCATCCCCCCCCCCCCCCCTTTTTTTGTCTCTTTCAAACTCATTCCCACAGCGTTTACGTATTATTCCAATACACGTCATTATTCGTAATACACGCTCTGCACGTGGCATTTACTCCCTGACGTATGTATGTATATACCTACATATGTATATACTTATTTTCTCACCAGCACCTAACCCACCGACCGACCCGGGCAACCGTCTCTTCGTTGCCTTTTCTCCAGGGATATTTTAAGAATCACATTTTATATCAGAATGAAATGCTGCAGTGGCGTCGAACACCGCGCACCCTCGACACCATTATTCCCATATATACTGAAACATTTCGAAAGGCGGTTGGTCTCGTGCAGGTGCGCAAATGAGCAGAGACATCTTTCAATACAAAATACATGAGATAAACTTGACGGGGTCCTTTTTAAACGACGACATCCCCGTCTATCTCTATATCTCGCTTTGAACCATGGGGCTTAAAAAAATCGGTCCTAACGAATACCCAGGTACCTTTGAAAAGCTTCTCATTCTAATTCTCATGTTCATCATATGTATACCATCATGGTTTTATCTTTATTTTTAACACCGTAGTGTGGTGCAGCGAAATGCGAATATTCGGCCTTATGAATATCGAGCAAGTTACGGTGTATAGTTGAGATTTTCGGTATACCTCGCCACTGTGTAAAATCTTTTGTGGATAAGATGCCGCGGTGAAAGACGGCCCTCTCTTGGATGGAATTTTTCAAATGTTATATGGAAAAGGAAGTCTGTACCGTACACGGCCGCATATACGTTACATGGCACACGACGGTGCTCTCTCTGCTGATGCTGAAGCTGATGCTAGTGCTGCTGTGTTGGGTTCTAGAGAGAAACGAGGTTTCGCGTTTTCCGCGGATGGTTGGCTGGTTGGTTGGCTGGATGGATGGATAGATGGTTGGATGGATGGATGGATGGATAGATGGACGAACGAACGAACGAACGAAAGAAGGGAAAAATGGAAGGGTAGATTTTCCATTGTCGTCAGAGTACCGCGCAGAAAACTGAATAAATGCAGCAAACATACCACCACTACAAGGACGGAAAAAAAAAAAAAAAAACAACTCTGTGTCTGCGTTCGGCTGTTTGCAGCTTCAATACGTTATATTCCTCTGTGTATATATCCACAATTCTGTCCTCTATACCTTTACCCCAGTATCTCTCGTGCTATACCCAAAAACGCTCAATACTTTTCACTCAATTCTATATCTTGGATACTGCTCTCGATGTCGTGGACTCTATAGTGAACGGTTACTTCTCAGACGTTACACACCTAAACATCCACCTACCTAGTCCCTTACCAACTTCTGACACACAATTTGTACCCCGTCGAAAGACGCCAATTGGAAAGTGATGAGGTGCTTGCGGATTGCTTCGAAACCGTGCAGAGTATCGATAACTCGAAACTAGTTTTCACCCACATTTCTTTTTCTGCAAAGTCGACATAAAAATAATCCACCAACTTTACTTGGTCAAATCGGAGTGTCTTTACAACTGAAGGGTTCAGTATACTATTGACTTCATCAGCCATTTGAAATGTGCCTTATCGACAATGTGGGTTAGGCTACTCTGGCACTGAACCCTTCAACTAGAAACACCGGCTTTGATGATCATTCGGTAATCGGAGCCAATTTCATATCAAATTTTGAAACCAGTTGTGATCTTGATCATCGTCAGTCTTGGAAAGCAAATTAGTGTAATTTGATGAGTAACCACCGTCAGACTTGACTACCCTTCTTTTTCTGTTCATTCTTTTTTTTTTTTTGGTTCATTCGTAACGTGAGTGAAAAATGGCGACAAAGAAAGGTGGTGGAAGGACTCTCGGGTCTAGGTGCACATCAGAGTGGTTGCGTAATCCTCCACCTTATTCTTGGAGGATAATGAAAACTGGCTGGTGGTATGGAGGACTTGGGGGGGGGGGGGGGGGGGGGGGGGGGGGGCTCTTTCTGTCGCTCAGATATTAACCTATACTCCAAGCGCTCGTCGCGTACGAAACAAAGGTTGTTCATTTGGGATGGTTTCGTTCTCGTACGTTCACTCGTTCTCTCGTTTTCCTCGTTTTCTCTCCATTTTGCTTTTGCCTGATGCTACTGCTGATGCTGCCGATGATGTTGCTGCTACCTCTCCAGGGGCTCCTGCACGAAATAAAACGAACGGCTGCTTCCAGGATATAGGGTCTTCACTATGCTCTTATCCTTCTCTATACCTATACTCTACCTAACAGCGGGGGAATCGCTCAGGGATCATGATAGTTTCCTGATTCTTCGACAACCCCGCGTTTCGTGTCCCACAGGACCTCGCCGCCCAATGAATGGGACTTTTGTTCTCGAAATGGAACAAGACTCTTCTCTCTAGACAAGAGAGAGAGAGAGAGAGAGAAAGGCTGGAAGAGGGTATACAACTCTAAATATCAATCACGGAATCAAAATTTCTCGTTTATTTTCATTCACCTTTTTTTTTTCTTCTCCAAGTCGTCGAAAGATTCATCGCGTCACATAATTACGTTTCGATTCCTTCTGCTTAGACATGCATGACGCCTCTCAAAAATTGCATCTGTTACTGTCATCCCTCACTACGGAATATGCTAGTTGCATTTCAGTTTTAACAAGCTGTCAAGCAGTCGAATTTGAGATTTAATTATACCGCTCTGGATTCTGAATCCAGAAAATACCTCGACATTGATCATATTGTCGATTGTGAATTAATAATAATGAAATGCTTCGAGCTCCTGGTCCTTTATGGGTACCGAATGATGATCCCACTCGATTTCTCACCGTGAGAGGATATCTTGGCCTAAATTCATCACTCAGATTTTCATTCTCGAAAGGGAGATGCAGTCGGAAGGATGAGAGAAGGATAAGGATACGCGGAGATTCATTCGAATGGAGGCAGGACCCCTGGTATATAAGCATAAGCGTGTCTCTGAAGGTGTCAGGAATTGGAAACCGCGCAAATGTGCACGAATTGTGGAGTGAGTGCGACTCGTCGTCGGAGGGTTATATTAGCGTTTCTCAAACGAGAGAAGACGTTTTCTGAAAGCAGCAATATCCATGACACTTGAAGCAAGTTGAGTGATATCTCAAACTCACCACGTCCACAAACCACCTATGTCTACGTATCTACACGTATATGTATACATATATACCTACCCATATCTCAAGAAATGTCGGGAACATTTCAACGGAGAATCTTGTACCCCGTGTGGTATTCTTGAAAGCTAAATGCAACCCGTTTTGTTACAGTACCTACGCGAGCCTTCCAACGTGAGTATGAACCCTTTCATTAGATGAAAGATGATTTATGATTTATCCCCAGTTTATGACGCTTCTCTGAGTACGTATGTAACCAGTTGTTGTCTCGATTTCTCTGTAAACGTGCCGAATTTCATCCTCAAACAAACCCACCCCCCCTCAAGGCACCCCATAGCTACTGTACTACAGAATTAACGAGGCCTAGGCTCACTTTCTATCCCCTCATTGGAATCGATTCGCTGATGCGTTAACAAGGGTGCAGCTGGAAAGTGCTGGGTGGTTAAACGCGATAAAGAAACTGACAATAAACCAGACACGATATACAACACAGAACTGATCATTACTAAAATACAGATTGATTCTCTCACCGGTTGGAATCAAATTTCTTTTGTAAAGATGGATTTCAATTCATGATTTTGGAAGGATGAACGGATTCTTCGGTTTTCAAAAAAATCTCTGCAATTATGCGAAAGTTGAATCTTTACCTGTTTTGAAGAAATAATTGCATCAGCGATTTGCAATGCCATAACCCAATAAGTGATCAAAAATTCGTTAAAATTTCAAGAAGAGATAAGTATGTTTGCGTAAAGAAGTATATCGATTTGGTTCGGGGCTGCAAGGACTTGAGCAAATAACACAAATTGCTTGGGATTGTCCTTAGCGGGGATCAGGACGAAGAGCCGGTCTATGTATACTTATAATTCCCGATCTTCTGAGCGAAATATATCGTCTTTGCAATTGCTCAGTAAACTATATGCGCAGAGATTTTGGATCGTAATCTTTCTCGTGTTCGGTGATTGTGCTAAGTCACTTGAAATTTCGATGGGTATATGATGTACCCATATTAATATTATTATACGTGCAATCCCAATACACGGCAAATTTTATCCCCATCGGAAACTCGAGCTTGACGTAATTCTATCGCTCAATATATATGATATACGCCAAGTCATATTCCATGGACATATTTCAAGCATTCACCCACCAGTGCACCAGGCACCCGACCATCACCTATTCCAAACTCCTCGATTCCTCAATTCCTCACATAATTACCAAGCTCGGCGACGTATATCCGCCTTCTCACCTCCCACTAGTAGATGAGGTCTCATAAATATTTGGGGTACTCAACTCAGTCTTGAAACTTCGAATCCAAAAATGTTGGACCATTTCTTATGATCTGCTCGAGTAGAACTGGCCACATATCTAATTGGCAGTTTAGTGAAATTATTTTCTTACGCGTTTCTTCTTCTTGGTAGTTTCTTTTTCTTTTGCTGTACTTCATTCCTCTTCTTTTTCTAGTTTGTGAAATTTTTCTTATGTAATTTTCAACCGTGATTTATTATTTGGCTATTTATTGCCTGACGTGAAATTCATATCTTGAGAATCACTGCGTGATAGGAGGCACCACGATGATGTGATCGGGAGTAATCTTGGCTCACAACGGTTGCTTACTTAGCAGTAATCAACGACTTGAAGCTCGAGCCCGAGTCAGCTTCGTCTGAATACCTTCCCACCTATACCCCTGCCTTAACTCCCCTTGCGAAATATTATTCCTTAGGGTTTAGGGGCTTGAGGTTTAAGGTGGGCATATTACCAGGACCTTCGACGCCTCTCGATGATCTCTATACCTCATTCTACTTACTACTAGTACTTCTCACATCACTTGCCTTCGCTGAACCTCTTCACAAAACCAATTACTTCACGCTTATACTATATGAAAGTCTAGATCTTCTTTTTCTCCCTATCTTTCTGATCACCATCTCAATTTGCAAAATGCTGATAGATTTCTTCTCGACAAATAATTATACTATAGAATGTACGATTTTCATTTTATTCATTTTCAATTAGTAATTGTTAATTATATAGCCGTTGTTTCAATAACAATGTTGTATAATCCTATTTACACGGCTGTGTTTTGAATATCGATGGGCAGGCGTGACGTTATCGTAAAATAATGTATATAGGCAATGATGTATAATTGAAACATTATTTGTGCTTAAACTTCTCGGGTACATATCCGGTTCATTGTGAAAAGCGTGGGTTTGGTCATTGTACCTATACGTACACGTACATCGACTATTCGCGGCGTTATTACATTTTATTCATACCCAAACAATTCCTGTTTTGTCGACCATTGTCAAACACGTTACACACCTTGTTTTTTCTTCTTTTTTTCTTTTTTTTTTCATTTACATAACATTTCAACGGTATAACCTACCTTCGTTCTTTTATACAATCCCATACGTGTGTGCAATTCGCACAATTGCTAAACGGTTCAATTTCACCTCTCGCTTTGTACTGGATTACCATGTTTTTATACCTTCACGCGGTTGATTTTTTTTTTTTTTCTTGTTGTTGTTTTTGCAAAAAAACGTTGAGCAGTGGTTTTTTTTGGAGGGTTTTTCTTATTATTTTTCGTTTCCTCATCAGTTTTTGCAGAATTATTAACTCAATGTCATTTTTGCGACATTGAAATGATGTTAACTAAAACATATACCCTGGATAATTATTGTGATTTTTATATCACTGTGGGAAATATTTGAGAACAATAAATGATGGCAGTAATCAAAAGCGTATTAACAATAATCATATACATACCGTGGGTCACACGTATGCAGTTTATCCTTTACGTGTCGCTCGTCAATTTCATACATAGATCAAGAGATTAGATCGATTACTAACGCGAAAGAATGCGAGTTTTAATGCAGGAAGTGCGAAGCTGGGTCACGCAAAAAATTACTGATAATAGTTCGCCGATAATTATCTTTTGCTAATCTATAAATTTATTCACATCATTATTCATTTCAACCACATTTGTACCTACAATAGCAGATGAAATTTTTTATGTGGCTTTGAATTCGGTTCGCAAATCGCCGGGTTCAAAGACCCGTTCATGTATTTCTCTGTTCCCATTAATCCGCTAAATATTGAAGAATAATGGGTTTTCAAATTTACGAATCGAAAAATAATACCCCGACATTCGTTCTCGAGCTATTGGGAATTGTTTGAACAAACAATCGCCTCATCCGCTCGAGATATTAAATCCGGAATAATAAACTAACATATACGATCGGTTACGTTATTCCGCGATCTCTTCAACTGATAATCAGTTAGTTTTAATTATCTATCAATTTATTTGTCGGTTGACTAATCAATTAATCGTAAAAATATGTCGGATTTTGCTGACGGAAGTCTACGACGGATGTGCTAAGGTCGGTACAGGCCGAGGCGTAGACACCGGCAGCTCTAATAAGCTGTTGTTGCTGAAATCCTCCCCCGTTTGTCGATAATGTTGAATAACTTGGTAAGGGTGATTCCTGATGAAATGTGCTCGTAGTATATTTTGGAAATTCAAAGGCGGCTGGCTGGTAGTATCTGCGGAAAGACAGGAGGAGATTCTTTCTAAAAATTCAGCATAAATCGACGGCTTCGTAGAAAAATCTCAAGTTTTGCTCGAAGAAGCGATTATCTCGAATTTTACTTGAATCACCGGCTTTCTCGCAAGCAACTCTGGAATCACTCTGTAGCGCTATTAACTTGGCATGCGAGTACAGAGCGATTTCGGAGTCGCTCGCGAGATAGCCGCTTATTTGAGCAAAATTTGAGATAGCCGGTTCTCCATAAGCGATTTCTGAGATAGCCGTTTTTTCTACGGAGTCGTCGAAATGGTGAAAATCTGCGTTTCAAATACCTTCTGAATTCGATTGGATCGGTGAAGGGGAAGTTAGGGTAACTCGGCTTTGCGACGTTCTTCATTGCAGTTCTCTGCTTTCTTCTTGGTCTGTATTTGTAGTCAGGATGATCCCGCATGTGCTGTATCCTCAGTCTTTTGGCCTCGTCTATGAAAGGCTTTTTTTCCGTATCGTTCAGCACTTTCCATTCCGCTCCAAGCCTCTTTGAGATTTCTGAATTGTGCATTTTTGGGTTTTTCTGAGCGATCTTTCGACGCTGCATTCTTGACCATACCATAAAGGCGTTCATTGGTCTTTTGACGTGATCTTTTACATCGAAAAAATTTGCCACACTACTGCTTCTGCTACTGCTCACATTTTCTTCCACAGCATTTTCACCCTTCGCTTCCATTGCAAATTCCATTTTATTATCTAAAATCGATGCTTGTTGCGTTAGGACACATTCACTATTATCTCGTTACTTGTCGCAAGCTCGGGGTTTAACTTTTGCCTATTTCATGGGACGGCGGGTTTTGTACTGAACCGAAACTCAACTGGTGTTGTGCCTATGTCTATACCGGAATCGTTCTGCATCGAGTAGAGAATCGTGCGGTAATTACGGTTATGTGATCCTTTCGGTGACCAGATTCTCTTTGTATTCTATTTTCCGGTAATTTGTATCAAACAAACTCGTACCTTTATGTAGATTTTACGGCGATTAGGTAATTGATTGACATTCATAGCTAATAGGTGTTGCTCTCCGGCACTGTAATTGTAGGAAAAAAAGTCTTTTCGCATCTAGATGGTTACGACGATTCGCAATATAAAATTCGCGTATACACTGAAACGAGAAACCCTGAGCTGCTAAATCAAATGCAATCTGTGTTTAATTGAAATTAAAGCAAATCCGTTGAGCAGGGTGAGTTTGTTCAGCCACCCCAATCTCAATCTAATCCCCTACCAATGCGTTTGACATCCCGTCCCGGATCTCGGGTGCCTTTGTGTGTATGTAAGTGCATCGCGCGAAGCATATAATACCTATGTACGAACGTTCAGGGAATAAGGTGACGAGGTATAAATTTAAAGAATTAGATTTCTCGGTATAAATAATCAGCTAACAAGAAAAAGAAGAGAAGATAAAAAGGGAATAAAAAATTGTACATTCTAATCATCATCCTCAGGTTTGTCCTAATAATAATATGTATAGCAGAAAACAATATTCTCTCTAGTTTTTGCAAAAAAAAAAAAAAAAAAAAATGATCACCCGTTATACACGTGATATCTTTACGTTGCAACAACCCGGCAGCTCTCGTCTCTCCGCCTTATCGTGTTGTCACAGCACCGCGACTTACACCGTTGACAATGGGGGGTGTACCCTATGTTATTATTGCATTTGGGGAATATCTATATTAGGTATATGCTGGGAAATTTTCACAGTTAGATTTTCTACATAGGGTTTTAAGCGCACGTTGAGAAAAAGATGAAAGCGTAGAATTTTTTTCAATATATTTCATTGCGTCGTAGATTTTACTTTATTTTTTATTTGATTCGATTGCTTTTTCCCTTGATTTATGCTAAAATGCCTTATATATGCCTTCTATGAAATAGATTTTAAAGAAGAGAAAAATCATTCCGCACGCTCAGGTAACCACCCTCGCGGTAAAACTCGCGTAACGTAATCTCAAGAATCTAATTACTAATTAGGTATGCTAGTTCTGACTGAGTGTGCTTATTAACCATATCAAACGCGTTAATATTTTACACAGGTGCTTTGATTTTTTTTATTCTTTCATTTCCAACACTTTGATTTTTCCTTCAGGTGAGGGGTGCAAATTTTTTTCCATACAGGGTGATGCGAAATAAATTGACGAATCAATTTTGCGAGAAAAGAAATTAATCAATTGATTAACAAAATGAAATCGCGTCACTATAATAATTATACGTTTGCTCGTTAGACTTGAGTTGAAATTATTTTAATTATGCTGACAATGATTGATGAATGATCAATTATTCAATAGATTATTGATAAATAATTGAACAAGCTTCGAAAAATTGTATGTATATTATAATTGAATTTGAATGATTTTTGGATGGGTTTCTTTGTGTTGTGAGAGAGAAGAAAAAAAAAGGATTACGTCACCTCGTGTAATACCTACCTGGGGATTTTGTCAAGCATGGGAAAATGAACAAGAAAAAAAAAAAAGAAAAAATGTTAACTCGCCCGGAGATTTACCTGCCGCGTTGAACAATAATTATTTTTAATAAACCCCTTCTCTGAGTCCTAACCGGTGAAGTACAAGGTGACGCGGGCTGGTATACTCTGCAGGTCTCGCCTTTGATTCGAATTACTCGTTTTCCACATCCTGAAACGCGCTCAAAGTGGAATAATAAGGTAATCCGTGGATAATTGCCATAAACACATAACAAGCCACGCCCGAGTTGGTACAACGCGTTGCGGGGGGGGGTAAGCCTTCTCTACCCCTATATACACCTATACATATATATAAACCTTCATATATACACCCCTGGGTGCCCACCATATCGCGTAGTAGACTAGAAGGGGTTTCGCCCTGTGCACTTAGCGCGCTTATCAAACCCTACCAATTAATTAACTAATTCAAGATTTCTCGGAATAAATAAATTCACGTATAATCATATTATTTCCTTGCTTGTTTTATTTATTTATTTATTGAATTTTTACATAGTTTCACAAAATTCATAGAAAATGTATATGTACAGACATTCAGTCATTTGAAAAAATGTATATTCAATATTCATGCTGGACTATGATCGTAAGTTGATATTCTACTCGATGATCGAATGTACAATGTAGGAAGACATTTTTCTTTTATCAAAAAAACCATCTACACATTTTTTGTATCGACAGAAGTAGTCCATAACTAGTACATGCAGTGATTGCACCGGATGATCTTAGGCCTTGATGATGCGTCGTTGTGTATTCGTCGAGAAAGTTATCCCCTATTTTCAATTTGGATCCGATTTTCAAATACGGTCCATTCCTGGTTGACATTTTTGGCCAGTCTTGATCACCGTTGATCGAAGGGGTTCTGTAAATTTCGTGGAGTGGATCATTAATGACAATATTTCATACTGCAAACTTGTTATAGATACCCAATAATCAATGTAGAAATATTTTCTCACCCATTTATTGCAAAGCTCGTCCATAGTTGTATCATATTTATTGCTACGGAGGTATCTTCTTCCGTAAGTTTGTCTGGGAATGGAAATAGGTAGATGCAATCGTCCGAATGTGCTACGCCTCCGTCGAAAGGATATTGAATTTCGGATTCATAGCCGAATCTCGTTTGGCTACCACGATATTCGAAGCTGTATAAGTAGGTTGGTTTGTACCGGCTGTTTTCTTGTAACATTCGATACATTCCTGCTTTGAATAGAAGAACACTGGCCATCTGAAGACCGATTTTCCGAGAAGAAAATGAACGGAATTGATTTAATCGAACCTATTTCGAGTTTAGCGATCATTCAGCTTTGGTCAAACTCACGTCTGTCAGGCCAGGTACCATTTTTAAAAAGTCACCACTTTCACCATTCGGAAAATACCTGTCTGTCAATATCTGTGATAATCCGCCAGTCTCGTCTTCGATAACTGCGGGAAAATTCAATCATTCATTCAGAGTCAGTCGCGGATAGAGTGATTGAAATTCATTGTTGCTTATACTGAATTAGATCAGATTCAATTACCAATGTATTTCAAAACCAATGGCATCAATTCGTACTTCAGAAATTCCGGATCCTGGAGGAATTCTGTTTTCGATAGCGCGTCGTAGATACCTGATGATTATTTTTAAATTGAAAATAAAGAGAGGAACTAAATTATTTAATTTATTATTTATACTCACCGGATACTAGGAGGCTACCATCTTCACTAGTCGTTCCACCCATCATTGGCAGTCTTTCGTATTCTCCCTTCTCAATCAAAACCCTTGGTTCATCCGTCAAAAATTGGACACTTCCAGACCGTTGTATTACGGCCCGATTTCCTCCCCAACTGTCCCTTCCATTCGCAGAATTTTCGGCCTAGTTTTCAATCAGGGTGATATGATATTTATTTATACATCCTTGTTCAAAAAGACAACAGGCTTATCATAAAATATCCTTTCTATAATTCGGTACATGAAGAATATGAATTTTATTTTATTTTTCTAAGCTTTCAATGACATTTGCATATTGGGTACTTCTTTTTGCACGTGCATTATCACCGAGAGATTCAAGTGTTTCCTGATTTCCCATTTCGTACTTTGAGCCACTTCAGCTATGCGCGAAAATCGTTCGAAATTTAGATTCAATTAGCAGTATGAATTGATTTTGAGTGAGAAATTTGTCAATATACCACGTATTTATCGAATCCTTCGAGAATCGATTTGACCGGAAGCGTTTTCATACATTGAGCGATGCTTTCTACCGTCTTGACGTCACATCCCAAAAGTTGAGCTATTTCCCTGGTAGTTTTTACCGGATTTCTGTCTATCATTCCCGTAGTGTATATCGAGTTACTTTGGATAATCGTTCGGTGAAAAAGTCCTGCAAAATTATTTCGATTCATTATCTATGGAGTCTAATAAATCGTCCCTCGTATACGATTGTCCGTTCACGAGGATCCTCGATATTAAACAAACCAAATCCAATATACCTTTGGACAATGGACTCAGTAGATGCAAATTAACGCTGTAACCACCGGAGCTTTGTCCAAACAACGTGACCCTATTTCTGGCACCACCAAAACATTCGATATTATCTTTTACCCATTCCATGGCCATCACTTGGTCCAGAAATTGCACGTTGCCTGGGATCTCTTCACTCTCCAGACACAGCAGACCTGCAAAATATCAACTTATAATTTAATCCATAGATTCGGATAGAAGTACCAAAAAACTGTCCAGCTCCCAAAACTTTCACGTAAAACAGGAAAACAAATTTTCATCTCTTACCCAAAGGGCCAAGGCGGAATTGTGGAACGACTAAAATAACGTCCGACTCCATCAGGTAATGGGGTTTGAATCTCTGTGCGTGACCACTCATGAAGTAACCACCATGGATCCAAATCATGACTGGCATGGGTTTTCTTCCATCTGCCTATAGTTTGAATTACAAATTTCTATTCTCGTATTTATCACAAATTGAAATCATTTGCTGGATCGAATTCACTCACTGGGACGTAGATGTTCAAGTGAAGGCAGTCTTCGTTGTAACCTTCAACGTTGTAACCAGCTTGTTTGGTTTGCGGACAAATATTACGAAAGTATGTTGCATCGTGGTAGTAATCGGTCCACGAATCCAATTTCACAGGGGGCTGTTGAAATTTTTGGAAAATTCACGTTCGCGTTTTTATTCGGTATAATTTCTAGTTCGAAAATATACTATTTCCTAACGGCGTGCGGAAAACACTACTTTCGCGCACGCATTTCCGTGCGGAAAACACCACTTTCCCGCACGCTTTATTTCCGTGCGCGAAAGTAACTTTCCGTGCGCGAAAGCTACTTTCGCGCACGGAAATGAAGCGCCTGGAACAGTAGTGTGTTCCACATGGAAATGCGTCCACGAAAATAGTGTCTTCCGCACCACGCTGTTAGGAAAAATAGTATACGCAACACGTGTGGAATAGGTATATCTCGCACTCATGTGATTGTCACCCTCGCTTCGCTCGGGCGACAACCCTCACACTCGTGCGAGAATCACCTACTTTCCACACTAGTTGCGTAATGTACTATTTCATTTTATTTGCCTACCGAGTAACGAAGATTTCCAATCGGCGGTTCGGCGAATGGAATTCCTTGGAATGAATAAAATTTTCTTTTGCTCCATTTTGATTCGTCTAATTTGCCAACGGCGATTCCCAGCTTGCCGACAGTCACGTTCGTGCTTATTGCGTTAGCGAGATTCAGTAAAGTGAATAAAATTCCTATCGTGCATGGCAGCATCGCGTTTGTAAAATTTTATAGTATAGCTGCGTATCGGATAATAAAGGAGTTATGTGTTATTCATTTACCTATACATTAATAATCGCGCATTGATTAGGCAACGTAGTTCATAAAGCTGGTTATCGTCTGTGTGTCATAACAATTTAATTACCATAATCACAATTAGCTAATAGCAACGTGCGCAACTCATCGCGTGTTTTGTTTTATTATCTTATTAATTTAGACCTTGCGATTTCAAGTCTTGGGTAGCTGATTGCATACTTGACCCTTATTTTAAAACCAAACCATTCAGACCAAAGATTACGAGTGTCTAATCCGAGGGTTTTGCCACATATTTGGTTGTCGGTGTTTATCGATTTTCTCTTTCAATAAATTTCCTTGTTTATTTTTTTTTTTGTTGAATCGCGGTTCTCTTCGCAGAGTGAGAAATGAATCCAAAATCAAACGGGATTCAGTAGGCTCCGAGTTTCTTGCGTCACATTCATCGACGATTAAGCAGCGCCTATGTTAAGGTTATACAGTATTAAACTATCTCGTCAATAGCATGAAATTTAACACCGAATCAGCTGGATGTTGCTATACAAACAAAGTATAATCACACTCTATTCAACCCGTGCTCAATTTTCTAATGAATAATTTCAGCGTGGTTATTGAAGTTTTAAATTAACTTACAATCAGACTTTCCCATTTTTCCATTCACGATCGACCGTTTAGATCTCAGAAAGCACAAGCTGAGAAATATTTCTGCAGCAATCACTCGACGGCTCTGTATTATGTTGTGACTCAAACCTCTGGGAGTAGAATTGTATTGACTTGCTTTCTAGAATGACTCGAACCTCAGCATGATTACGAATACTCTGACTTATACCGGCGACAATGAATTAGTAGTAGAAACTAGGCTATTTCAAGGCTATCTACTATCGAGCTTAATAATGACAAGTAGCGCTTATATACGGAGACTTACGGTGGTTAGAGCCTTAAAAAAGTGTGAACTTTCGATAAGATAGTGTAAAATGTGCTTATGGACATTTGGAAGTAGAAAAAATGTTTGGTTTTCATTGAATTTATTTTATATTATGTGAAACATTTTGTTGCGTAATATTTCATTGAAAATAAGCATTGTTCGATTTGGTAAGATTCGACTTTGGAAAACTTATACACGCGTCATTCTCGGGCCTAGGATTACATTATTCCTCAATGAAACTTTCGTTAACAAGAATTAACTTTTCCCAACTGTTGATTCCGGTTATCATCGACGAAGTTGCCTTCTGTTGGTAACAAACTCGTCCAGAAATTTTTTTCTCGCATAAGTTCTGCTGTCGATGACAAGGCACATGAACTCACAGCCGGTAACCTTACCGACCACGTCGCACACCATCTGCTGTTGGTACTCTGTTATCGATACAATAAAAATTCATCTCAATGTGGGAAAATGTTCAAGTTTGGAAGTTGATTCTTAGTTTTGATTGGGTTCTGTCGAAATTAATTGTCAGTTAGAATTATCATCAAGATATTCGAATTCGTCGATGAATCGGTCGATTATAATCTTCATTGCATGCGACATTATCGAACCAACATTTCTAATTAGATTGATGCCTAAAATTTGATTATTCCGATGAAGTCGACTTGTATATCTCTTCTGAAATTCTAGTTTTTCGTTTTGGCCAATCACCCATATATTTAAGGATATATTCCCTCAAATTGTATCATACATACTCCGCTTTATCGACTGCTCCACTGGGATGGCGTACAACACAGTACATTTCTGAAACATCGATGAAGACCGTTCAAACAAAAATTCGAACGATTATATACGTTCGTTGTTGACTGTTGCCCGCAAACCATGTAGCGTAGACTGCAGTATTCGTACAGTGATCGGTTCATAGAAAATCTGTACTGCATAATTCTTAAAATTTCAGATCTGCAAAAAGCTCACGACATAAACATGTTCTTCGCCATCTCCCGAATAGATTGATATAGGCAATATAACAAAAACACCCCCAACCGTTACGAATGTATCAACAACGCGACGGTTTGCAGATCATCAATAAGAGGCGATCAATATAAGTATTCGTATAGTTTTTGTGACACAGGGTAAACTGTACTTACTTTACCAGACAAACAATCCGTGGGTACTTCAATAAGGTTGATAACGATGAATCGGTTAACTTGAAAACGTTATTCAGAGCAGTAACACTTGGATAGGAGTTTTTCGATAAAACGATTTGCAAAGGTTCAGGAACGACAGAAAAGGGAAGAGAAATTATCAATAATTCACATAATCAGTGCAAATAGTTCACAGTAGAATTTCTAGGTTTGTGAATAGATCACGATTCGTATTTCAAAGAACGGATTCCAAATACAGTGAAAACCGAACAAACGATCGGACGTACACGAAAGATCAACCGGTACGTCGAAAAATGATTTTTTCTGAAGAAGAAATCCACGTTTCGTAGGGTGGGTGAAAATGGGCTAACTACACGGTCTTATCTGAGCAGAATATCTCCCCTGAAATCCAAGAGAATAAAACAGAGATGAAAAGAAATTATTATTTGGGTGACCGAAATTTTTATTAATTTTGGAATACACGTGTATACCTGCAGTATTAAGAGTTTATATTCCAATCAAAGTATAGAAGCTTACACGGTTCGCGAAATATTTTTACCAAAGTTAATTCTGGAAGAGTTGACGAGATAATTTTGCACTCGGATGTAAAAATATGTGTACCGAAAAAGCAGCAGGCAATCCGAATAAAGAAACGAAAATTGCTGGCCAATTACATAGAATAACACGTGTTACACGCACCACTATACAAGGTATTTACCTAACCCCGCGAGCACTGGTCAAATGATAATATCCGATCTGAACGTTTCGGGCGCTAGTATCTAACTCGAGATGTTACACCGACGAATTCCAGATACTGAATGGCATTCAGTATCTGGAATTCGTCGGTGTAACATCTCGAGTTAGATACTAGCGCCCGAAACGTTCAGACCGGACATTATCATTTGACCAGTGGTGGGGGAAGGGGGGTAGGTGGAATCCCTTTCTTTCATTTTCGATGATGACAATTACTTTAAACGTTCGTTGACTAATTCGATAATAAAATACAATTGTGATCGGCTTTGCCTCTTGCAGTCTCAATTAGAGTCTTGACTAAAATTGACCGATAAATCTAACACCTGATTGTGCATTTGAGATTGACAATGAGCAAAGATCGCGAATGGCAGGGCTGTATGTCCTCGTCTGCGGAGTCAAGCACTATTTATTTCTTATCATTTTTTTATTTATTTCTTATTTATAATATTTCTATTACTCATTGATCATTTTACTTATTCTAAATCTCAAATCACCAACTGGCAGTTCGGCGTCTGAAATTCCCCGGTATGGCATTTGAACCTTAAATATCTCCAAGATCACCAACCATCCACGAACTTCATAAACTCCTTCGACCTGGTTCAACAGCAGCAAAACGTGAGTTATCATCATTTTGTGCATTGAATTTTGGTAATGGGATTCGAGTTTCTCATTTCTAAGATTAAGATCACCTCATATCGAACCCCAGTCTTTTTACAATGTCAATGGACTTGAGGCTGACTATAAAACCTCTGAAAATACAATTGCAAAAGAAATGTTGTGGCTTCGAGCAAGCAGACTCGTAGTATTTAAATAGTCTTGGACTAGATCTTAATCTACGAATGGAGGCGCAGTAGAACAATGTTCTGGCATTTTCGGAGATGGACTCTGCCATAAGCTTATACAAGATATCAGATGGTACGAAAAAAACATTAGCAATCGTAAGCACAGATTCCTATGAATAACATCTTGCCAATGCATGAATGCAATTGCTGAATACTTTTAGTATTAGTAGAAAAAGTAGTAAAACTCTTGACTTTCTGCCGACTAATTTCACCAATCATCGTGAATACAATCAACACGAGTTGAAGAACAGAAGCATGCAAATTATTATTTGCGACTTGCTGAGATTGACAATGAGCAAAGATCGCGAATGGCAGGGCTGTATGTCCTTCTCTGCGAAGTCAAGCACTATCTATTGGATGGAAGGTCTTAATCAATCGAATCATACACACGTCACTATTTATTTCGTCACAGCTTAGAAAGTTGAGTTATGAGGGGTATCTTTTGTATCTAGAAAATTTTCGACGTCCTATAATTTATTTGCAAAATTTCAGGGCTGGGTGAAATGCTTTTCAAAATCTATTTGAAATGGAAAATGCAAAATGCTACCATAACTGGAAAGTGAGAAAGTGTTTTCGAAAAGCATTTTAAATCTAAAATGTAAAATAGGTATTTGAAATGGTTTTTTAAAATGTTTTTTAAAAATGGAAACGGACGGTTTGATAATTCGTTTATTGTTACAAAACAGATTGCTTTTACAATGAATTCTGTATAAATTATAAACAGCATCACATATGCGTACAAGTTATTTCATATTTATTCCAGGTTCAAACAAATCAATATTCATATTTCGTGTTTACCATTTCTAGTAATTAGATATTGCCTCAATGAGCGGCTGCCATGCCAATCTACCACAAGTAGTCAAAAATAGAGCAACAAAAAAAAATGTTCGATTTGTATGAAACCCAGTTATAACGCTCAGAAGTTCTTTTCATCGGTATAGGTATACGAATTTGGAATAAAAATGGCAAAATTCGGAATCGCGGATTCAATATGACGGCCAAAAAATGTATTACATCGATGAGTTTCTATCAACTCAGTATTGAACAAATTCCTTCGAAATTCATGTCCGAACAAAAAAGTTTTCTTTCCATGTTCCGGCCGTTTATGCCGCGTGGTTTTCATTCGAATTGTCAGTTGATCTAAGAGCCTAAAAAAGCATTTAGGTATTTGAAACTGTTTTAAAATGGTTAAATGGATGGAGATTTCAATTTGAAATATAAAATCGGAATGGTTACCAAAATTCCATTCAAAATACAAAATGTAAAATGCCATTTTCACTTTAAATGCATATACTTTGAATGGAACCATTTCAAATATTACCCAGTCCTGGGAAAAATACATTATTATTTATTGGCTAACAAGTAACACGCGATAAAGATGAGTAGCTTCCAGCCATTATCAGCTGTTATTACTAACGACATTGTCCCACTGGTAACAAACTCGTCCAGAAAATTTTCTCTCACAGTAGTACTACTGTCGATTACAAGATACGGACCTACAGCCGTTGACATTACCGGCCACGTCACACCCTCAGCTGTTGGTACTCTGTAATCAATATAATAAATAAAAATATAACTGAATGTTGGAAAGTATTCAGGTTTCTAAATCCATCCTGAGATGTAGCGCGTGCAGTAATCGTATCGAAACGCAATCATACATATATTGATCAATTTTCTCACCCATTGATAACAAAACTTGTCCAAAGTTTGACCAGCAGTTTAGCCATATCAGTATTGTTTACCCGGTGGGATTCGGTACTGGGAAATAATAACGACGCGTCGTCGCTATGGGTCACGCCAACGTCGAAGGGATAACGTAGATTTTCTGAATTCGGATCGTATACTTTGTATTCGTATTGATATACGTAAGTGTCCTGGAAAATTCTGTTAACTTTGAAAGTTTCGTAACTTCCAGATTTGTAGGAGAACAAACTGCAGATCTGTGAATTAGGCGGAAAATAATAAAAATGGAACCTTCTGTGACCAAAATCTTCTCTTTTGCCTCATCATAGATTCATCTCAAATTATACATACGTCAATTAGACCTGGAGCCATTGAAGTCAAATCCCAAACTTGGTCGTTCCTAAAGTACGTTTTCGTCAACGTATGCTTAACGCCGCTTGTTATATCCGGGATTCCTGGTCAATACAGAACGATAATTATCCATATTGCGGTTCATCGGGTTCACGTATGATTATACAGACCAATAGCCATTGATTTTAATCATTTAATCAATTTTGATAAGCGTTTTTTCAAAGATAGTGTTGATCGTTGGCTTCGAACTAATGATATTTTAATTGATAAGTTCATTGATCCGCAATTATATTCATCGTACAGCATCAAGATATTAATCTTTGTAGCTCATCGAGTAGAAATCTATATTCAAAACCCGTATGGTGTTTTCACTCTAATCTTGTCGACTAGATTTCTATCCGCAATTCGATCAGTTTAATATTATTACCGATAAGACGCGTCGGTCGATTGTAAAATAGTTTGTTCTTTTAGTTTGCCACTTACCCAGATACTTCAGGGTATATTCTGTTAGATTGTATCGCGCATAATCCGAGTCATCATCGAGCCCATTAGGATGTAGTACGTCATTGTACATTGCTGAAATTTCAGTGAAATTGCTCTAACAAAAATCGTAACAATTTAATAATCTTCGCTCCAATTCTTACCTTTAAACCAAATGCTACCATCGTTTTTAGTCACTCCACCCATCATTGGAAGTTTGAGAAATTCTCCGTTTGCTATCAACTCTTTCGGATCTCCTGTCAGAAATCTTTGATCCCCACTCGTTTGAATAACTGCCATTTGTCCTCTGGCTCTGGTCAAACCGTCATATGCTGTTTCGGCCTAAATTGTTGAAGCATTGATTTCATTAGCTAAAGACGATTGCCCATCAAACATGCAGATCAATTATCAAAGGCTAATTGTAAGTTTCACTCGCCAGGTAATCAGTGGTACAGTTGATAATCTGTTCTACTTCCATAGCCCTCATACAAGTAGCGATTTCACCCGCGTCAGTCGTGTTATCACATCCGCAATAATTTGATAGTATCGATGCCGATCCTATCGGATCATGATCAATTCCGTAAGTTCGAAGGGCTGAGCCACTTTGTAGAATCGTACGATGAAACAAACCTACGCGGGAAAAGATTTTACTCGTGTGAGAGTCAGTACTTTAGGGTTAATGTGCCCGAAATCAATTTGTGCATGAAGTCAGTTGACATTTGTTATACTGATTACGGTGAAAAAATTCTGACCTTCTGTCAACGGGCTTAGAAGATGAAAGTGTACAGATGCAGCTCCCGAACTATGCCCGTAAAGTGTTACTTTGTCTTTGTCACCACCGAAGTATTCGATGTTATCCTGAACCCATTGCATCGCCATTATTTGATCCAAAAACTGAACATTCCCTGGCACATCGTCATTCAGTAAAGAAAACAAACCTAATTCATTGAAAAATTATTGATTGATTATTCGTTGACACCGGCGAATCACTTATAATTTACAGCACGTTGTGCAAAATTGTGAATTCATCAACGTGCTTTACTGGAACAAATTCGAAAATATAAAAGCTTTGAAAAAATTCGGTGTGAATATTCTGACAATTAGGAGATCCGGAAATTATTTGATTCCACCCTATGTAGGTATATAGAGATAGTGCGGTTATATGAGACCTAAGAATCCGAGTCGATACTGTGGAACAACGACGACTAGATCTTCTTCATCTAAAAAGCGGAGGGGTTCGTATAATGAGGCTGAACCTGCCCTGAAAGTCCCACCGTGGATGAAAATCAGAACTGGTAAAAGTGTCGTATCAGAATTGTCGGTCTGTAAAAACGAGGATCAAATCAAATTAATAGGTCTATCGTGAAATCTTGATCGATTCGATTTGATCGATCTGATCTTTCATTAACATTGATTGATTGATTAACAAGCAGAAGACATTCGAATTCTTTGGTGTTTAATAATGCCGCGCATGATTTTGAAAACCTCGAATTTTTTGTATTCGTCATATTTTTGAGTTCATGTGAAAAGTTCTTCATTTTCGAATTTCGATAACAAACCTCGGGAACAAAGACGCCTAGAGTCAAGCAATCTTCGTCGTAGGTACCAGTCGACTGAGGGCAAGCAGGTCCGTGTGACGTAGCATTCAGAGTCCCATTCCACGTAGAGATTTTCACGGGTAGCTGTGAAATTTACGGGACATATTATGTGTCTATGATTATCTCTGGCAAAATGCGAAATTCCCTGTATAGTATACGTTTGTATTCAACATTATTGTCATAACACTGATCGTTAATTAGAGTTCCGTCGTCGAACTAGTGTAGTTAGGGATGTGATCAAGGAATTAAGCACGCAGAAAAAAGTATCGTTGAATGGACCAAAATTTTACTGACTTGACAACAAATTTGGTAGAGTTACGGCCAAGAAAATGTGGAGTTGATTTGACAAAAGCTTTTGTTGATTCAACAAAAAATTTCTATCCACCAATTTCAGTTGAATTAATACAGCAAAATAGTTCGTCGATTGTTGAACAGAATTCTGTTGAATCGACAAAAAATTATCAACAAATTTATTTTTGCTGTATTTGCCAAACTTGTTTTCTGAATGAGTGCTCTAACCCCAATCAATGTTTTTTAATAAATGTGAGTCTGAAATAGTGCAATCAATAGCAAGTGCAGTCTGTCATCGGTTGTGCAGAAATTGGTGAATAGTTTGCTGGTGTATTTATTAACTTGTCCCTATGTTTTAATCAATGTTTAAAAACTACATGTCCTGAGCACGGTCATTGGGCTTGTCTATCGCTTTTTCTCAAGAGCCTCTTGCTTTGAATTGATCGATAACTTTAACACCTAACTGTATATTCTTACGCACGATTGCGTAACTAAGTACCTGTTGGATTTGATGTCGAAAAAACATTGGATCAGACAAATTGAAAATTTCTAATTTACTTTGAAATCCGTTTTATCACGCGGGCAATGCACTTTTGGTACACTCAGAACAAAGTATCGTTGAATGGACCAAAATTTTGATGAATTGACAACAAATTTGGTAGAATTACAGCCAATAAAATGCGGAGTTGATTTAACAAAAAAATCTGTTGTTTGAACAAAAAATTTCTGTCCGCCAATCTTAGTTGAATTAACATAGCAAAACAGTTTGTCGATTATTGGTCAGAATTCTGTTTAATCCAAAAAAAATCACCAACAACATTATTTTTGTTATATTTGTCGAACTTGTTTTCTTAGTGTATGTTCCATATAATCTATGGTACGTGCTGCTTGTATGTAAACGCTGAGAATTTTGTATAATGAATTCGGGGAAAACGACTCGATTGATTGGAATCAAATGTGGGCGGGGAAATCAAGAATTATGGAAAAGGATGACCCGAGAAATTTTCAAAAACTCGACTACTTCCAGTTGCGAAAAAATCGGAGCTTCTTCATCTCTCGTAAGTTATTAATCATTATTGACTTACTCTGAATCTCAGATCACCAATTGGTGGTTCGGCGTATGGAATTCCCCGAAATGCAGAAACCGATCTGTTGCTCCATGGCGTGTAATCTAAAGCACCATTAATATCTCCAAGATCACCGACCGTCAAATGTGTACCGATTCCATAAACTACTCCCAACAGGCCGAGCCAAAGTAAAACTTGGGCTATCATTACTTATTGTGCATTCGATATTGGTTGAGGGACATCAGCTTTCTATTTCTCATAAAAATCTAGCCTGTATCGCACGCGAGTCTTTTACTACTGAGGATCAGCTCCATACTAACTATGCGATCCGTGACGAACCGTTTAAAGAAATGATTTGTCTTCGAGCAGGTGGAAAAGTATATTCGAAATGGAGGGAGGGCAGCTGCTGTTGTGTATTATCGGAGACGAAGTGAACGTTATAATAGGCAGATGTACTAACCACGGAAAATCTTTATCATGGCAGCATGAAAATTGATGGCATTAAGATATGCTGTGTCCCGTCTTAAGGGGGTATGCAAGTCTCAAAAAACAATTCTTCAGTGATTTTGGGTTTTGATACTGTAATGTTGCGAGGACTTTTAGCTTCTTTCTGATTGGTGGGGGACCCCGAAATTCGCAAAATTGACCAAGTTATGGGCATGAGTTATCGCGAACTGTGAGCGCCTCGCGGGGCGCGCGTTTGTTCTTTCCACGAAGTAATAACTTCGTGGTTCTTTCCGCGCTCTTTCGTGTTTCCGGCGGGATTTTGTTTCTCCAACGTGCACTTGTTTTGCATTAGAAACTGTCATAACAGCGTGTTTATTCATTCTGTGCATTACGATGCGTTCTAAAATGAATTTTCATCACTCTAACCTCAAAATCGCAACTTCGTCGCGATTTTCCGACTTTCGTGATGAAAAATATTGATCGTTCCTCATACGTAAAGGCTTTTTGGCTCAATTCGTTACAGCACTCGCCTTCGGCTCGTGCCGTAAACCTCTCGTTTCGCCAAAAAAGCCGTTCCTTAGTCGTGACGAAATGTACTATTAGATCTACCCGTGTAAAAAACTACTGAAACTTTGGGGCTCGTTTTCTCGAAATCACCTTTTTCATAACTGCTGCCACGATTGCAAATTTATACAGTACTTTTATATCATCATGAACTATGCTTCTATGGAATAGATTTTTTTTTCGCCTTTCCATTGCTGTTAGATAAATAAAAACGTTGGTGGAATTTCCGTAAAACGTTATTTAGCTAGCAAAAAAAATTATAACTCTGTGAAATTTCAATTGATCAAAAATCGGTTCCATGGAAGCTTAGCGTGTACCTTGAGCTTCAAAAGCCTAATAGATTTTTTATTTTTAGATGATTCATTTGCCTGGAATCATGGCAGCAAATTTCAACGCCGCTTTTTGCAGACCATTATTCCAGCGGTCATAACACCTACAGCTGCGAAGATGTGATGATTTTTTTTTTTAATTAAAGCTGGGATTCCAATCTTCAAAATCATATTTTTTTTTATTCATGTCACTACACTAACCCCCACGGCATAGCGATTTGAAATTTGTCAACGTTTTATGGCGCTTGAGACTTGCATACCCCCTTAAAACGTCCTACAAGTGTCAAGTGTTCAGAGATTGCAAGGGGAACTGGTAATGTAGCGAACGTGTTGCTGATGTTTGGATTTGTCTGGTAGATGTAAGTGCAAAAAATTCACCTTTTCGTCAAAAAAATCGTAACTAATGCATTTGTTAAAATTTTTTACCCAAGATGAGGCCTGGTGAATTTGCCCATGATAGCCACGAAGGGTTAAAATGAACTATTGACCCGATAACCCAAGCAAAAATCTGTCAGGGTTACACTGTATAGTCGTGATGGGTTCAAACGATCATTTGGAAAGTTATTCTGAAGTTAATCAGCGTTACTGAAATCTGGCTGTTAACTGACGAACGCGAACGTTGAGAGACTTACTATCCTCAATTTAATGGTCTTGTTTCTCTTTTAACGAAATTTATCGAGACTTGGCGATGATACTAGGCATCCAGGCTTATGGATACATCAATGCGATGGGTATGCGCATGAAATACGGGAGAGTTCAGGTTTTCAAGTATTTTTATTCTGCGCTAAGCAATACTCGTTACTTCTTACAGATGAATGTATGAATGTATGGTACATAGACGCATCATAATATTAATAAATAAATATGTTTCGGGTAAGCGGTTGACTAGGTACTGAAATCGTTTCAGAAACCAAGTTTATAGCATTCTTATAGAAAGTTATTCACAACGTTACACTTTTGTTTTTGCTTATTATTATTTCCGTAGTGATATTGATAATTCTGATTAGGAAATAGCAGTAGATGCCGTAGATCTGTTAACACGCGTGAAACCCTCTCGCGCAGCAGCCCAATTTGTTATATTAATGGACTATCGCCAAAAAATGAACCAAAGCATTGTAGCAAAGACTATCATTAACTGGGGTACGGCAGTAGATGCCATAGATCTGTTAACAGGTGTGAAACCCTCTTGTGCAGCAATCGTATGCTCGGATAAATAATTAATGCCGTCGTAAAATTCTTCGTCAATAATCAAGTAAGGCCCAAAGGGGGTGTTCATCGGTTCCCAAGTCTTTCCGTCAGCCACCGGTTTCCTGTGAATGATAAAACAAAACATCCTGCTTATCACTGAGACAGATTTTTCGGTTCGTAATCTTGGAAGAAGTAATTAAACTCGCGAAATTATACCCCGTAGACGCAAAGGTCGCCCATAACTTGACCAGTCGTTTTCCTACAGTGATGTCTTCATCGGATAGATTTTCGAATATCGGAAATAGATAAGGAAGTTCATCGCCATGCGCAACGCCTTTTCCGAATGGCCAATTCGCTTTGATATACCAGGTGGATTTTGTACCGAGATATCCAAATCTGTAGAGGTACGAGGTATTCACACGACTGTTTGACTGTAGCATTCGAAAGACTCCAGCTTTGATTGGTAAAAGCCCACACATCTAATTCAAGAAAATGTAAAAATTTGATTCGATTAATAGTATTCACCACGTATCAGTCTGATTTGGAAATTTTCGAACTGTCCATTACATTAATACTCACATCTATAAGTCCAGGTACCATTTTGGTAAAATTACCAATCTCATCTTCTTTGAAATGATTTTTCATTAATGTTTGTGAAAGAATACCCGTCTTGTCTGTCTCCCCTGAGAAATTGTCAGGTCATTTATATTCCACGTAGAACAAGCATAAGAAAAAAATTGTTGCATAGAGAGAAGAGGTAATAGAACAAAACTTACCGAAATAAGTTGCGATGTAGGACGTCAAATCGTACTTCACAAACTTCGTGTCATTGTCATATCCGAAACGATGCAAATGATCGAAGTAAATCACTTGAAAATCATGAATACGTGAATTAAATGAACTTGTGCATTAGATTTTTTAGCTTGATCATTCACATTAGACGTTTTTAACAGTTGCGTTTTGTCAGTAAAAGGTATCAAGCTCTTTGCACATTATCAATTACTCTACCTGCCAGTATTCCACTGCCCTCGTGCTTAGTCACACCTCCGATCATTGGCATTTGGTTATAATCTCCACGGGCTAATATAGTCGCGGGATTTTCTTCGAGAAATCTGTGAGTTCCAGCTGTTTGGATAACAGCCTTATTTGCCCATGAAGCTGTCTCACCTCTGCCAGGATAAACATGCTGAAATCCAAAATTTGCAGAGTACTTTCGCGCTGCTGAATCATTTCAAAATTGAAAACTGCACGGAAAATAATCTGTGATTTATTCTGGTGATGATATCACTCTATAAAACTTACGTGATATGTGAAGAAACTATGGAGTATAGTTTCAACTTCTAAACTCTTAAAACAAGCAGTAAGACTGGCTATACTCATGTTGTAACAACCAACTATGTTTCCAATATCCTTGGCAGTTTGGACAGGATTAAAGTCTATCGCCCATTCTGCAAAAGCGGATCCACTCTGCATGATAGCTTGATGAAAAAGTCCTACGGAAATGACACGTGATAGTTACTGTATCAATCGAAATGGGAAGGATCTTGATTTCTTACCCTTTGAGAGTGGGCTGAATTGATGAAAATTCACTGACGCCGCGCCGGAACTTTGACCAAATAACGTCACCCTGTCAGGATCACCGCCAAAGTGTCGGATATTATCCTGCACCCATTGCATGGCCATGATTTGATCGAGAAATTGAACGTTGCCGGGGATCTCGTCAGTTTGCAAACACAAAAGACCTGAAAGAAAAGACGAACAGTTTTTTGAAAGACTTTTCAAACGTCTGTTGAAAAATGTTTACGAAAGTAATTGCTAGTGCAGGATATTTGGGTCTTAAATTACTGAATCATCCGATTCTAGTAGCTTTCATGAATAGATCTTGTTTCGGGACAGACGTTTAATCGCTCACCAAATGGACCTAAACGGAATTGCGGCACAACTAGAATCACATCTTCTTCTAAGAGGTGATGTGGCTCGTACAGTTGTGCGAATCCAACCATGAATGATCCTCCATGAATGAAAATCATCACTGGCAAAGCTGCGTGGGAATCGTTAGTCTGAAATTGGCAAAAATTGGATGTGCAAAGTAATACTCCACAGAAAATGACTCGGTGTGATGAATTTATCGTATCTAAAGTCTTCCACTGTAGTACACAAACTTAATTTGCTCTAGAAAATGTAGTAGAGTTATTTCTCATCGTCAGTTCGACCGGAAAATTTAATTTATTATTTCTTCTATATCGATTTTTGATGTTGATTTTAATTTTTCAACCTCACCTCCGGGACGTAGACATTTAACGTTAAACAGTCTTCGTTAGTTCCTGACAATCCCATTATCGTTGCTGTGTTACGAGTTTGTGGGCAGATATTTCCGAATTCGGTTGCATTCAGTTCTCCATTCCAAGTCGTCAGTTTAACCGGCGGCTGTAAGAGAATTTAAATATTTATTCATTCAAAAAATTTCTCAAGCTGCTCTCTCTGCACTTCCGTTTTGATAAGTTATGATATTTCACGAATCAGTAACGAATCAATATCGTACATATTTATTTACAGCGTGAATAAATTGTTTATACCACTTACTCTGAATCTTAGATCGCCAACCGGTGGTTCGGCATAAGGAATTCCCCTGAACGCATAGATCGTTCTGTTTGTCCATTGGGTTGTTTCTTGTAAACCAATCACATTTCCCAAACCATCAACAGTCACGTTTGTACTTAGTCCAAAAGATCCGCTAACGAGACAAATTAAAATTACGCATTGGATCGAGAATACCATTCTCGAGTTTTGGCCGATAATAATTTCGATACTGCTTTACTCTTAGTGAAAAAATCTACTGGGAAATTATTTCGAGAGATCTGTCTCGATTATCTGACCTTCGTATATGCCTACGTAATAACAGTAACGGAAACGCGGCTAAATTAAGATTCCCCGAGATCGTGAGGTCCGTCTCGTCAGCCACCTACTGGCAGTGGCCCATTTTGCATCAGTAACTTGGTAGCTTTAATTAGATACGTCCTAGAGTCGAATGAAAGCTGTTGGATAACTGAGGCATTCACTCGCTGCGGGAAAAACGTTCTTTTCATTAGCATATTCCGCGGTTTTTCCTATTTCAATGTTTCGCGCGGTGGAAAAGAAAAACGCTCGTTTAATTCATCGCACGTTTAAGCATTCGCGATATTCTAAAAATCATCCGATTATTCGTGAGTTTCTGTATCCCAATTAAATAAAAAAAATCAGATTTGGTTTTGTTCAAGGAACGTTTCCATCCTTGTGCTAATGTTTAATGATCCAGATTTTGATACAGTTTTCTACACGATCTTCCATAATTTTATTGCTGAGGTTCACAATCAGTCCAATGGATATTCTCTCTTTTTTATGATAAAATCTTTATTTTTTTTCAACAACTATACGTACAAATTGATATATTTGTGAATGGAATACCTGGTTTTAGCGTAGCATGCTTTATGAGACGTTAGAATCGCAATGAAAAATTTATCTGCGCTGATGAAGTATTATAGGCACCAGTATACCTGAATAACTGCTAATTTTACAATACGGGTTACAATGATTTGATGATTATCCTTTCACAGTTGTATTAATCGGCTATCGCCAAAAAATTGACCAAAGCATTGTAGCAAAGACTATCATTAACTGGGGAACGGAAGTAGATGCCATAGATCTGTTAACAGGCGTGAAACCCTCTTGTGTAGCAATCGTATGCTCGGATAAATAATTAGTGCCGTCGTAAAATTCTTCGTCAATGATCAAGTAAGGCCCGAAGGGGGTGTTCATCGGTTCCCAAGTCTTTCCGTCAGCCACCGGTTTACTGTAAATAATAAAACAAACATCCTCCTTATCGCTGAGACAGCTTTTTCGGTTTGTAATTTGGAAGAAGTAATTAAACTAGCAAAATTTTACCCCGTAGCCGCAAAAGTCGCCCATAACTTGACCAGTCTTTTACCCACGGTGATGTCTTCGTCGGATAGATCTTTGAATATCGGAAATAGATAAGGAAGATCGTCGCCATGGGGAACACCCATTTCGAATGGCAAATCTATGTCAATATTCCACGTTGATTTTGTACCGAAATATCCAAATCTGTAGAGGTAGGATGTATTCACACGACTGTTCGACTGGAGCATTCGAAATAGTCCAGCTTTTATCGGAAGAAGCCCACAGATCTAAGTTGCGGAATAGTAGAAATGCAATTTGATTTGTAGTATTCAGCACAGCTGGTGAGATTAAACATTTTTTAGCTGTCATTTTCATTCAAACGTACGTCCATGAGTCCAGGTATCATCTTCGCAAAATTGCCGACATCATCTTCTTTGAAATGAGTTTTCGTCATTGTTTGTACCAGGATGCCGGTCTTGTCTGACTCCCCTATCAAATCACTATATGAATCACGTCTAGCTTATAAATGGTACACGAGAAAGTGAATATTTTAAATGAAGAATAGAAAACTTGCCGAAATAAGTTGCTATGTAAGGCATCAAATCGTATTTCACGTACCCTGCATCATTGTGAAGACCGAAACTATGCAAATGATTAACGTAAAGAGCTAGAAAATGAAGAAATACAGAAATTGACTCGCTCGAACTCGGCCAGCAAATCCATCCACTACTTCATACATTGAATATGTCTAATAGCTACTCATCTTTTTCTGAAAGTATTTAGTTTTGTTTTGTTTTATTTTCTTTCAAATCGTGATTAATCTACCTGCCAGTATTTGACTGCCTTCGTGTTTAGTCACACCTCCGATCATTGGCATTGGGTTGAAATGTCTCATGCCAAGTAAAGTGGCAGGATCTTTCTCGAGAAATCTTTGAGCCCCGGCTGTCTGAACGACGGCTTTATTCGCCCAGGAGGCTGTCTCACCTTTGTCAGCATATAAATCCTGAAATTAGTAATATTCAAGCATTTTAGCTGTTTTGATTAATTTTAAAATGAATATTCATTCCCGAAATACTCTGTGGCACATATCTGGTAACCTTACTGAATAGGCATCGAAACTGTTGAGTATAGTTTCAACAGGTAAACTCTTGAAACAAGCAGTTAGCCTATGAATATCTGTGTCGTTACAATCAACAAGTGCTGCGATATTCTTGGCGGATTGAACAGGATCATTGTCCAATGCCCATTCCGCAAAAGCAGACCCACTTTGCATGATAGCTTGATGAAAAAGTCCTGCGTAAAGACACGTATAGTCACAGTATCAATTTAAATGGGAAGAATTCTGATCTGTTACCTATGGAGAGCAGACTGAATTGATGAAAATTCACTGACGCCGCACCGGAACTTTGACCAAATAACGTCACTTTGCCAGGATCACCACCAAAGTGTCGGATATTATCCTGCACCCATTGCATGGCCATTATTTGATCGAGGAATTGAACATTGCCGGGGATATCGTCAGTTTGCAAACACAAAAGACCTGAAAGAAAAGACGTACAGTTTTTTGAAAGACTTATCAATCGTCCGTTAAAAAATGTTTACGAAAGTAAATGCTAGTGCGGGATATTTGGGTATTGAATTACTGAATCATTCGATTCTAGTAGCTTTCATGAATAGATCTTTTTTCGGGACAGACGTTTAATCGCTCACCAAATGGACCTAAACGGAATTGTGGCACAACTAGAATCACATCTTCTTCTAAGAGTTGATGTGGCTCGAACAGATGTGCAAATCCTACCATGAAAGATCCTCCGTGGAGGAAAATCATCACTGGCAAAGCTGCGTGCTGATCGTCAGTCTGGAATTAATAAAAATCATGTTGAACATGATTATGCTTCACAAATAATAATTTAGTGCGATAAATAATCGAGTCTAGAGTATCCTACTGTGGTATGAAGACAAAAGATATCCTTTCAATAATTCAAGTATGTAAAATGTTTCTCCGTTTTACTGAATAGTTTCACTCATTTTCATTACCTTGATGTCAATATTTTTGGTGGTTATTCAAACTAGATAGCGTTACCTTTGGGACGTACACATTCAACGTCAAACAGTCTTCGCTAATATTCGGTAATTCCATTAATGATTCTGCATGAGGTTTTTGCGGGCAGGCATTTCCAAATTTAGTCGCTTTTAATCCCCCATTCCAAGTGGTCAGTTTAACCGGTGGCTATGGGAGAATCGGAACATTCATTCATTTGAATAATTTGTCGATTTGCTCTTTGTGTAATTGATTTTGAAAAACTCATGGCATTTCAACAATAAATATTGTAGTTGCTGATAGTTTTCTGAACTACTATTTTGGAGTATAAGAAATTGCAAGGCATAAAACGTACCATATAAATTATTCACACCATCGCCACTTACTCTGAATCTCAGGTCGCCAACCGGTGGTTCAGCGTAGGGAATTCCCCTGAATGCGTAAAGCGTTCGCTTGGTCCATTGAGTAGTTTCTTCCGTGCCGATCACATTTCCTAATCCATCAACAGTCACGTTTGTACTCAGTCCGAATGTGCGGCCAACGAGGCATGTTAAAAATACGTATTTAGTAAGGGAGAGCATTTCCTATTCAAAATTTCACTAATTTTTTTGATAATGCTAGTTACAATTCTAAACTTTCCAACTGCGATACACGTCGCGGAAGATTCGACTGCGGAATGTTTTTGAGAGGAACTATTCATTTTTCGGACCTTCGTATACGTAATAGCTGCCTCAGGAAGACATCTAAATTAAGACAACCGTGGATTACGAGTATGTCTCCGTTTAGTTCCAATCGCCAGCCGCCTACTGGCAGTGGCCCATTTTGCAACTGTTGGCAGCTTTAATTAGATCCGTTCTTGATGTGAATGAAAGCTGTTGGATGGTCAAGGCACTTCCTTCTGGCGGACAAAATGTTGCATTTTTGGGATACGCTGCAGATTTTCTAATTGCAGCTTTGTCCCACAGATGCCAACCCCATTGAATACGTTATTGTAATTAGTATAACGTCACACGTGTAACGTTCTACACGATCGATTCGAGTTTACTTTGATGGGAGAAAAATTCTATTTGAGCACAGAATCAAGTCCAGTTTTCAATCATTCAGAAGCTGAAATATTTCGTTTCGCGAATCATTTAAATTGTAGTTTAGGTATGTCTGAATAAGTATAAGTTTCATTTTGAATTGAGTAAAAATTTCATTCTTCGATTTACGAATAAAACTGAACTGATTGTGAATCTCAAATGGGCCGAAGGCTAATGATTTCAATGTAGCTTAGATCATGAAATATCCAACGCTGAATCAAAAATGTATCCGTACTAATGAAATATCCGTACGAATAGCAGCTCACAATGTGAAACTTTTGATAGCTGCTTGTTTGGTGCTGTAGGACATCTCATTGCAGAACCATATCAATTAACTATCCGGAAAAAAATCAATTGAAACCTTATAGCAAAAATTACCAAATTGATTGTATAGCATTCGAAAGACTCCAGCTTTCATAATAAAAATCCCGCAGATCTGATGTATGTGAAGAGACTAAACCGAGGTAGCTCATTGTTCAAAACAGTTCATAATTCGGGTTGAGCTCCATTCCGGAACTTCTTTATTCCATTTTGTAGAATAGCTCACATCTGTGATCATCCGAATGAATGTACAAATCAATACCGTCACAATTAGGTAATACAATTTGTTGAATCTGTACGACATATGCTTACGTATGAAAAGTTGATTTATATTCGTTCTAATTAATTCCGAGTAATTATATCTCCGTAATTGTAATTCGTATCTGTCGTAATTGTCAGTCAATCGATGCAGTAATTTACTTTGTAATTTATGTTTATTCTGACTCTACAGGTACAATTGGACACTGTATTGAAATTAAATTAACGATACAGGGTAGCTTGAGATTGCAAAACTGACTGAGGTTTGATCCAAATTTCTTTTATTTCATTTCGGACACAAAGCATCCTATACATCTATGGCGATTCAATATTAGATTTACATACATATCAATTGCCATGGCGTAATTATTATAATTCAAGTCTCAATTAATGGTGAAACTTTTTATACCGGTAAGGCATGTGACTGACGAAACTTGATACATCGAACACTTAAAAATGGGAGTCCTAACTCCTCTTAACACAGAAATACATTCAAAATACTGTTAGAAATTATTCTTCTACTATTCTTTATTTTAACTATCTATAAATCTTCTGATATAATATGCCTACTATAGTTGAGAAAAGCACAGAGTGTTTAATAAACACTATCGTATGGCTGGTATCATAGTCTGAAAATAGACCATAGTGTTGCGGTAAAGACTATCACTGCCTGAGGAGCAAAAGCGAATGCCATGGATCTTTCGACGGCCGTCAAACCCTCTTTCAAAGCGATTGTATTCTCGTTCAAGTAATTAGTACCGTCGAAGAACTCTTCGTCAATAATTAAGTAAGGACCAAAGGCGGTGCTCATCGGTTCCCAAGTTCTGTCGTCAGCTGCTGGTTCCCTTTAGAAAGTAAAAAAAAAAAAATCCTTCGTTACCAACGGAGAAAATTTGACGGTTATGATCGAGTCTTGAAAATGAAGATGAACTCTCGGCATCTTACCCGGTTATGGCAAAACTCGTCCATAACGAAACCATCCGTTTGGCTACCGTCAGGTCATCGCCCGACAATTCTTCTGCGTTCGGGAATAGATAAAACAGATCATCAGAGTGTCCAACGCCCGTTTCGAATGGCAATATAGTTGCCAGAGAGCTGAGTGACCGTTTCGCACCAAAGTATCCAAAACTGTACAGGTACGATGTATTTACACGACTGTTTGCCTGCATCATTTGAAATACTCCAGACTTGAAGGACAAGACACTGCATATCTGTCGGGTAAAAGTAGAATATTGATCTTTAAGCTTTTGCAAAAATATACTCCGCGATTTATTCTTTCCCGAATTTCTCATTCGCACTTACGTCCGTAAGTCCGGGAACCATTTTCAAAAAATCACCGATGTCTTCTTCGTTGAAATGCGAGTGAAGGAACGTCTGTGAAATGCCACCTGTCTGGTCTGTCAATCCTGTAAACATTCATCAATAATTGATACGTAATCTAGTAGAATATGTTTGGAAAGAAAATCACAAGTGATACAGTTTTCTCAAAAAGTCAGCTTACCGAAAGAGGATACTACGAAACTCGTCAAATTATACTGGAGGTAGTCCGTGTCACTGGCTAATCCAAGTGGCAAAAAATAACCCAGGTAATATGCTGGAATCAGGCAAAAAAAACAGAGAGAGATATAGAGTTGATGAAATCTTGACACTGTTATTTATTTTGAATATAATGGGGGTAATTCATTATCGGACTTACTTGCGAGCGCGAAACTTCCGTCATGTTTGGTTGCACCTCCGATCATCGGCATTTGACTGTATTCAGATCTTGCCATCAACGTCAGAGGATCTTCCTCGAGGAATCTCTGAGTTCCTGCTGTCTGAATAACGGCACGGTGTCCACCGAAGGATGAGAGTCCCAGGAGAGAGTACATTCCCTGAATATCGAATTAGCCAGTTCAATTAATTGTCTCAAAGTGAACAGTCCCATAATGCTTACCAAATACGTGTCGAATCCATCGAGTATAGTTTGAACATCTAATCCTTTGAAACAAGCAGCTAGTTCAGTGGTGTCAGTGTTGGTACAACCAACGACAGCTCCCAAGTTAGCGGCAGTCTGAAGAGGATTGTAGTCCATAACCCATCCTGCAAAGGCACTTCCACTCTGGAGTATAACTCGATGAAAAAGTCCTGTGTGATCACATTGAGATTATAGAGACAGGTGCCAACAATCCTGATGTTTCATCTGCACGTAATTCGATTTTTTCACCTTTTGAAAGCGGACTGAATTGATGAAGGTTCACTGATGCTGCACCGGAACTTTGACCGAACAGTGTCACTTCGTCTGGATTACCGCCAAAGTATCCAATGTTATCCTGAACCCATTGCATAGCCATGATTTGATCGAGGAACTGAACGTTTCCGGGAATTTCATCAGTTTGTAAACATAACAGGCCTGGAACACGTTGCGTATTGTGAAGATGAAAGACGATTAGAGACGTGACTCAATTAATTATCCTGCAACATCTGATCGCGAGACAGTATTTCTGTTTCGAGCGTATTTTATTTGCCAAATGATCATCTTCAAGTTTGTCTCGTCAATTGAAGTGTGATTAGAGTATGTGTATGTAATGCAATTTTTAACTAGCCTAAACATCATCTTCATGTGCTAGTGATGATCTTATTGTTGGACGTGTTTTCGATGAATATATTTGGCGGTGTGGGATTGAAATTCCGAATTTCAAAAGCTGCGGAAGGTCGACATTCCGAATTTTCATACTATCAACTCACAGCTATTAGAAAGATTATTTCCCCGAAAGTCTACGTAGCCAAGTTGAAAAACTCCGAATCGAAAAACATCGAAGGTTCAAAATTCCGAAAGCTAAGGATCCGAAAGGCCAAAACTCCGAATCTCGGGATTTGCTTATGCAACGTCGTTTATGTTACAGAGCTTTGTCATGAGCTTCCCTTAAATTTGCAGATTTTTGGACTTTCTGAGTTTTGAACTTTCGGATCTGTGAGCTCCCTGCATTTCTACTTTTCGAAATTTGCAAGTCCTGTACAGAAACTTAGAATCGCGTCTGAAATAAATTCCGAAGTTTGACCGTTCGGAACTTTTGGAATTTGGAATCTCAATCCCAATCCTATAATCTGGCGTTTGTCACGCATGTGATAAAGTATAGTACAGAATTACGGAGCATATTCATCATATGGATGAAATGATTCAGTCCCGTGGTATCCTATACACGTGAAAAAGATAATAATTGATCGAAGGTTGTCGGCTCATCGGTTACCCTGTTATTACAAAAGTCGATAAAGCATCGGGCTGATATAACCGGATAGGCGAAAGATAATATCTGATCCGTGTCATAGTAGCCTTCAGCAATTAATTCACGAACAACGATAAAGTTCCATATATGGATGATTGACCGGCTTCTGAATGCGATTATCAACAAAATCCAATCATTCTAGACGGGTAATGATGCAGCTGTGGTTCTAGATTTCACAATTGTTTCATCCCTAGGAAATACTTCGATGAATTTTATCACTGACAATGAGATAGGTTTTTTTTCGAAGCAATTATCAGCCAGTTATTACCTAATGGTCCCAGACGAAATTGGGGCACTACGAGAATCACATTTTCTTCCAGAAGAAAATGTGGCTCGAAAGATGACGCATATCCGTTCTTAAAGGTCCCTCCGTGGAGCCATATCATTACCGGCAAAGTTGTGCTTTCGTCGTCCACCTAAGGGTTTGGAAATTTATTAAATTCGATATTTGATTGACTTACAAAATACAATGCAATATCCTAATATGATATCCCTTCTAAGTAAAATCACGCAAAGTTTTTCTTTCGAAGAAAATCGTCAGATTTCCACCGATTCAACATTCTTAGAAAATAAAAACAGTGCGATTGATTAAATGAAATGTACTTTCACAATCAGAGGAATGCTTTTGGAAGAATTTGTCACTTGTATGTGTACCCTTCCTGTTCTAAAACCTCAAATTTTTCTAAATATATGGTACATTATTCTGGGGTATAACTATATATGAAATGACTTTTTAGATTTCTGAATTACTCTTTACGTCACCTCAGGCACGTATACGTTTAACGTTAGACAATCTTCCGTATCGCTAGACACCGTCGATGAACTCGAAGTTTCTGCATTTTGGGGGCAAACATTTCCAAATTCTGTACCGTCCAAACTACCGTTCCATGATGTGATCTTGACCGGTGGCTGTGAAACGATTAAAAGACAAATTTTAAATATTATAGGAGTAAAAAATCACAAAACCTAATGATTAAACAATTACATTACGTCACTTACCCTGAATCTTAAATCTCCAATCGGTGGTTCAGCAAAAGGTATTCCTCTAAACGAGTATATCGTTCTGTTAGTCCATCTAGTAAATTCTTGCAAACCAATCACGTTTCCTAATTCGCCAACTGTCACGTTTGTACTCATCGATAAAATACCGGCGAATAATTGAAACAGTACAAGTATTTTACAAACGGTTGACATTTTCACACACGTGCTGCGATACTACTGTATATAATTATTTACGTTTAACGTTTTGTTATCTTTCTTGTCTTTTTCCCCCCCTTCTCCTTTATTGTATTTATTTATTCAATTATTATTTTAATTATTTTTTTTTCTTCTTCTCTCTCGTGTGATTTACGATACTTTCGACTTTTCGCTACGCAAGCGTACCTCCGACTGAAGGACCACCAATTGCTCAAATCTGTCAGGTGGTTACGATAACGATTCGTTATTAGTGTCACGGCTCGCTTCAAAAAAACTATTAAACTCCGTGTCGAAGCACGAAGCAGTTGATGTTAAACACTAGATAACACTTTCTGCATATTATAATATAGGTATAGGTGCAGTACTTGGCATTGTTATCATTATTATTATTATCGTCATGATTATACCATCAATCATAGGATTATCGTTACATTATTGTACTTAAATTTGACAACTACTGAATTAGTTATCAATTAATTTATTTATTTATCTCCCCGGTACCGAAAGGGTAAGGAAAAAAAATTTGAAAAATGTTAGAAATTTATAAATGAAAATACCGTACGACTATATAACTTCGAATGTAGTAGAGTAAAGCGACTAATCGTCTTTTGATCATGGTTATAGTGAGGTGGGAGAAGCCGGTTCAGTGTCGTACGAATAAAGTTAGTCGTATGTGTTTTGTACAAGACCGTGTGGCCTAATGGATAAGGCGTCGGACTTCGGATCCGAAGATTGCAGGTTCGAGTCCTGTCACGGTCGTTAAATCAAATTTTTTTTTTCAATCCAGCATCCTTCTTTTTCAATGATTATAATCAATTTTGTTCGCTTCACTTGAACGGAAAAACGTCTTGATTGCGATATTCGTGATCTTTTGATAATAAATAATTTTTGAGTTTATGATTATGCAAATGTTGGATTTTTTTATACCTTTCGCACGTATAGTAAAACGCTATATCATTCTAGGTTACATGAACGTTTTATCCACTTATTATTAGTTGCGGTAATAAACGTCTCTTATCTTTCGGCTATCTGAACAAATTTCCTCTCCTTATCTCTTTTGCTGATATTATATAAGCTACGCGCGGTATGAACTTCGGTTTATCACCGTAAGCCCCTGATCGATAGGCAACTCAAGTTACAGGATAATTACTCGAGTAATTTTCGTTCTTTTTTCTCGGTCAGAGATTTTATATTCTACTGCAACTCCGTTGAAATTTGCGATGGGAAATTATAATTCGAGAATTATTTCGTTTGGTAATTAAAATCGCTGGTACTCTATAATAATTTTTTATTTCTCTCTCCATGTTCAATGAAGCAAGAATACCGAGATCGCTGAGTATAGAAGCTTTTATAATTTCAGATTATATGTAGAAAAATTGTTTTTATGTATACAAAATTCGCGCGTATCATTCTCTTTCGAATTTCATGCAAATTCGTCTACGACTTAGTCCTTGAGATTCATTACGGCTGAAGCTGATTTGTCGTAACCTATTTTTTTGTTCGAACCACTTACATGATTCTTATGATTCAGAAATAATTATAGTCGTAATTTCGGTCTCCGCTTGCTTGTCCACTTTTGTCATCGTCAATCATTCGAGATTCTCTTTATGAATATTGGCATTTCACGCGCGCGCCTCATGTCAATTGTTTTTATTTTTATTTTTTATTTTTACAATATTTGTCACTTTTTCAACACCAACTTTCAACTTTGCCGTTCTCCCCCGAGTAACTACAGAGATCGCCATGTGCTTGTTAGATTCGGCATGTGATTCTGCGATCCCGAAAATGATAAAAGAGACAGAATGGTGAAGAATATATTCAATAAGCGACCAGGTACAACAATACAACTGAATTATTGGCAAGCAAATAAGTATAAAATCAGTAGATCAACGACCAGGAATGAGACGATGATATTACCAAAAGTGTGCGAGAAAATCAAATCTGTGGCTGTGACATGCTTCAATGAACTGCCAAAAGATCTCGAAAATATAAAGTCCATGAATGCTAGACAAAAATTAGAACACTACGTGAAACATAAGTCTGTTCAACTATTATGGTTACATATTTTCGATTTTCTTTTTTGCCATAGGTTCCGGAAAAGCCGAATACATCCTCTACATGCTACATTGCGAAGATGGGTCACCCCATGCTTTTGATTGCTGTAAATTATCGATTACGCACTTTCTCTACGTAAGTATTATAATTAGATTCACATTATTCAAACTAATGAATCGAATGAAATTTTTCTTTGCTTTTATATTTCTCTTCTCTTGAGTATTTATTCGTATGTATTACAATCCTATAAAATATATCGTATTACATCGATGTATCAAATCTTAGCAAGTTGAATGATTTGTATAAAATTCAGTATTCGATAGAAGTATTCTAGCTATTCCATGGAGATAATGCTTTTGATTATTATCCTATTTATAATATATCCATATGAAAAATTGTTGAGTTGGAACACTTCAATTCAGTTCCTCATACGTCTATGAAATTATTTTCAGCTTATTGAAATCGATTTTTGTTTAAAAATTACAGGAGCAAAGATATTGGAATGCTGCAGGCAGACGTCGCATACGAATCGATGAACTTGACGGTATGAAACAGGATACAGGACTTACTCTTCATCGCGTTGATGAGACCATCAATCATTAAGGCGTTCTAGAATTATATACCATTGTCACAATTAGGGAGGTGTAAAAAAATAATAGAAACTGAGATGCGGTATTGATTTTGAAAATCGTTTATTAAGTCTGTTTATCGTTTTCGAATCATGTAATACAGTACGGAATACAGTGTATATTTGTCTAATCGAGATAAATATAGGATAATATACGTACGCAATTTATGTGACTACTTTACCAGTCTGATTCACGCGGAATTCTTCAATTTCACAACATTTGTAACTATACATAATTCAGTAAATTGAGGTACGGAGAGCAGGACCCGATCCAATTCTAGCAAGTTGCAAGAATCTCTCTTGATGGAATTTGACGAAGAAGAATTGCACAACAATCAGCACATATATCAAACGCTTTGATGCGAGCTTAAAACTTCATGGACTGTCATCCGCCGTTGCTAGGACAAAATAAATACCAAGACCAAGTTCATGAAATAAATACCAAAACCAAGTTTATATCTCCGTTCCAAGCAAGCCAAATTTTTTGTAAATTCAAATTGCATGGATTTATTTCCTCTATCTGACGAGTGGTGATATGGACTCATATTGGCGGTGCGATTATCATATACGTAGGGTTAGTTTTACGAATATTGAACGCTGGCATTTGGCTATCTGAATAATGTCTATCGCTCCTGATCGAAATGAATTTATAGCAATAAAATATAATATTAGCCGTAGCTGCTCCATTGACTTCTATGTTTAATATCAATTCTTTTTATGACTCATAGAACAACATTCAAGTGAAGTGCAAGCGAAACTACAAGTTTAGTGGTCCATTTCTCTCCATCAGTTAGGTACAGATAGAGATTTTTCTCCTTTACTTACCCCGAATTACTTAATGTGCACTTGTACTTATGGAGATTGTTGTAAGTTGCTATATTTACATTGTGGAAAAACAGGGAATTGAAAGTGTATGATTGTATGAGAATGATAAAATAGCATAGATAGTAAACTTCCTGATATTTACTGAATGAGCTTCACTCGACCGATGTGTACAAGAGCAAGTTAATTCATCAACGCACTAAGAGATCCGACTTATGGTCGGACTTGGCAATATCTCAGTATACCTATAACTAAATAAAGTATTATAAATGAATAAAAATTATACCTATGTGAATTACATTGTGGGAGAACAAGATATTAAAATGAAGGAACTTTTTGTTATCAAAGCAATGACTTTTATTATTTCCTAATGATAAAACTCGACTTGGAAAATCGGAGATTATTGCTTTCGGGGTGGCGTTTTGCGCCTGAGTATACGCAACCCGCGGAGCATTCCGGTCTTTGTAGATCTATATAATTTCATTGACGGTTGCGCAACGAGCCAGGCATACGCAAACCCGAGCGTGACTAATATTCCAGCGCCATTCGCTCCAGAGATATCGTTGGGGTAGCATCGAAAATTTTCTTCCTAAACAAAAAGCTCCTATCTGTTCGTTACCGGGAACGAGGACAATGTATCGTTGATTAGTTATTGAATGGACCTAAAAATGAGAATGACGGTCGAATGAGAATATTGCATGCCTACAAGGACACGGAAACGGATAGGGACGAAAGTCGAAGACTGCCGACGGAATCAGGACGAAGACTGAGTGTGAGAGAATAGGAGCGGAAGCTCCGGAAGGTGAAAGCGGTAGGAGATCTCCAGATTCTGAAAGCGTAAGTTCCGCACATTCCAAAACTCTGTATTATTCCTATATTCAGAAGATTTCGAAACTTTTCAGATTGTTGGAAGAAAGGACAGTGGTACCCCTTCTCTGTTTTTCGGCCGAAAATATTTTTTGTCGCGAATCGAATGATACAAATGATATTCTTAGAGGAAATCGCCTGCTGATCTCGGGCGTATTTCGTGCGTTTTACAGTAGTATTCATTTTCCGAGAGTTCGCTGTTAGAATTTCCAAATTCGGAACTAACTGCAATACGCGCGCGGTTGCTGCAGTCTGATTCACGACGATCGCAGCTACAGACATTTTTTTTCCACTTGACTGTGGATTTCGCTTGAGTTTTCGAATGATGACTCCTTCTTTATTAATTGGCTGGTAATCGGTGAATAGCGATTCTATAATCATCAGTTGTGGGGGAGAGGGGGAGCACCCTTCCCCCACCACTGACCCGAGCAACGGTCATCTGATTACCGATCTGAGCGTTTAGGGCGCTGGTATCTGATCCGAGATGTGACACCAACGAGTTCTAGATACTGAATGCCATTCAGTATCTAGAACTCGTTGGTGTCACATCTCGGATCAGATACCAGCGCCCTAAACGCTCAGATCGGAGCTCGGGTCATCAATAAATATCTCGTATATTAGTTGTGCGTGTAACGCGTGTGCACTTGGCTGGCAATTTTCCTTTCTTTATTCTGATTACCCGCTGCATTTTGGCCAAAAATTTCAATATTCAAAAGCTAAATTATTTCATGAACACTGCCAGTGATATATGATTGTGATGAAAAGATTTCGCTGGCTGTGTATGCACGTGCATTCGGAAAATAATGGAAATCTTGGACGTCCGAATAACATAACTTCTCTACATCTCTCTCTTTATCGTGAGATTATCGTTTATGAGATATTAGCCCGAACGAAGCTGCGTGGTTCACTGATTTATACGTGGGCAATTACTCGCCATCCTAAAAATTTCATTGAGTGATTTTCACTAATTGTGTGAATTGCTAATTATTTTTCTGAGTTTATCTTATGGAACAGAAGCTACGCGAATACTCATTGATCGCCTATTATTGACGATTTGCGAACTCATTGTTGATGCATTCATAACGGCCACGGGTATCTCCTTTGTGTCTCAATTTTATTCGGGAAAAATCTGGAAACGAAAAGTCACGGAAATCGGTGTGTCGAATTTGATGTCGTTGCTTTTTGGGTGAACATACTCTTCCATTCGAGTCCCTAATTCATATCTCGTCAACTCTTCCAATAATAATTATGGCGAAAAGATTTCGCTGACCGTGTATATGCGTGCATTGAAAAATTAATGGAAATCTTTGTCGTCCGAATAATAACTGCTCTTTATCATTGATTTCAGATGGGATGTATTTAGCCCGAACAAGGCTGCATGGTTGACCGATTTTTACGTGGACGATTCGACCACTGATGCCCTGAATTGCGGATCGTGCTCTATTATCACAATCCTGGAAATTTCATTGAGTGAGTTGCAATGATTATGTAAATTGTTGATGAGTTTCCTCTCTTCCTCTGTCGTTTCTGGATCCTTGCGAGTTAACCGATTCAGCGTCATGCACCTTATTGAATAGCCACCGAGTGTTCATCTCGTGGATTGAATACTGCAGTTTACTCGGCAGTGAAACAAAAGCTAAGCGACTACTGATGGATCGCTTATTATTAACAATTCGCGCACATTTGTTGATACATTCACAACGGTGATCTCGCTTCGTAACTCTATTCAAGTTTACAAAAATTATATAATGTCTTGGAGTATTTAAACGTGACTTGCTGATTCTGAATCTGGAAATAAATCATACGATTACCCTTCGTTTTGACGTAAGACCTTTGGGGCTAACAATACTATCCATTCGAAAAATGAAATACAATCAATCACTTCTTAACGATGCGAAATCTCGTTGGAATATTGATATTCCTAACAAGTCCGAGATTTCGTAATCTGAAACAAAGTGTGAAAATCTACTCATAACTCATATAACGACTCATTTTCGTACAAACGTATTCCCTGAAAATATCTTATACACGCATGATTCGTTTTTCTAGTTTGTCCAACAACCGCCGCTGTTTTTTCCGAATTGTTCGAATAGCCACAGCTGATCGGACGACGGAGTATCGGAGTTTAGAAGGAGACTGGAGATCTTCGGAGAAATAAGTCGTTGCCGATGTCGGAGATATCGAAAGAAAAATAATCGTCCGGCAATCGTAGGTAAGTCCGTCAATTGAAATCTATTCAATTCACGCCATATCTGTGAGCGATACTTGTCACGATTCGTTCTCCTCCACCTATACCCAGTCACCCTTCGTAAATGGACGAATGAATGAATAATTGGATAGGCGGAAACACAGACTCCAGAGACTCTCGGGACGAATTCGCGTGAACGTTTAATCAGCAAGCTGCTGTGATTTTTCTCGTCAGAAAATTCGTCCGAATCATGGCTAAGGCTGTTTCGCTGAATATATGTTTCTCATGGAGAATAAATATGCGGGATAATTATATTTATTTGTATAATATTGTTTGAAACAAATACGTAAGTTTGTAGGCTGTCCTCGTTACGTCCAATCTATTTTGGTTATTTTCTTCAATTCCGCAAACAGTGTCTAGTGCGATGTGATAGTTACTCAAAATCTAACTACCGAATTCGTAATTTTTTGCTTCGGTTACACTCTCCATGGGCAACGTATAAAGAAGTATTCAACAGACGAAAAAATCCTCAGATATTCAGATTCGAAGATTGTGAACTGGGTGGTCGAGTGAATGAAATCTTACCTACGATGAAAGCGACATGTTACACTAGGTTTTATTTTAGTTACAATCGGCCGTGATTTCTTAATCGCTTCCGAGTATTTCAATGTTTGATTTATATGATTCATGTTGAATGTTTAGATTGGAAAAAGATGTATCAGGAGTTTGACCGAATAAATGACTCGAAATTTGAAGAAAATGTTTTGTGACTGCATTGTGTTCTGGCGTTATACCCTCGAGTGGCCCCTTGAGATGGAGGAAATGAAGTAGCCGGTTTTACTTCGATCATGCCTCGTCCCTGTGCAACTCGCGAGCCGGCAGCAAACTCCAGTAACAGAGTTGCATAAAACAAGCCGAATTCTCCGAAGTGGAATCCGGTTCGCAAAATTCATCATTCCTTCTCGAGGCATCGTCGCGGGAGTAACATTGAGATTTTCTTCCCCAAGAGGATAACTCACATCTAATGCATAACGAGGACTGGGACAGGGATTGGAGCCTCCTACTTAGTTTATAAATGATAGAAAATTTCCCTCGCGGAACAGAAATTCCGAGCCGTTCTTTCACCTCAGTAATATCTCCGCCGCTAGGCCCGCTTGACAGTATCTGCGGTAAGGTCTTACTCTCGGTGATCGGGAACAGAGGCGGGAATAGAAATGAGGTTTTGGATTGGAATACATTCCCCTTCCCTTCATTCCCGTTACCTTTCCAATTGTTATCTAATAGTATAACCGAAGCTAATATAATCTGAATGGGATTGTAACAGGGGATTGAGATGAAATAAAATTTCTTCGTATCAAAGTAATGAATTTTATCATTTCCCATCATATAGTATTCAACACATACATGGTACAGAATTGGAAACTACTGCACTTGAGGGTGCATTCTGCGCAGCAGCACATGCGACCCGCGGGTCAATTCGTTCTTTACAGATATCCAACTTCATCGTCGTCGGCAGCTTCACCCAGGCTACGCTGTTCGCTGATCTACCAGAACCCAAGCGAGTCTGATTATATATCTATCACGATTAGCTCCAGAGGCATTGCATCGCCGGGGTGGCATCGGGATGTTTCTCACTGAGAGAACAGCAGGGAAAGGGACTTGGTTCCCCGAATTAGTTCAACAATGAAAATATAGTAAAAAATAGAAATAACCCTCATCGATGAGGATAGAGATAGGGATAGGGATTGGGGTGAGAGATCGGCACCCGGAGCCACGGCAGGAGCCAGCGGAAGAATATCTCCGAGAGTAATCAGAGTACCAAATAATAAGTTCGCGAAAGTGGCGGGGGAAATCCACCGAGTCACGCAGCTGATTTGCCTGCGTCATTCGAGCTCCAGTCGTCTTCGGTGTAACATCGGGATGTCTGCTCCGTGAAAAAAGTAGCTGCTCTCTCGTCTTTCTCTACCTGCCAACGGTTTCTCTTCGTATCGTTTTCGAGTCATTCACCAACTGCCGGCATATTAACGGGAAATAAACAAATTCGATACTCGGCGAATTGCTTTCACTATCGAATTCAAAGGTTGCGAAATTATGGGACAAGACGGTCCCCGCGAAGACGAGGTTCCGGACTCGGAACCAGCTCCCACCTCCCGGGGACACCGCCACCCCGCGCCATCTTAACATTCCCCAGGACCGACCATGTTCCGCGCTTAATACAGACGGTATTCCATGCTTAACACGGTACGGTATTCCGCGCTTAACACGGTACGGTATTTTACGCTTAACACAGTACGGTATTTCGCGCCTAACACAGTACGGTTTTTCGCGGCTAACACAGTACGGGATTCCGCGCTTAACACGGTACGGTATTCCGCGCTTAACACGGTACGGTATTTTACGCTTAACACGGTACGGTATTTTACGCTTGACACAGTACGGTATTTCGCGCCTAACACGGTACGGTATTCCGCGCTTAACACAGTACGGTATTTCACGCTTAACACAGTACGGTTTTTCAAGCCTAACACGGTACAGTATTCCGCGCTTAACACGGTACGGTATTTTACGCTTAACACAGTACGGTATTTCGCGCCTAACACAGTACGGTATTCCGCGCTTAACACGGTACGGTATTCCGCGCTTAACACAGTACGGTATTCCGCGCTTAACACGGTACGGTATTTTACGCTTAACACGGTACGGGATTTTACGCTTAACACGGTACGGTATTTTACGCTTGACACAGTACGGTATTTCGCGCCTAACACGGTACGGTATTCCGCGCTTAACACAGTACGGTATTTCACGCTTAACACAGTACGGTTTTTCAAGCCTAACACGGTACGGTATTCCGCGCTTAACACGGTACGGTATTTTACGCTTAACACGGTACGGTATTTTACGCTTAACACAGTACGGTATTTCACGCTTAACACAGTACGGTTTTTCAAGCCTAACACGGTACGGTATTCCGCGCTTAACACGGTACGGTATTTTACGCTTAACACAGTACGGTATTTCGCGCCTAACACGGTACGGTATTTCGCGCTTAACACAGTACGGTATTCCGCGCTTAACGCAGTACGGTATTCCGCGCTTAACACGGTTCGGTATTTTACGCTTGACACAGTACGGTATTTCGCGCCTAACACGATACGGTATTCCGCGCTTAACACAGTACGGTTTTTCAAGCCTAACACGGTACGGTATTCCGCGCTTAACACGGTACGGTATTTTACGCTTAACACAGTACGGTATTTCGCGCCTAACACGGTACGGTATTTCGCGCTTAACACAGTACGGTATTCCGCGCTTAACGCAGTACGGTATTCCGCGCTTAACACGGTTCGGTATTTTACGCTTGACACAGTACGGTATTTCGCGCCTAACACGGTACGGTATTCCGCGCTTAACACAGTACGGTTTTTCAAGCCTAACACGGTACGGTATTCCGCGCTTAACACGGTACGGTATTTTACGCTTGACACAGTACGGTATTTCACCCCTACACAGTACGGTATTCCGCGCTCAACACGGTACGGTATTCCAAGCTTAACACGGTACGGTATTTCACGCGTAAGGCAGACAGCAGGGCACACGCACATCGCGCGGGGACGGGGAGGCGAAACCATCCCCCACCTTGGGGGATGGCTCCGGGGAGAGGGAGCGGAACCACCCCCGGCCTGGGGGTGGTTCCGGGGAGGGGATGGGAGGCGAAACCAACCCCCTCTTAGGGGGGCTGGTTTCGGGGAGGGGAGGGGAGGGCAGTCCCTGTCCCTGGAGCAGTCCCACCAGGGAGCTGGTCCCGAACCTCATCCTGGTCTTGTCCCCATCTCCATCTTCATCTTCCTATTCCAATCCCCTGGCCTATCCCCGGAGTGAGCCCGAAGGCTGGGTTCTCCGTGGGGATAGGCCAATAGGGATTGGAATAGGAAGATGGAGCTGGAGATGGGGATAAGACAAGGATGAGGTTCGGAACCAGTCCCCAGTATATTGGGACTGGTCCAGGGACAGGGACAGGAAGGGAAAGATCCCCGTTACTGTTCCATATGGTATTTCTATCTCTGTTCTCGGTCTCCATGAGTTAGACGTTACCAGGTACTGTCAACCAAGCCAAGAGTTCGAGATACCAATTGGAAAGGCAACGGGGATCGAGGGTAAGGGAATGTATCCCAATCCGAAACCTCATTTCTATTCCCGCCTTTGCTTCCGATCTCCATGAGTTAGACGTTACCAGGTACTGTCAACCGGCCGAAAGGCGGAGATATTAATGAAGGTAAAGAAAGGGATACTCTACGGGATCTCTGCTCCGTTAGAAAAATACCGAAAATCATTCAACTTCAATTGCAAGGAATAATTAGCTAATTATCGAAAATAATTGATCAAGGCTCTTTGAGGAAGGTGCAGGGAGAGATCCCCGGAACTTGGAATTCGAAAGTCAAAGCAGTTTGTTCAATATTGAATTTGACCGTTCATCGTTAGTAGGCCGGCAGTTGGCAGGTGACTCGAACACAATCAATAGCGAGAGGGAGAGAGACCGTTGGCGCGTAGAGAGAAGCTATTTTATTACGGAGCAGAGATACCGATGTTACACCGACGACTACCGAAGCTCGAATGACGCGGAAAAATAAACCGCGCGACTCGGTCAGTTTCCCCCACCACTCTTGTGGTGGCGCTATTGCAAACTGATTGTAACGGGTGAGAAGCGGAGAGCGCTCGTACACGCTCATTACTTCCGAGAACCTTCTCGCGCTAAGTCGAAAGTAAGAATGACGCTCAAGTAGAAGCACCGTTATCATTAATTCGCAATAGCGCCACCACACGGGTGGTGCGGAAAACTGATCGAGTCGCGCAACTGATTTTTCGCGTCATTCGAGCTCCGATCGTCGTCGGCGTAACATCGTTATTTCTGCTCCGTAATAAAATAGCTTCTCTCCACGCGCCAACGGTCTCTCCCTCTCTGACTATTGATTGTTTTCGAGTTACTTGCCAACTGCCGGCGTATTAACGACAAACGGTCAAATTCAATTCTCCGCAAACCGCTGTTACTGCTATCGGATTCAAAAGTCGCGGGACTATCACGGGATAAAACGATTCCTACATTTTCGGGCTGTCTCGCACCTTCCTCAAAGAACTTGATTAATTATTTTCAATAATTAGCCTACTCATTATTTCTCGCAATTCAGTTTCCAGCTTTCGCGCACCTTGCTCAAAGAACTTAATTTATTATTTTCAATAATTAGCCTACTTATTATTTCTTGCAATTCACTTTCCGGCTTTCTCGCACCTTCCTCAAAGAACTTGATTAATTAATTTCAATAATTGGCTTTTCTATTATTTTGCGCGATTCAAGTGAAACGAATTACGGCATTCTGTCTATGTCTACTTCTCGGTTCGGTCATCGGTCATGCTCCCATGTCCAGGCTCTACCCGAACGCGAGGATGACTCGAGGATCGCCGCCCTCTCCCCTATTTCCCTTGTCCCTGCTCCAGGACCAGCCCCAATACTGGGGACTGGTTCCGATCCTCAGCTTCGCCTCACATGCCCATCACCACCTCCACCTTTCTATCTCTATCCCTTGGCCTGTCTCCACGGAGAACACAGCCTTCGGGCTCACTTCGGGGACAGGAGCCTGGGATAGGTTTAGAGAGAATGGTATTGGTGCATGGGCGAGGACGAGGCTGCGGATTCGGAACCAGATCTCTGGTGGGTCTGCTCCAGGATCAGGGCTCGAAGCCACTAGGCTTCGTTCCTCTCTCCTCTCCCTGTCCCTGTCCCCGGACCAGCCCCGATACCGGGGACTGGTTCCGAACCCCATCCTCGTCTCACCCCCCTCTCCACCTCCATCTTCCTGTTCCTATCCCTTGGCCTGTCCCCACGGAGAACCCAGCCTTCGGGCTCACTCCAGGGGCAGGAGCCTGGGATAGGAATAGATAAGGTGGAACGTGGAGCATGAGAGGGGGAAGGGGATGCGGACTCGGAACCAAGACCATGGCGGGGTTGCGAAGGGAATAGGGACGAAGCCACCCCCCCTCTTGGGGGCCCAAGGGGGGGGGTGGCTTCGCTTCCCTTCCCCGAAACCACCCCCCTCTTGGGGGCCCAAGGGGGGGGTGGTTTCGCCTCCTCTCCTCCCCCCCCCCTCTCCCACCTCCCCTCCCACCCACTCCCCATCCCACCCGCTCCCCGTCCCGGACGGTCTTCTCCGTAATTTTTTTGCAACGTAAAAAAAAAAACATAAAAAAAACCGTTGCAAAAAAAACCGCTGTAAAAAAAACCGTTGAAAAAATGTCTCACTTTGAAAAAACCGTCGATTTTTTTCCGACCGGTTTTTTTTGACCGGTGTTTTTTGCAACGGTTTTTTTTACGTTTTTTTTTTTACGTTGCAAAAAAATTACGGAGAAGACCGTCCGGGACGGGGAGCGGGTGGGATGGGGAGTGGGTGGGAGGGGAGGTGGGAGAGGGGGGGGGAGGAGAGGAGGCGAAACCACCCCCCCCTTGGGCCCCCAAGAGGGGGGTGGTTTCGGGGAAGGGAAGCGAAGCCACCCCCCCCCTTGGGCCCCCAAGAGGGGGGGTGGCTTCGTCCCTATTCCCTTCGCAACCCCGCCATGGTCCTGGTTCCGAGTCCGCATCCCCTTCCCCCTCCCATGCTCCGCGTTCCACCTTATCTATTCCTATCCCAGGCTCCTGCCCCCTGGAGTGAGCCCGAAGGCTGGGTTCTCCGTGGGGACAGGCCAAGGGATAGGAACAGGAAGATGGAGGTGGAGAGGGGGGTGAGACGAGGATGGGGTTCGGAACCAGTCCCCGGTATCGGGGCTGGTCCGGGGACAGGGACAGGGAGAGGAGAGAGGAACGAAGCCTAGTGGCTTCGAGCCCTGATCCTGGAGCAGACCCACCAGAGATCTGGTTCCGAATCCGCAGCCTCGTCCTCGCCCATGCACCAATACCATTCTCTCTAAACCTATCCCAGGCTCCTGTCCCCGAAGTGAGCCCGAAGGCTGTGTTCTCCGTGGAGACAGGCCAAGGGATAGAGATAGAAAGGTGGAGGTGGTGATGGGCATGTGAGGCGAAGCTGAGGATCGGAACCAGTCCCCAGTATTGGGGCTGGTCCTGGAGCAGGGACAAGGGAAATAGGGGAGAGGGCGGCGATCCTCGAGTCATCCTCGCGTTCGGGTAGAGCCTGGACATGGGAGCATGACCGATGACCGAACCGAGAAGTAGACATAGACAGAATGCCGTAATTCGTTTCACTTGAATCGCGCAAAATAATAGAAAAGCCAATTATTGAAATTAATTAATCAAGTTCTTTGAGGAAGGTGCGAGAAAGCCGGAAAGTGAATTGCAAGAAATAATAAGTAGGCTAATTATTGAAAATAATAAATTAAGTTCTTTGAGCAAGGTGCGCGAAAGCTGGAAACTGAATTGCGAGAAATAATGAGTAGGCTAATTATTGAAAATAATTAATCAAGTTCTTTGAGGAAGGTGCGAGACAGCCCGAAAATGTAGGAATCGTTTTATCCCGTGATAGTCCCGCGACTTTTGAATCCGATAGCAGTAACAGCGGTTTGCGGAGAATTGAATTTGACCGTTTGTCGTTAATACGCCGGCAGTTGGCAAGTAACTCGAAAACAATCAATAGTCAGAGAGGGAGAGACCGTTGGCGCGAAGAGGGAAGCTAATTAATTACGGAGCAAAAATTTTGATGTTACGCCGACGACGATCGGAGCTCGAATGACGCGAAAAATCAGTTGCGCGACTCGATCAGTTTTCCCCGTCACCCGTGTGGTGGCGCTATTGCGAATTTAATGATAACGGTGCTTCTACTTGAGCGTCATTCTTACTTTCGACTTAGCGCGAGAAGGTTCTCGGAAGTAATGAGCGTGTACGAGCGCTCTCCGCTTCTCACCCGTTACAATCAGTTTGCAATAGCGCCACCACAAGAGTGGTGGGGGAAACTGACCGAGTCGCGCGGTTTATTTTTCCGCGTCATTCGAGCTTCGGTAGTCGTCGGTGTAACATCGGTATCTCTGCTCCGTAATAAAATAGCTTCTCTCTACGCGCCGACGGTCTCTCTCCCTCTCGCTATTGATTGTGTTCGAGTCACCTGCCAACTGCCGGCCTATTAACGATAAACGGTCAAATTCAATATTGAATAAACTGCTTTGACTTTCGGATTCCAAGTTTCGGGGATCTCTCTCCCGCTGCACCTTCCTCAAAGAGCCTTGATTGATTATTTTCGATGATTAGCTAATCATTCCTTGCAATTGGAGTTGAATGAATTTCGGTATTTTTCTTACGGAGCAGAGATCGCGTAGAGTATCCCTTTCTTTAATTTCATTAATATCTCCGCCTTTCGGCCGGTTGACAGTACCTGGTAACGTCTAACTCATGGAGATCGGAAGCAAAGGCGGGAATAGAAATGAGATTTCGGATTGGGATACATTCCCTTACCCTCGATCCCCGTTGCCTTTCCAATTGGTATCTCGAACTCTTGGCTTGGTTGACAGTACCTGGTAACGTCTAACTCATGGAGACCGAGAACAGAGATAGAAATACCATATGGAACAGTAACGGGGATCTTTCCCTTCCTGTCCCTGTCCCTGGACCAGTCCCAGTATACTGGGGACTGGTTCCGAACCTCATCCTTGTCTTATCCCCATCTCCATCTCCATCTTCCTATTCCAATCCCTATTGGCCTATCCCCACGGAGAACCCAGCCTTCGGGCTCACTCCGGGGATAGGCCAGGGGATTGGAAAAGGAAGATGAAGATGGAGATGGAGACAAGACCAGGATAAGGTTCGGGACCAGCTCCCTGGTGGGACTGCTCCAGGGACAGGGACTCCCTCCCCTCCCCGAGACCATCCCCCCAAGAGGGGGGTGGTTTCGCCTCCCATCCCCTCCCCGGAAACACCCCCAGGCCGGGGGTGGTTCCGCTCCCTCTCCCCGAAACCATCCCCCCAAGGTGGGGGGTGGTTTCGCCTCCCCGTCCCCGTCCCCGTCCCCGCGCGTTGTGCGTGTGTCCTGCTGTCTGCCTTACGCGCGAAATACCGTACCGTGTTAAGCCTGGAATACCGTACCGTGTTAAGCGCGGAATACCGTACTGTGTTAGGCGCGAAATACCGTACTGTGTTAAGCGTGGAATACCGTACCGTGTTAAGCGTGGAATAACGTACCGTGTTAAGCGCGGAATACCGTACTGTGTTAGGCGCGAAATACCGTACTGTGTTAAGCGTGAAATACCGTACCGTGTTAAGCGTGGAATAACGTACCGTGTTAAGCGCGGAATAGCATACTGTGTTAGGCGCGAAATACCGTACTGTGTTAAGCGTGGAATACCGTACCGTGTTAAGCGTGGAATAACGTACCGTGTTAAGCGCGGAATACCGTACTGTGTTAGGCGCGAAATACCGTACTGTGTTAAGCGTGGAATACCGTACCGTGTTAAGCGTGGAATAACGTACCGTGTCAAGCGCGGAATACCGTACTGTGTTAGGCGCGAAATACCGTACTGTGTTAAGCGTGGAATACCGTACCGTGTTAAGCGTGGAATAACGTACCGTGTTGAGCGCGGAATAGCGTACTGTGTTAGGCGCGAAATACCGTACTGTGTTAAGCGTGGAATACCGTACCGTGTTAAGCGTGGAATAACGTACCGTGTTAAGCGCGGAATACCGTACTGTGTTAGGCGCGAAATACCGTACTGTGTTAAGCGTGGAATAACGTACCGTGTAAAGCGCGGAATACCGTACTGTGTTAGGCGCGAAATACCGTACTGTGTTGAGCGTGGAATACCGTACCGTGTCAAGCGTGGAATAACGTACCGTGTTAAGCGCAGAATACCGTACTGTGTTAGGCGCGAAATACCGTACTGTGTTAAGCGTGGAATACCGTACCGTGTTAAGCGTGGAATAACGTACCGTGTTAAGCGCGGAATACCGTACTGTGTTAGGCGCGAAATACCGTACTGTGTTAAGCGTGAAATACCGTACCGTGTTAAGCGTGGAATAACGTACCGTGTTAAGCGCGGAATACCGTACTGTGTTAGGCGCGAAATACCGTACTGTGTTAAGCGTGGAATACCGTACCGTGTTAAGCGTGGAATAACGTACCGTGTTAAGCGCGGAATACCGTACTGTGTCAAGCGTGGAATACCTTCTGTATTAAGCGTGGAACATGGTCGGTCCTGGGGACTGTTAAGATGGCGCGGGGTGGCGGTGTCCCGGGGAGGTGGGAGCTGGTTCCGAGCCCGGAACCTCGTCTTCGCGGTAAGCGTCTTGTCTCATAATTTTGCAACCTTTGAATTCTATTGTGAAGGCAATTTGCCGATTATCGAATTCCCGTCAATATGCCAGCAGTTGGTGAATGACTCGGAAACGATACGAAGAGAAACCGTTGGCAGGTAGAGAGAGACGACAGAGAAGCTACTTTTTTCACGGAGCAGAAATCCCGATGTTACACCGAAGACGACTGGAGCTCGAATGACGCAGGAAAATCAGCTGCGTGACTCGGTGGATTTCCCCCACCACTTTCGCGAACTTATCATTCGTAACTCCAATTACTCTCGGGGATATTCTTCCGCTGGCTCCTGCCGTGGCTCCGGGTGCCGATCTCTCACCCCAATCCCTATCCCTATCTCTATCCTCATCGATGAGGGTCATTGCTATTTTTCACTATAGTTTTATTGTTAAACTAATTCAGGGAACCAATTCTTTTTCCCTGCTGTTCTTTTAGCGAAAAACATCTCGATGTCACCCCGACGATGCCTCTGGAGCGACTGGCGCTGGATATATAATCAGACTCGCTTGGATTCTAGTAGATCAGCAAACAGCGTAGCCTGGGTGCAGCCGCCGACGACGATGAAGTTGAATATTTGTAAAGAACGAATTGACCCGCGGGTCGCATGTGCTGCTGCACCGAATGCACCCTCAGGAGTAGTAGTTCCTAATTCTGTAATATGTATCTGTTGTATGTATATGATGGGAAATAATAAAATTCATTATTTTGATATGAAAAAATTTTATTTTATCTCAATTCCCTGTTACCCTGTGTAACGTCCCTAAATCCCTTCTCTCGTCGCCTCGGATACTTTTATATGCGTTTTATTTTGTATATTCGTCTATAAGGAATTTGGGACGTACTCTTCGTACGTTGGGTACGGATAATAGTATGCTTGGTCTTGCCGGGATGTCGTGGAGTCCAGGTTCGCGGGATCAGCCGTTGATTCGAATTGAACAACAATGATTGCTCGCGAAGCTGAAGATTTGATATTCGCGGGATCAGTCGTTGACCCGTGATAGACAACAATGACTGCCCGCGAAGTCGTGGACTGTGGTGTCGGAATTCGTGAGATCAGCGGTTCACCCGTAATGACTAACGATACTGCTCACGGATTTTGGGTGGTTTGGAATTTCGCGGGATCAGCGGTTGACTCGTATAAGCGGACAACTATAGCTGCTCGCGAAATCGAGGATTTTTTCAACGATTTTGCTTTGGGATTTTGTGGAGGTTTTGGTAACAATTGAATTTCATTCGACTTAGTTATTTATTGAATAGGTGATAACCTTACAGTGAACTACTTCTTTATGCTGAATATAAATTTTAAACGTTCTATGAGCTTCTATGCTCTATAACATTTTAACTAATTGAGTTATGATAAAATTTCATAAGACTTTTCTTAATGGATTTCGAAGTTCTATCCTATTGAAATAATAGATTCTTGAATAATTCACTCTTGGACCAGCAGCTAGTATAATACATAGGTACGACGTTTTTGGCCGTCGTACCTGCAATGTTTTCTGCATTCAGATTATATTAGCTTCGGTCATATTATTGGATAACAATTGGAAAGGTAATGGGAATGAAGGGAAGGGGAACGTATTCCATTCCGAAACCTCATTTCTATTCCCGCCCCTGTTCCCGATCACCAAGAGTTAGACGATACCTGATACTGTCAACCGGGCCTAGAGGCGAAGACATTAATGAGGTGAAAGAACGGTTCAGAATTTCTGTTCCGTGAGGGAAATTTTGTATCATTTATGAACTAAGTAGGGGAACCCAATCCCTGTCCCAGTCCTCGTCATGCAGCAAATGTGATGTTACCCCGACGATGCCTCGAGAAGGAATGATGAATTTTGCGAACCGGATTCCACTTCGGAGAATTCGGCTTGTTTCATGCAACCCTGTTACTGGAGTTTGGTGCTGGCTCGCGAGTTGCACGCGGACGAGGCATGATCGAAGTAAAATCGGCTACTTCATTTCCTCCATCTCAAGGGGCCACTTGAGGGTAACACCAGAACCTGATGCAGTCACAAAACGTTCTTGTTAAATTTCGAGTCATTTATTTGGTCATCGTTATACTCCCGATACATCCTTCTCCCATGATTTATACATTCAACATGAATCATACAAATTAAACATTGAAATACGTACTTGTAAGCGATTAAAAAATACGGCCGAGTGTAACTAAAATGAAACCTAGTGTAACATGTCGCTTTCGCTTTTGGTAAAATTGCATTCACTCGACCACCTAGTTCATAACCTTCGAATCTTAATATCTGAGGACGTTTTCGTGTATGAAATACTTTTGTATTCGTTGCCCGTGGACAGCGTAACGGAAGCAAAAAATTACAAATTCGGTAGTTCCATTTTGAGTAACCATCACATCGCTTTAGACACTGTTTGCGAAATGAACAATTAGAATAACCAAAATGGATTGGACGTATACGAGGACAGCCTACAAATTTACGTAACGGTTTTAAACAATATTCGGAACCCCGTGTATCTATGGCCGTATATGCAATACAAATAAATATAATCATATATCCCGCATATTTATTGTCCATGAGAAACATGTATTCAGCGAAAGAGCTCTAGCCATGATTTGGACGATTTTTCTGATGAGAAAAATCACAGCAGCTTGCTGATTCATAACGTTCACGCGAATTCGTCCCGAAAGTCTCTGGAGTCTGTGTCACTTTTACATTTATGAATGGTCACGGGGTATGGGTGGAGAAGAACGAATCGTGACAAGTATCGCTCCATCCACAGGTATCACGTGAATCGAATAAATTTCAATTGTCGGACTTACCTACGATTGCCAGGCGATTTTTTTCGTTCGATGTCTCCGACATCGGCGACGACAGATTTCTCCGAAGATCTCCAGTCTCCTTCTAAACTGCGAGACTCTGTCGTCCGATCAGCTGTGGCCATTCGAACAATTCGGAAAAAACAGCGACGGTTGTTGGACAAACTAGAAAAACGAATCATGCGTGTATGAGATATTTTCAGGGAATACGTGTAGACGAAAATGAGACGTTATATGAGTTGAGCAGATTTTCACACATTGTTATAGATTACGAAATCTCGGACTTGATAGGAATCTCAATGTCCAAACGAGATTTCGCATTGTCAAGAAGTATTAAATTGTATTTTATCTTTCGAATTGATAGTATTGTTAGCCCCAAAGGTCTTACGTCAAAACGACGGGTAATTGTATGATTTATTTTCGGATTCACAATCAGCAAGTCACGTTAGAATACTCCAAGACATTATCCAATTTTTGTAAACTTGAATAGAGTTTCGAAGCGAGATCCCCGTTGTGAATGTATCAACAAAGGTGCGCAAATTGTTAATAATAAGCGATCAATAAGTAGTCGCTTAGCTTTTGTTTCACTGCCGAGTAAACTGCAGTATTTAATCCACGAGATGAACACGCGGTGGCTATTCAATAAGGTGCATGACGCTGAATCGGTTAACTCGCAAGGATCCAGAAACGACAGAGGAAGAGAGAAAAATCATCAATAATTTACATAATCATTGCAACTCACTCAATGAAATTTCCAGGATTGTGATAATAGAGCACGATCCGCAATTCAGGGCATCAGTGGTCGAATCGTCCACGTAAAAATCAGTCAACCATGCATCCTTGTTCGGGCTAAATACATCCCATCTGAAATCAATGATAAAGAGAAGTTATTATTCGGACGAACAAGATTTCCATTAATTTTCAAATGCACGCATATACACGGTCAGCGAAATCGTTTCGCCATAATTATTATCGGAAGAGTTGACGAGATATCAATTTGGGACTTGAAAAAAAGAGTATGTCTACTCAAAAAGCAGCGAAATCAAATTTGACACACCGATTTCCGTGACTTCTCGTTTTCAGATTTCTCCCGAATAAATTCTAGACACGAAGAAGATACCCGCGACCGTTACGAATGTATCAACAAAGGATCGCAAATCGTCAATAATAGGCAATCAATGAGTATTCGTGTAGCTTTTGTTTGGTAGGATAAACTTTGAAAAATAATTAACAATTTACACAATCGGTGAAAATCAGTCAATGAAATTTTTAGGATGGCGAGTAGATTGTTCACGTAAAAATCAGTGAATATCAAAATGTTTAGCCAAAATCAGAATAAAGAAAAGAATATTGCTAGCCAAGTGCACAGGCAGATACACGCGTTACACGCACAACTATACGAGGTATTTACTGATGACCCGAGCTCCGATCTGAGCGTTTAGGGCGCTGGTATCTGATCCGAGATGTGACACCAACGAGTTCTAGATACTGAATGGCATTCAGTATCTAGAACTCGTTGGTGTCACATCTCGGATCAGATACCAGCGCCCTAAACGCTCAGATCGGTAATCAGATGACCGTTGCTCGGGTCAGTGGTGTGGGAAGGGTGCTCCCCCTCTCCCCCACAACTGATGATTATAGAATCGCTATTCACCGATTACCAGCCAATTAATAAAGAAGGAGTCATCATTCGAAAAGTCAAGCGAAATCCACAGTCAAGTGGAAAAAAAATGTCTGTAGCTGCGATCGTCGTGAATCAGACTGCAGCAACCGCGCGCGTATTGCAGTTAGTTCCGAATTTGGAAATTCTAACAGCGAACTCTCGGAAAATGAATACTACTGTAAAACGCACGAAATACGCCCGAGATCAGCAGGCGATTTCCTTTAAGAATATCATTTGTATCATTCGATTCGCGACAAAAAATATTTTCGGCCGAAAAACAGAGAAGGGGTACCTGCACTCCGCTATCATCATTCAAGTCCTCGTACGGAGGCAATATTCCAACCGGACTGTCATTATAATTTTTTGTTTCATTCTATTATGACGGGGAAATAATCGAAATCCTTGTTTCTATATAGCAAAAAGTTTCCTCATTCAAATCTCCCCCTCCCTCACGATGTCGCTTACAGATGAAATAAAGTTCATTGTTACGAACAATAGAACGCATTGTTGAAACACATCACAGTTTACTCATTTAAATCATTTTTCTTCATTTCCTGTGTCTTCGCGAATCATTCTTATTTTTATTTCATCCCTGTTTCTATTATATTTCGTATGCAGTTATGTCCAGAACCGTTCTCAAGATAACTAAGATAGATTTCCTGCTTCAATCCTTTTTCATCTCGATATTTTCATCCTTTATTGCTAATTGTCGGTAGTACTCGAAGTAGTGATTCCGTTTCTCGGCAAGTTGTGCAATAAGATTGCAGAATCGGACTTAATGACTAAATGACAAATTTATGGTAACCTGACCTTTTTGGTAAATCATAACAATATATATACTCAACGTCGATCAGGCTGATCGATACATGGAAATATTTCGACATCTGAGAATGTGATGGATCTCAGAAATCCCTGAACTATAGAAAGCATACTGTCCAATATTGTTACTATCGTTGAATCCGATGCCATGGCGGCGCGATTACAAATCAACAGCGATTCTCCGTAGCCGATGTTAGCCTACGATGCATTTTTGAATCAAATGTCAAATAAGAATCCTCTGAATAATGAAATTCTAAGGTAAGCGTCTTCAGTAAGCTAAGTAGCTAGCGGAGTGCAGATCGACTATATGCAGTTACAGAACCACCGAGGCTAACGAATAGTTTTACAGGTTGTTTAGAAAGCAACGTATCAATGAATATTCCAAAATCTGTCAGTCGAACTCTACCGTGTTGACGAAATGAAATTTGGCGTATGGGATGACCGCAGCTGCAATTGGTGCAGGCGCGTGTTCGTAAATCGCGAGAAGCCAGGCTATAGGAAGGATGAAAGATTACGAAGTTCAGTAGTCAAATGTCAGAAAGTTTATTCATTTCGATTCCCCTTTTTCCCCAAATCAACTTCTTCAATTACGCGCAGTCCACAAATTCTTGTGCTGCATCATAGTGCTGTTTAGTTAATTGCCCAAGTCTGATATAATCACATTGATTCCTTGCATGATTGATTTTACTTCAACACCAGCAGGAACTGAGAAAAACGAGAATCGAAAGACATTTTAGGGCGACGGGTTCGACGGATTCGAATGTTGGAATGAATTTGTTTCCAGGATCACTCTCGGAGGGTGAATCAATCTTATGTGAATGAATTTTCGTCATAGCAGCGATCAAAATCGATTCTCACTTCACGAAAACGTAAGCGTGAAATACCGTACTGTGTTAGGCCTGAAATACCGTACGGTATACGTGTTAGACGCGAAATACCGTATTGTGTTAAGCGTGGGATGCCGTCTGCATTAAGCGCGGAACATGATCGGTCCTGGGGAATGTTAAGATAGCGCGAGGTGGTGGTGTCCCGGGGAGGTGGGAGCTGGTTCCGAGTCCGGAACCTCGTCTTCGCGGGAAGCGTCTTGTCCCATAATTTCGCAACCTTTGAATTCGATAGTGAAAGCAATTTGCCGAGTTTCGAATTCGTTTATTTCCCGCCAATATGCCGCCAGTTGGTGAATGACTCGGAAACGATACGGAGAGAAACCGTTGGCGGGTAGAGAGAGACGAGAGAGAAGCTATACTTTTTTCATGGTGCTTTTTTTTTGGCGACTATTTTTTTTTTTTTACTCCCACCTCGAAATTTTCTTGGAAACACCCCCAAAAAATACCCTGAAACTTTGAGCCCTTAACATTAATATTAAGTACTCGCCCTCGGCGTTTGAAGATTTCCCATTTAAAATACACGTGACTTGAATTTTTTTTTCCTATAATTCTTATAGCTCAGAGGCCCTTCATGATATTCGAACGTTTGAAAAACGAAATTACTTATAATTGAATGCTTGGTTCATAGAGGAACTTCCTATGTTGGCGTTTTGCAGCCTATTTTAGCAGGGTCTCTAATTTTAGCACGTCCTTGTAGCGACATCTGTGTATTTCGTGAGAAGTTACACTTTCTTGCAACTTTCAAGGTAAAACTCCGTGTAGTGACTAGTATTGAGTATAGTATCATGCACAACACTTATAAATTTGAAGAAGGCGGGATGAGCTTTACTCACTGAAATATAATATCGGTAGCCTCAACTTGCAGATCTTTAGTTAACGCTTTGCCGAAAGCGTATCCTGTTATGTGTTTGTCTAGTGAAAAATGATCGTGAATTTACTCCAGTGTCAGTTTCGTGATCAATTCGAAGTATATGAATGAGTGGATGATTAACGAAAAATGAAGATTTCACGGCATAAGAAAGTTCAAAAGAACCTAAGCTTCTTTGTTAACAATTTCGGATTCAGACAACCCTATCAAATACTTATCGACGGTACATTCACATTCGCAGCTCTTCAGGTTAGCGCTACATAACCTAATATTCCAGCCCTCCGCACATGGCCATAATTACAAAAACAAGCGCACGTTAACACGTGTCGTTGGAGTAAAGTAAACTAAAGCCTATGTTCGAGGTAATGAAAATAATTTAACAAAAAAAAAAATATATTTTCTTACTATTTACCATTTTTACAGAATAAATTAAACATCCAAGATCAATTGCCAAAATATTTTCAAGCTGGCGTTAAACTCCTAACAACGCAATGCGTTATATTAGAGACGGAAAAACTAGGACCAAAAGTTTTCGGGGCTATGGTGATAGTCAAACAATTTGCCGTACACAAATGCGGCCATGAAAAGGATCCCATCACTGGTTCAAAATGCTTGAGATCAATGCTCGGCAAAAACAATCCGAGCAGGTAATGAATTACGTCGATATAACAAGAGATTATCACGAATGTAAAGTACTTTAGAACATGAGAAAGTTAACTCGAGTCACGGAATCTATAACATTGTATTCTATTGATTGATTGAGCTTATGATATTTGAGCATAGTATAAAAAAATTAATACACCTTTTAATCCAGGTATGTAATAGCGACGCAAGATCGAGAGTTGCAGGAAAGTGTGAGAAAAGTGCCAGGTGTTCCGTTAATTTATTTACACTTAAAAGCACCAACTCTTGAACAACCTTCTCCAGCTAGTCAGAAACTAGCTTTAAAGCAAAGAACTGCTGTGGGAATGAACGTTCAACAAATAGAGACTATAGCTTTATTAAAAAAACAGTCAGGTTTGATAGAAGAAACTAACAAACCTCTGCAAAAGAAGAAAAGAAAAAAAAGCGGACCCAATCCGCTGAGTTGTAAAAAGAAAAAGAAGAAAGTTACGGCGCCGGTAAATTCAGAAATGAATAAAGAAACTGGTAAAATTGGTAAAAGAAAGAAGATCAAAATTCCACAACACGTCAAAGAAGCTTTAAAAAACCATGTGCCAGCAAAATGATGATAAATCATTCATGATTACCAAAGAAATAATTAATGACTCGAATCTATTGTCACCTGGAGTTATGAGACGCCGTTTAGAATATCGGAACATATTGTATTCAGGGAATGATAAGCAAGATGTTGAAGAATATTTATGAAACGAGAATGTTGTGTTTTTTTTAATCCAATAGTTATAATAAATTTACACTTAATAAGAATAAAGTATTTTCTTCAATCTGACTACATACTTTGACATGAGGTTGTAATTTATCTGTCCTCAAAATATTATTCAGGACAGTTGACGTTTTGTCAATAGTTAGGAATAGCGATTATTATTATTATTATTTTTCTGGTAAGTAAATAATAAGAATTATTGTACTGATAACAATAAACGTAGTTTTGGAAGGTATAGGATTCTTCTTGTTTCGTATAATATGTATTTACTATCAAATCGAATGATGAAACTTTTTTTTAGACAGTATTTCTGTCTAAAATTCATATCCGCCTTTCGCGTAATTGCACTGTAATATTAGCACAATATACAATAACGTAACGATTGTTTTTAGAAAATCGACGGATTCGAATTCGTATCTTTAAATCTACACAGGAGAAAAATTCTACGCGAAAAAGTTGCGACGTAGTAAAGCTGTGCGAATAGTAGTTGAGGCAATTGCAAAAGAGAAAAAAAAAGAGAAAAAAAAAGAAATAGTCACGTATAATAAGTCATAAAATATCATTCCATCTTCTATGAAATGTAGAAGTCACTACCGATGAACACACAACATTTTCATCACTGAGAATAATGAACACTTCCAATGCTTAGTATAAAATGTATATGCGATCGTTGACTAATGTGAATAACTGATTGATAAGTAATGAAGAAACCATAAGCAAAAAAACACAATCTGAGAATGGGACTGTGGTTGATATGTGAAGAGTACAGATATTAATTAAAGAAATAAATGATACAATAAAATAAAAGAAAAAGAAAAAATAAAAATAAAAAATTGCACTGATCGAACACGAAAAAAAACCTTAAATCCAATCGAAATATCGTTTTAAAATTAGGATACAAATGATAGTAAGAAAAAACAACTTATTATTCTTAAATTTCGAATGTTTCAACTGAAGTTTAATTTGAGTAAAGATAATACTAATTGTTTTTTTAATTTTTTATACTGATCCTTTCTAAGGAAAGTTACTTATTCATCGGGTGTTTCAAAGATCTGCAATCGTAAGAATCTGAACAAGTCATGTAACTCTTTCTTTTTCACATGAATTCTAACGCAGAGTTTTGCCCGCGTGAGTCTATAATTAATAAAAACATCTGAGTCCATGATGATATGAAAAACAGTCAAATAGACCTAATGATACTTGAAACCCAGTGCTAAAAAGATTGAGAAAATAACATCAGAATAGATGAAGAAAAAAAAAAAATTAAAGAAAAAAGAGAAAAACGAGTGTTCGATACTTTAGATAACGAATATTAATATTAGGTAATCTCTATTAGTTGTTTATTACCCAGTACGAATACTGTTTAGAATTGTTAACCACGTTTGCAGTCTCTTTGATGTGCTGTTCATTTCCCCTTCGGATTATTATCCTCCTTTTTTTTGTTGTGTGTGTTTTATTATTATTTTTCACATGCACAAGGTCACCTCGGTCTTCTTTTCTAAAATATAATCTTAAACTAACTCTGTCCGTTCTCCACAAATCTTTAGAATCATAGGCTCTGGCTTCGCAGAGCTCTCGCAGCCATTGCTAACATTTTCATTGGTTTAGCTGAACGATGTAATGGATTAGCTGCTATAAAAGCTGCCAATTGATTCTGTAAAGTCATGAGCACGGTTCCCATATGTTCGTGGGTAACTGGATCATCCGGGTTCAGATTCATAACAGCTTCCTCTAGCCATCTGTAGTGAATCATTAAAAACCCATTAAATTCCTATCGATTTCTGTGTAATCATTGACAAATTGTACTGAAATTGAATCACAATGAAAAAAAGTACCAAAGAGAAAAGTTTTTAGTACCTATATTTCAATTCAGTCCTATGTCCCAAATCGGCGGAAAGTTGTTGTATCAAAGAAAGTAGAACCGGTTGTTGCAGGAGGCAACGTGGTCCACCCAATCCTGGAGGTGGTGAAAAGACACGGCTTGGCTCGGTTCGTTCGCATACAAGAACAACGAGGTTCAAGTCGCTGGCGCTCAACGCTTGTTGGAATGCTGCGTTTAGCTGTCCTCTTTGAAGTAGATTCAAGACTCTAGCTTGAGCGTCAGCACCGACTGGAGTAGGAATGCCAGGAGTGGTTGCTCTGGATCTAAAAATATTCATTTCACTTAATGAAAATCTTAGAACATCATTAAACAGTTGATATTAGTTTTGATTTTTCATTAAACTTACCTAGCTCCGGATAATTCTGTTAAATGCTGACTCAAGTTCTCCCTAATAGTGTCGCGAACAACCCTGGTAGTTCCTTCTTGCACAACTCTCAGTCCTTTAGTTAATTCGTTTTGTAATTCCTGACGAACGGTTGCTGCCAAGGCTTCGCTTTGTTGTTCGTTACGTCGCTGGCGTTGTTTGTCTGCGACTGCATCCACGTTTTGAATATCTTCGACAAGGAAATGAAAGGATTCGTTAATTATTCAGATTCAAAGTATTTCTAACGATATTATTTCTGCATCGAAATACATATCTGATGTATGAAAATTAGAATTTTTTTCTTACATTCGTGCGTCCCCCTAGCAAAAGCGTCTTGAACTTGTCTGAACATTGTTTGGCAAGCTCTCTCCATTCCGGGTAATAAAACGGTGGTAAAAGCTTCTTTGAAAACAGCATCGAGCGCAGGTTTAGCTGCGTTAGCAGCAGCGAGGGCAAGAGTATCTCGTATATGAGCGCCGTTTACCAACTGTGTAAGATTTTCTTTCACGAGTTCATCCATCCGTGATATATCAAGTCTGAGTTGATGCCTCAAAGGATCTAAAGCACTGTCGACTATTTGTGGTAAACTTTTTTCAATCTTATCGTTAACGCTGCTTTCTAGAGAGCATAGAATCTCCTGCTGTCGAGACAACTGAACGAGAAGAGTTTCTTCCAGAGATGTATTCTGCTGTTGAGTAGCTCTGGCCAGAGCAGATTCCACTCGAGAAGCAACTGGAGTTTCCTGACGAAGTCGGCTCACTTCTGACCTCAATTCCCTCAATTCCTGGTGCTGATTTTCAACGGTATTCAGAATACTATCAAGCTTTGTAGTCAGAGCGAGGATATTCCTGTCTTCAGAGATTCTCCAGTTGCTTTCCTCCGGTCCATCCAACTCGACGGTGGCTTCAGCCGGTTCATTCTTTACCAGCTTAGCGGCAATCTCTGTGTCCTCATCTTCTACAAATTCTTCAGGCTCTTCTATACCGAGTACGTTAACGTCTTTCAATAATCCTATAGGAATACCAGGCCATATCTCTGCCACAGCTGTTTCCGAATCTGGTTTAGCCTCAGACTCCGTTTCAGGTGCTCCGAGAGAAAAGATCTCCCTAACTTCCCTGGAAGGGCTGCTTCCTCCGCTGGCTGGAGCTTGTTCTCCAATTTCGCTTGTCGCTAGAGGTGGCTCGGATGAATTCAAGGCTTGAACAGCCTGAGCCAGAGAAGGACTAGCAGATATAACGGCGCCAAGATCAGGACTGGCAGAATTAGAGTCGATAGTATTCCCTTCCTTTTTAGCTGGAGAGCTAAATGCGTCCGGGGTCATTAAATTCAGTCCGGTATTATGATTAGAAGCTGCTTCGATCGCTGCACCAACGGTTAGTTCTTCGTCCCCATTTTCCTCAACATTTCCATTCTGATTTACAGCCTCGATGCCAGGCAGATCTTCCATGTAGTCTAAAGAGTCGTGAGTTAAAGTGTCCATAAGGCAGTGACCGTCTACTTGAATAGCTGGTCTGAAAGCGATGTGGCATTCCTGAAGAGACTTTGGTTGAACTAGATACATTCTAACGACTAATTGATCGTCGGATTCGTCATCACCAGGACATAAATCTTCTAGAGATTCTCCCGTCGGTCTAACTCGTCGTTGTCCAGCATCGACTATTCCAAAACTGAGTATTGGATAGGGCAGTAGAAATTCAGAGATTGTATTGACGCAGGCTAAAGCGTCGGCGCTGTCTTTGGCAAGACTCAATATATACAATACTTTGTTGTAAATATCGGAAAGAAGAAGATACCCCGCGCTGAGATCGAGCCCCGCTTTTAAAACAGGAGTCTTTCCATTAAGCGGTGCAAACTTTATGGTTTGTAAACACGTCCATGATTCGCAAGACCAGACTTTCAGTTCAGAGTTATTGTCGCATCCCGTTACAGCGAACCTCCAGAATTGGGCACTGGAAAAAAAGCAAGAATAAAATAAAATCCGAATAATTAAATCAAAAATTAAGATCTTATGTTCCAAAGAATAAAAATAACGGGGACTAACTCTGGTTGATAGCTTTTATGATCGTCAAGAAAGAACAGCGACGAAATTGGCCTTCCTCCGTGAGGTCTCCATTGATGCAGACATCGTGGTTGTTGTTGGCTACCGTGATGAGTACTACTATTGTGCATGTACACTTGAAAGAATTTAATCTCTCCATCGAGACTAGCGGTTGCCAGCGCAGTTCCGTCTGGACTAAATGTAGCTTCTACTATCGTGCCGGAGTGTTGATTAATCTCCATCATTCCTCCCCAAGTGTCTTTCTGCAAGACGTCAGAAACCTATACAAAGAAAAACACAAGTGAAATTTATAAATAAGAAATCACAGCCCGATCAACCCCTGAATAAAAACCTCTACCTTTATTGGCCCCGGGCCCAGTCTAGCGGCGACAGCAGCAACTGACCAAAGCTCAGCTTTAGAGCCTCGAGTGAGAACTAATAGTTTGGAAACTTCGTCGCCGTCGGCAGGTTCGTCTTCTGGGATATAAGGACACCAGATGACGCGATGGCTTGTGGGAGACGTATCGTCCGCGTCAACTTGTAAGATCAAATTGCAGACTAATTTCTGATGAGTAGATTCGATGGAATGGACAAACAGGTTTCCAGAGTGATCGACGCATGCTAAAACGGCATTATTCACATGGGCGAACGCCAGGTCTTGTACAGCGCCTCGCATACCTCTGAGCAAAGCTCGCTGTTCTCTGTCTTTGTAAACGACTCGAACTACACCGCCCCCCGTACCTCCGGCTGTGAATATATAATTCTTATAAAAATAATGAATTATATTATTCAATAGACCATGTCTCGAACATTTTTTTTTCAAGTCGTAGAAGTACCTATGTCGAAACTAAAAGGTAATTACAGTTTTTGGACTTTGGATTCCCGAATCCCGACCATTTCCAGTATTTATTTGAACTTGTTTTGGAATGTACAAGTTTAAAGTAAAGCTAAATAATATCCGATTGTTTCAGGCTATGCATCGGATTCTTTCACTTTCAAATCGTATGGTTTTGTTTTCACAATTCCAAACAAGTTAGTTACAGGAGAATCATGCTTTAGAGGTCAGGGTTCTATACTTTCACAAATATTTCTAGGCATGTTACAAATTCCTAAATTAATTTCAAGATTTGTGATATATTACTTGATAAAAACACAAATGAATCATCAATCGATCAAATATTTTAGACTATATTAAACAGAAGACAGTGGAAATTGATGAAGCTGAACCTAGCAGCCAGAATTAGCAGCCAAACGTGCTGAACTTTTCTCAAATTTGGATGATGCAGTACAAATTTACATCTACAATACAATAGAAGCTTTGATTTTGACAAAAACTTGAAAAAATTTGGATTCTTGTTCTACATAGACTTATTTTTATTCAACGCATTACATTTGGCTGCTATAATTTTGGCTGCTAGCTTCAGCTTCGTTGGGAATTGTTTTACTGGTAGTTTGGATCCGAGTATCGTATTGAATTCCAACATACCTTTGACCCCATATGCGAGATATTTCCCTGACATATGAACAGCCAGTAATTGCCCGGTATAGAACCTGAGCTCCCAAGTAAAATCGACGATATTTTTAAGCTTGACTTTCGAACTTCCATGATCGTGGCCTCCGGGCGACGGTACTATAGTAACATCCGTACTGAATAATTCAACCGAGTGTTGATCTTCCTGACCGTTAAATTCCCTGTGAAATACAGACGATGAACAAATACAAAAAAATGATTCATAGATGTTAAGAAGTAATCGCAGCCAACAATAAATACAATAATATAATGATAATAATAATGGTAATAATTGCAAGTACAGCAACTTAACCTATAAATTGATTGAGATATTTTTCTGTTTCAATTAATAACGAAGGTATAGATTGATGTTGTTAATAACAATAAAAATAATGAAGGAACTTACACAGTTTGGGGATATTGAAAAGGCCTGAGATTCTCGTCACTTTGTTCAATCATTTTGCAATTATTAGCTGATGATGGATCTCTGAAATCAGGGGTTGGTGGATAGCTGGCGTGAGTTAATAATCGTTAGAGTCTTTATGCATTATTCTGTGTAACTTTATGTTTAGTTTCTTTGTTTTATTCCGTTGTTTTATGGTGCTTTTAATATTCCAACTTTGAATATTCGATAAAGCGATATAATGTATGTGTGCGTTCGAAAGTCCTAACCCTCAACCGGTGACACGCTATACCGTGTCGAAGAGTATAAATGATGAGATAATTCCTCTGTACGTACAAAGCTCAGCAGGTAGATGTATATAAAAGTATAGATAAATGATCTTACCCGTTGCACATATATATCTATGTAAATACGCGTGTATATATTCATGTATATCGACGTGTAGATTAAAAGAAGGTGTATTATACCGAAGAATACTTTTGATTTCACACGTATTACAATATATGCATGTATATCCGCGACATATACGTAGGGATGTATGTATACGTATGTATTTACAAAACGACCGGCAACGGAATGATATTCATCGACACATATTCTCTCGTCTTCACGGATAGATTACGATTAATCCCACTTTGGCACTTTCTTAACACACGCAAGGAGAGACACGGTATGTACACGAAGTATTGAAGAACCGTCTACTTAGATCTTTCCTCTTCGCTTGCCCACTCGATTTTGCCAAAGGGTGGTAATTAAACTATAGGTAGGTATGTATGTGTATATTCGGAAATGTCACACACCCATCCCCTCCTCATCTCTGCCAATCCTAACCAGTAACCACGCCACTGAACCACACCACGCACACCTTACGATTCAGTCGCGATCGTGGCACCGAGCCGCCATCTTGCGGATACTTTTGCCACTACGTCACATATAGCTTCGAAATTCAAATACAAATTAGCCCGGGAACTATTGCATACCGAAATTTCTTCATTTATTATAACTATAATAGGATAAAAAATTGTTAAAGAAAGAATTGACTGCAAACAAAATTGCATACATACCTTCAAGATTGGCTTTTCGATTGCAAATATTGTTTATTAAAATTCCGAAATCCGAGGTATTTGTATAGTCTGTATAATAAGCACGGATCTCTAAGGCCGCGTTCGTCATGCACGCTTTTTTCGCTTATAGCGCTAACACGGTATAATTCCAGTGACGGATACTATACCGTGTTAGCACTATAAGCGAAAAAAGCTCGCATGACGAACGCGGCCTAAGTGACAGGGGAATTGATTCGGAATATTTACTCTTTTGTTTCTTTTTTTTTTTTTTCTTAATACCCTGAAATTGTAAATGATGACGACAGCGTATGAAAATCGAAAAATATTATAAGACGATAATAATGAGAATACAAGAGAGCAATATGTTGTATTTAATTTTTGCTATTGATAGATAATTGATAGATATTAAGCGAAATTTGCGTTTATTTCTTTATTGTACAAGAAAATTGGCTAACTCTATAACGTATTGCTGACTATAATACGATACATAATATGATAACATACATGTAATATAACGTAATATCATAAATTCATATCGTTTTTGCATAATACAATACATAAAATACATATTACACATTTACCTAATATAATAAATTAGGCATTAATATGTATATATGTTCGTTAATAATAATATGCGTAGGTATACAATATATACAAAAGCGCTCGCCTCACTTAAATTACAATACAGACTTTTGATGTCTATAAGAAGTTTTGTGCCATGTACAAATGGACTGTCTTTTTTGCATTTAAATATCGTTAGTATTTAAATAAAGTAAATATACATACATAATACGTATGTAAATACAAACATACGTGTTGTATAATCATTTATTTGTATTTTTATTTATTCATTTACTTATTCATTTATTTATTTATTTATTTATTTGTTTATTTATTTATTTATTTATTTACGGATTAGTAAGCACGCACACTGTCTTTTATGAAAGGTATCTGTTATTATAGTTGAGAGAATTCGTTTTTTCTTGTTTTGTTCTTATTCTTGTTGTTATTACTTTTAATTTGAATCATTTGCTGATTATTTTATTCTCTTAAATTCTTCTCTTTTGGTTGTTGTTCGTCTTCTTCAAATATATAGATTATTTATTCATTTATTTATCATCATTATTTATTCATTTATTATTTCTTTCGTATTCTTTTCTACTCAAGTCCATAATTTGTGGCTATTTTTAATATTCTCTCTCTCTCTATCTCTCTCTCTTTCTCTTTTTTTTTTCTCTCTAATGTTACTACAATGAATCTCGAATGCGGGGGCTCTCGTCGTGTCTAAATAAGCAATAATATAATGTAATACAATACAATATAATATAACATAATATAATATAATATAATATAACATAGTATTGAAATTCGTATATATATATGTATATATAGGATCACATATTAAATTGAGAAAATATACCTAATATATTTTCTCCGAATTTCAATAATATTTATCCTACGATGCTTTGCGTATATTTCAATATTAATCAAAATCATCCACTCGCATCAAATGGTCAAACGATTCATAGATCATTAGTAATATTTTATGCAAGCGGTGATCGTAACAACAATAATAATAATAATGATAATAAGAAAAATAATCATAATGATAATGATAACAATTATGAAGATATTTATATACATTTTAGAAGAGACGAAAAAAAAAACAAGAAAGAAAAGAACAAAGAAAAAAAAAGTAAAATAAATAAATAATGAGAACGACGAACCATCGTAAGATTATACATACATACTAATATTTTTGATTTAGGTATTTAAAAAACTTTGTTATTATTGGTATAACGAATCTACGATATGGTAAGCTCGCTGATAATGGTTTACCTCTTATGAGGTACGGGAAGATTATGCTGATTGTTGAAAAAACTTCCACCTCCCGCCGGACTCGAATTTCAAAATTTCAATAGCATTATATGTATAAATATGCTATAAGTGTAATTGTAGATAGTTTAAGCAATCACAATTTTAATTGATTAATAGTCGCCCTGCGCTCCCGCCTTTTTATATTCTTATTGAAGTTTGATCGTTGATGAAAAAATTTTAACAATATACAATATATCATTATCGTAGAAATGTTCGATTGCATTGTGAAAAGACATTACTCGATAAGAGAGGAAATGAAATATCAATGAGAAGTTTCAACTGTTTATTGTTATGCATACGACTTTGGCTCCTTTGAATCTTTTTTCTTTTCAAAGAAAGAGATCAAGATATTATTAAACCTCTCTAGGGCCTCACTGATTTATTTTACAGCTTCTGATTGACTATAGAATAATCAGAAAATGTTTTACTCGTGTACGAAATGATAGACTTTAGCTAAGTGGACAAATAGATATGATACTTTCTGGAGTGAAAGTTGAAAACGTGATCTAGACTCATTTGAGAGACGGCTAAACTCACTAATTGACACGGTAGTCGAAGGAATATGAATATTATTAACGAGAAATCTAAGATCTGTAAATCGAGTGGTAGACTTTAAAAATTGCAGAATGTCTACAGACTGTCGATTTCCAAATTCCAGGCATTTTCAATATTTATCTAGGCTCATTTTTTCTAAAATTCAATGCTATTCAAAATTCTTTGCATTCATCTAATGATATATCGGGTAATTTTCAAGTTTAAATATACAGATTTGTCTTCAATTCAGCGACAATTATTCAAGGCAATCACGTGCGAATGTATTTTTATCAATTTTTTTTCTTAATATTTTGGTTCCGAGACTCAGCTGGATCAAATCGTCAATACCTATTTGAATTGTTATTGTTATAGTAAATAATTAAATACGACTTTGAGATGAAAGCAACTAAATAATAGGCAATTGCTTGAAATTTAATAATTTCAATCTACTGATATAATTCTAAACACATTGTCAGAGTGTTTACACTTTAGATTTACAAATTCTAGGCCCTTTCAACAAATATTACTAGGCTCGTTTCAAGAGAATCATTATAAATCTCGTGTATAAACGTTGAAAAAGAATTTGCTGAACCAAAAAAATATCGTCTGAGTGAGTAAAATTTGGAGTTACGCGTGGTGAAATCAGTTTTTGGCTTGGCCCAACCGAATAGTTTCTCAAAACAAAGAAATTACGTTTCTATCAACTAATTCTTGTTATCCAAGGCCATTATAATAAGATCTCAGGTATTCCAAGACCTCTGAAAAATTTCAGATGTGTCCAGCTGCGTAAACACCATGACAAAAAAAAAAAAAAAAAAATACCCTCGTGATAAATTCGTTTGCTGTTGTTTTGATTAGTCCGATACTTTAAATGTAAGGAGAAAAATAAAAGATCCGAGTCCAGCTTGAGAGGGTATAGCTGGTACGACTGGCTCACGACGACAAATGGAAGGCACGGGTTATAATTAGGATATAAAAAATGATATTTTTATCTCAATATATATTTAAAAACGAGAGAAAACCAATCCTATCGAAATATATCGATTTGTAGTCATCAATCCTCCGTAGCGACAATTCCTCCAGCCCATTCGGTACCGGCCCATGCAGGTAAAGGAGTTTCATACTCCCATCCAGGTCCGCGATAACGCCATGCGTGAAGATACATAACAAGATCGGATGGCTTAGGGTCTCTATACTTGACTTTGCACTCGTAGCAATGAGGGTCCGTAGTTACTTTTTCATTGGCAAAACTTGAGTCTGGAGGTTCGGAGCCGGTTTGTGTACCAACTGTTACTTTTAGAGCTTTAAGATCTTCTTCTGGTGGGCTGGGAGATGAAGAAGGTGAAGCGTCTTTATCTGTATTGGCCAATACTTGATCTTCTATATCTAGTTTTGGTTTAAACAAGCTCATTTCAGAGTCCCCGTCCATTCCGAGCCAGTTTTCGGCGTTGTGAATGCCGATTAAATCCTTGACAAGTTCTTCGTCGGTCTTTCCTATGTTTCCGCCCTTTCCTTTTTGAGGACCGAATACAACGTGGTTGTAAAGAGGATCGTTTACCACGGGATAGCCGAGGTATTGAAGATGAACTCTTATTTGATGCATACGCCCAGTTTGCGGCTTGCAAAGTACAACCGAAGATTTCCCATTGAAACTTAGACGCTTGAATGTTGTGACGCAGTCTTTTCCCTTCTCAGACACTTTGCAGACTCCAATTTTGTACGATACCACTTCGATCGGTTCAGCGCAAACAACTTCGTCCTCAGGAAACTCCCCGTCTACTCGACAAACGTATTCTTTGTGCACCTGAAAATAGATAACATGGATTTTTTTTCACATATTTCCCAAAATTCAAACACTGTTTGGTAATATTGGAATATACTTTCTAAAATTTTAATATAATTGCTGATAAATAATCCGAATGTGTTTGAACAAGTTTTCAAGTTCTGTTTAATTATTTTAACATTTTTTTCAAACTTCGAACATATTAATGTTCAAATTGACAAGTAGGATTCAAATAGTTTGGCGTTTTTTGTTTTCAGAAACTTGGAACGCATTCAATTCAAATTTTATTATCTTTGTAAAAATCAAGAGATATTCTTTCAAAATTTCAGCATATTTAAAAATATTCAATTCCCATCATTTTCTTCGAAAATCCATGAGGATTTCAAAAAAATGGAAGTCAATTCTATAGAATGTCAAGCATATTCTTGAAAATGGAAACGTGTTCAATGAAAATTAAAGAGTACTTTTCAAAATCTGAAACGTATTCTTTTGATATTCTTTTGAAATTTGGAGTTATTCACTTTCCCGACAATGAGAATGAATTTTTTTTTTCCCCCAAATTATCGAGTGAGAAAACAAATCAGGTGAAAATAAATTCTGTTTCTAATTCATATAATATTCCTTTTTCCTATAAGATTACTGGCATAAAAATAAAACCGAGATACTCGACCAGCTCTGTCATTATCATGTCCATAACATTTTGTAAGACGTGTATAACACGATAGTTAAATTAATTCTCCAAGTGTATCGAAGGAGAAATCTAATAGCAGTAAATTAGAAGAAATAATACTCGTGATCAATTGACCATTAGCAAGACATTTCTTTAGTTATACACACATTCACTTTTCCGTTACCTATAAATTACTGTAATAAAAATTCTCTACATAATATCTAAGAAATGGTGATTAGTAATCAATGAAGAATTAAAAAATCGATTATCCGTAGTTATTATCTATACAATATACATAGATATGTACCTGTCGGTTTCTTATTTGATGCTCCATTTGTCTAGCTTTTTTCGGTGTTCTTCCGAAAAGTAATATTCCACTAGTTAATCTATCCAGCCTGTGAATAGTCCGAAGATTCTTCAAGTTATATTCCTTGGCCAATATAAATACGACTGTATTATGACGATAACGACCGCAAGGATGTACCTAAACAAAATTTAAATCCTAGTTAATTACGATATCGATATATGATCATCCTCATTCAATACCATTGAAAACGTTGAAACGATCATCAAATAATCGGAAAAAAAAGAACAAAAAATGTAATTAAATTACAATTTCTTCAGATACGAGTTCCCAGTCCATTTAGTATATTACGTAACATTAGGTATAAATAAATTGTACATATATATATATATATATATATATACGTAAATATTGTATATATGTGTGTGTGTATAACTTCTTCGCACTCGATCCATTGGATAATAACTTACATAAGTATGTACAGAATGTATAAACAGGAAGAAGAAGAAGAAGAAGGGGAGGGAATAGTGGTGGGTTTTAATCGTACATCCAACATATGTATGTACATGTATTTAGGAAGCAGATAGTATATAGAAATCGAATTCTATCATTGAAATCAAAACTTCCCGTGCGATGGAATTCGGAATTTAGTCACGCGTTGCGAATAACACGATAGGATATTCTACGTTCTATTTCATATTCCATCCCATTTCATTTCATTTCATTCCATTTGGTTATTAAAACACACACCCTTGCACCTGGCTGACAATCAAATAATACCGTGAATTTCTGAATCCTCAAACAAATTGATCGCGTGACGATGAAAAAATTTCGATTAAAGTTACCTACAACCACCTAATGATTAAGGGTATAGTATACAGAAATCGATCGAGAAATCACTTTGACATTAAATATGTACGACGATATAAATTATTCTTTGCTTCAATATTCCGGTCAAGAAAAATTGAACAGCAGCTAAGGAAAAAATAAAAAATAAATGATTTGAACTAAAATCTTTACTTGACGTTAATACGCCATGGATAATCGTAACAAATCAATTTTTCCCTCTCATAATAAGGAATGATAATGGAAGTGAACTGATTTGCTCGGCAAATTGACGTGAATTCAAGTAAGACAAAAAAGAAAAAAAAAAAAAGAAGAAAAGAATTTTCGCGTATTTTAAAACGTGATATATATCTAGATATACCTACATATATACCTTTGTACATATATAATATATATATGGCATATAATACAAGCTTGTAAAATTCGTTGAATATTCTATTAATAAATCGATAATTAATTACGTATCTGTCACCCTTATTTCGTTCCCCTATACATAAAGTAACAAGAAGAGACAAAGAGGAAAAAAAAAGAGAAAAAAAAAAAGAAAAATCAGAACCGTGACGCGCTGAGTTGGTAAAAAAAATAACTTTTTTTTTTGTCTCTTATTTTTCTTCTCTCCTAACCGAAATTTAGTGAACTGTACATTATAATAATGTTTATTCGTTTGAGATGGAGCTATAGAGGGACTGCAGATCGAATGAGAGTAGAGAGAAAAAGAAAGGAAATTGGTATATAGAGATAATTAGCCAAGAATTTATATACACCTAACTTGCAGAAGGTAAAGATTAAGAAAAAGGAGATAGAAAAGGTTTTATGTGTATAATATATATATACATATATATATATATATATACGAATGCGGGTCAAGGGCTAAAGTTGACCTCGAGGGCCCACGTCGAGGCTATTGCTGATAATAAACTTTTACCTAATTTTCTACCCGTCATGCTGTCTTCTACACGCCCGCTGGAGAGAAAAAGAGAGAGGTAAGGCTAGGCGAGTAACAATAAACGTAATTAGAAAAAAAAGGGGGATAAAAAAGAACGAAACGAAAAAAAGTGGGAAAAAAAGGCCAAAAGAAAAATGGAAAGAACCGAGAAAAGAAAAGCCAGCTGCCATTATGTAGTACGTTACACGTACACTATATATTATATAAATTAGAATACGACTGCGTCTGCGAATTTCCTTTACTTTGCTGCTGAGCTTAGCCGTTTTTAGGCACGATCGCATAGCGGAGTGCCTATTACATTCGTCATCGCGAAAAACGTCGGATCGAGGAAAAAAAATTTCTTTCAACGTAGAAATCCGTTTCATTACTCACAAAATCGGTTTTTCACATTTTCCAAAAAGTATGTGTGTGTGTGTGTGTGTGCATTTTGTATCCTGAATTCCGGGAGAACGACTTGAGCGATTCGGATGAAATTTGGAGGAGAAATCAATTGTTCGGTGAAGATATTCCATTGCCCGTTTGAAGACTCTTGTACTTCCGGTTAAGAAATTGCGAGTGTTTGAACTGATTGTGAGTACTGCGCCTATCCTCGCAAGTCTAGGAAAAACAGCTCAACCAATTTCAACTAGATTTCACTGAAGTATCACTTGCAGTTTGAATATTAAAAACCTACGATCGTGCCTGTTGCAAAAAAGCGAAGCTTTTTTGTTCATACCGCTAGTTAGATTAATTAAAAGATGCGTATGCGTAGATGTATACATAGGGATCGATGTATATATATATAATATATATATACATGTATAAAAGGAGGACGACGTTAACAGCGATTACGGGGATCTGGAGGAGAAGGAAGGAGGATTCTAATTCAACAAAATTGAATGAAAATTGGCTCTTCGGTATATACACGTATTGGTATATCCTATAAAACACTCTGCAGACCGATCTTTACATCGTGACATTTTAAGAAAACACACAACGATTGCTCTTTGTTAAGGACCAATTGTCGAGTTGTTAAGAAGGATCCTTTTTGTACTGTTTAAGATACAATAATAATAAATCAATTATCAATAAGATGTGGGAATGAAAAAAATAGAAAAAAAAAAACCAAAAGTCGTGATGACTGACGTCATCATCAAACAGACGAAAAAACTGACGAATTTATCAAGATAGAAATATTTTTACGTAAAACTTCGTGTAGTTTTATTTATACTATTTACAACATAAAGACGACAAAGAGTGAATATCAAAGGGTAGAGAAAAAGGTAGATGATAAGTTCAATTCAAAAAGCATACGAACGACAAAAAGGAAAAAAAAAGGAAAAAAAAAACGAGGAAAAATACGAGACAGAGAGAACAGCGTATCAAGATAAATCTGTTTGGTTTCCAAAGCCTCTTTGTAGTTTTAACGTTAATTAAAGATACGTACACACGAGAGTCGATAAGTGGTTCAAAAAAGTTATGTCGTATAAAAATCGAGGTGAAATGATTACTGAATTTAAAATAGAAATAAAATAAAAAAACAGCAACTAGAAATTTGAAAAAAATGATGAATAAAATACGATATATCGACTATCTGCCATTGAATATAAACCGTGTACAGTAAGTTTAGCAGTACTTAATATGCTTCGTTCGTTAATTAAATAATTCAACACACTGCGAGTGTATATTAGATAATTCTTATACATATTATAATATAATATATTATAGCGTGTATGTACCCATATGACAGAGTACGGTGATGATGAGTTCGACAAAGATTGTGATATACGTAGGAACAAAAATTATACTTTCAAAATGACCGGATAGCCTTGACGATGAGAGAACGCACCCGGTTATAGTACTTCAGGTTAACGTTAAACACCTGCACTACAAATTTCGAAACGATTCAATCCAACCATCAGTTCCAAAATCGAATTCAGAAAAAATGACAAAAATATTTTATTTCTCAAATCGTCGTCGTAATTTTTCGATTGAATAGAAAAATGAATAATAATCATAATAATAATAATAATAAGAAGAAGCAGAAGTAGAAATATAAGTACGAAATGGAAATAATGACACGAGTAGGCTTCTGCCCTCCGCTATTATGCTATACGATATTATGTTGAAAACGCGAAATCTGGGATTGACAATAGACCTAAAGCCAGTAATAGACCCGACATCAAAGGTTGAACACGCAGCCTAGCCCAGTGCGAAGTCACGAATCGTTTGTTAGCTCGTCTGGATTTAGAACTAATTTTAAAACTATAAGTTTAGACCAGGTATCGCCACCGCCACCATTAGCTCGTCTTCTCTGTCATTTGACAATAAACAATTCACGTGTTAAAAATCACCCTGAAATTACACAACGTATAATACATATCTATATAATTAGTATAGGTCCGTAAAGTCCGAATGAAAACTGTATCGAAATTGAAGAAAATCAGAAATCTCACTATCAGCAGGTGGAATACCGCGGGGTTTTTCTATTACTGACACATTTTTTTTTCTTTATTTAATTTCCAAATCCCACCATTTGCAAGAATGAAGTGGAAAAATCATTTGGAAATCAATTCAAATGTAAAGAAAATCCGCCTAAACTAGAAATTGAACTAGATTTCTTTCAAGTATATCAGATGACAAAATTATCAAATGCAATTGATACTATTGCCCAACATTCAATCACATTATCACGTGATTATATTGACGAAAAAGCTATAAAAAATTAGTTAAAAAATTAGACACGATTATATTAATAAAACTAGGAGAAATTTCTAACACACAGAAAGAAAAGAGAAGGAAAATTGGGAAAAACAAGGGAAACAAAAATGAGCTAGAAGAAAAAGAAGAAGAGAAATTAAAATAATTAGATGAAGAAGTATGTAGTAGAAGATAAGCGAGAGATATTGGCAGTACAGTTCTAGCAGTACACCACTTACAGGGATAGATGCGGGCTTGTTGACCACGACCAAGTCTTCGTCCATATGCACCACCGTGATCGGCTCCGAGGTGACAGGCACCTCGTGTCTGGAACACACCAATCGTAACCAGCTTAACATGGCTTTGTTCCTCGAACTACGATACCTTTGTGCTTTTTTTTTTTTTGTTTGTTTGTTTGTTTTTTGTTTTGAAAATTATTTTTATGCGATAGGTTACATAGCTATGCATAGATACACATGTATGTACTTTGTAGGATGAAAGAATATATTATAAATATACATATTGAATTTGTTCTAACAAATTTTTTCATCACATAGAAGTATATATTTATAAATAGGTACATATAAATATATACAAAGCGTGCACACGAATAATTTTGCATTTAGCATGAAACGAAGAAAATTTATGAAATGAAACCAAACGAATAGAAATAGAAAATGAACGATGATTCGGGAAGGAGACAAGTGACTTTTTTTCACGAATTACAAGTTTCTCTCAATTACAGAAACAGAACTTTGATAAAATTTAAGGAAAAGAGGAAATTCTACGTTAAAAATAACAAAAATGATCAAATTTTTTCAGAAAAGAAAACATCATCCGAATTTGAATAATCAGCGTGTATAAATCTGATAATTTTTCATTCATTTTTAAATACATATATAATTGTAGGAACGTGTGTCGTTGGTATTTCAGAATCGTATCTCAAATTGTCTTTTTCTCAAACGACGACGTATTTTGTTATTTTCGTGTTAAAATTTACGACGGAAAATGGTGTATAAAAAAAAAAAAAAATCGTATTTCCGGTTTACGACCGTGAGTATAGATGGCGAAAGGAAGTTATCTACCATGTTTAGAACAAAAACCCAGTGAAGCATAGAATTATACGTAGTATTGGATTTTGGTTTTCAAATTTCAGGGCCCATCCGAGCGCATCACAGGACAAGGTCTTTATAGCTCCTGGTGGATTGATCAAACGTGGGAAACTGCCCGATTTTCCCTTTCAATATCTTCCACTATGTGTATTTTCGTATTATATCTCCTCCGGGGACAGATTCGACGAGACCTCTCATCCATTTTATACATTAATGTATATACCTATATATACATACATATCCACGTGTCACGTACATACATCAACCGATATATCTATACACGCGACAATTTTATTACAAATCGATGAACGTTATCATTGCGATCAAAGCCTCGTCCCACCCTAACAAAAAATAAATAAAAAAAAAAAAAAAACGGAAAAAAATGGGGGGATAAAACGGAATGATGAACCAAAACGTAAAGTTCAACTAAAAAAATCAGCAATATAACGATATATAATATAGTGATTTTGTATTTTTTTCTTTTTCGAAAATAAGAGAAGTAAGAAACTATAACCCCTTTTCCTTTGTGAAAATTTTCAGGACCCGTTTTCGAGGTTTTGAACGGAATTTAGGGTTCGCTTAGCACAGTCTATGCCTCTATGGCATAACCCGTTAATTTTCCACGGCAAGGTCTAATAAATCATTATTTAAGCAGATTTAAGACGACGTTAACGAGTCATTAACTATATATGATATCGTTTGGGGATATTTCGGTTACGTAGACAAAACACATGACATGAATAAACCTTGAGCGCGAACAAGAAATTGAAAATACTTGCGATTATACATATATACACACAAACACCAACACGCCTATACATATAATATACGTATACTTAGATTATAAGTTAATTAATTCGAATTTTCTGACGCTTGTGAGTATATACAAATATTACCGGTCTTGAAAATTCGAAAGAAACGTATTAAATATGGTAAGAGTGTTGCACTGAAGAGAATTTGAAACCAACCTGCGCCAAACCTAACAAACCTATACCAACCAACTATAACATTTCAATGAAAAGAATTCATGAATTGAAACTTGAGCTGTTGAGCCACAGAGAGAACGTTTTCGTTGAGTTTCATTTCGAAAGGACTTCCCTGCACAGCTGCTTTCGAGCTCGTTCGTTTCATGATATTTAATAGGTGGAACACAGAGTGGCCAAAAATCCTCGAAAATTGTTTGGAAACGGTACGACTGTGTACATACACGTATATATATACCTACCTCAATACACACACACACACACACACACACAAACGTACATACCTAAGCAAATACACCAACTTTGCTCGTAAAAACCGAATAAATCACTTGCCGCAAAAAAAAACGCTTTTTCCAATTATTTTCAACGAAATCATTGACGGAAATAAAACATCAAGCATTTATACAAAAGTAGGGCCTTCGAACAGAAATTAAAAGAAAAAAAAAAGGCCATAGTCGCGAATTAGAAAACAAATCTAGTATTTAGTCGAAAGAAACAATCGTTTGGCCAGAATTCTTCAAACTCAGGAGTATACATCAAGTTGCTATTTTTCTTACTTGACTTGGCTTTAGATTTTGAGTGGTTTGAATTTGACGCCGAAAAAAACATGGGATATACATATGTATGAAATTGATAGACTATACAGAATACGAGAGAGTAAGATAAAAGAGCATAAAAAAAAAGAGATGAAAAATGTCAAACGAATATTTACTTACAACTGGTATTGCCCGTGGGGTATTGCTGCGCTTATATATATATATATATATATATATATATATATCTGTATACATATATACGTGTACATATATAACATTCCTCGATGTAATATATATAAATAATATACGTAAAAAGTTTATTCCAATTTCCCCCTGCAGGCGTTTTTTATTTTCCCGGCATCCTTCTGTCTTCGCGAATGTGATATATACACACTGTTGTTGCGAATACGTTCGCGATTAGGTATATATAATATACATATATATATCGATAAACTCGCGTGCTTTAAAATTATTCGAAAAAAAGCAAATGGGAACGATGTAGCATAAGGGTATATCCCAGCATGCTTGCTTGTTACCCTGATGCGTCACAGGATATTTTCTTTTTTTTTTTCTTCTTGTCGCGATTATTATACGAAGGGAGAACAACTTTGAGCCTGTTAGATCCCAACGTATGAATAATAACGCATATAAATAGTATACCCAGAAAATTTATACGTAGGTATACTTTCCGTTGAAAATTTCCCACCTCAGAGAAAAAGAAGAAGAAAAAGAAGAAGAAGAAAAGGAAATTTCATCACAGTGTAAAGTATCAGAAAATATATTAATACAATTATTTAGCACGATCAGAACGACCGAAATAATTAATAATCGCTCTCAGCAGAATCCGTCGTTGGCATTGAATGAATCGAGTCATTAAAATTTTCCGCTTAAATAACTCGCTCTTAATATTCAAACGTCTCCCTGTGAGGATTAGAGATTTTACATTGAAAATTCTCACCACGATTTTCCCCCTTTTCTGCTATTATCGAACAAGATCCAAAAACTCATTGCACGGTAAGAAAAAAAACAAAAAAAAAACACAGACGTTAAAACGAACACATTTTACGCGTTTCAGAGAATCGTCTCCAGAAATTTTTTGTTGTGTATTTTTCGACTAGGTTTAATTGTGTAATGCAATGAAATTATCGTGATGTTAATAACTCGACATAAAAGTTGCATATATGTATACTAGCTGTGATAAAAATTAGCCAGAATTGCACACATAAAATTAGTCAATTGTAATAATTGATGATGTATTGAAAATCAATTTATTACAGTCATTTCAACTAATCGGCAATGCTAAAGTTACAAATTCGCAATTCCAAGCCGGATTTTCAGTCGGATTCTTGAACAAACTCAGTGTTAATGTTATAAATTAATAAAATAGTAACGAATTCGGTTACATGAAAATGATATCACATATTATTTTAAAAAGTTCTATGCAAAATCGTAGGTTCGACAAACGAAATCCAAATAACAAAAACGTATTCTGATCTAAAACCGCGAAAAAGTATAATCAGTATTCAAGATACAATTCTCGACTCATGATTTTTTTTTTTTTTTTTTTTTCAATAGTGAAACACGTTTGTTTCACTACATGATGAATTAAAGTATATAAGCTGGATTTTATCACAATAAGTTTAAAATTAATTCACCCATAAAACGATAATGTAGAAATTTCAGAAATTCACCCTGGCCCAGTTTTTGCATAGGGATAAAATTGATCCTGCGGTAGCCTGAACACCGCAAGGTTCATAAATTCTCGGCAACTGATAACGCAATTAACTATAGAGCGCACCCAAAGCAGTAGCAGCAGTAACAGCAGCTCCCTCTCGTTCGATCGAGACAAGATTTTCACCAACATTATTTTCAAACGATTTATTGAATAATAAATTATCACCTATTTCCCATCTATATGAATACGCTGGTATACTATACCGTAAACATCAACTCGCGTATACATACGTACAATTTAAACTCCTTGTAGGATACAAACGCGAAACAAACATAAATATAATAATAAGATTCGTCAACATATTATCAAGAGATCTGTGTCTGAAAAGGTCATAACAAGGTAGATATAGGTAATTACAGATACAGATACGCGATCCATACGAGGTGAAACCAATCAAACAACAACTTGCGAATAACGATGATAATCGGGAGAAATAAACGAGCAAACAAAATCAAATGAAATGAAATGAAATGAACAGGGAATACTGGCTTCGAACGAAGCCAATCATATCCGTGAAAAAAGTAATTATACTCGCGTTAATTACACGATCAGCAATGAAGATATATAATTGAATGAAGAGAGTTTCGAGTAGGTACAAAATATTCCACATCGATGATCAAATTCTAGTGGGGGGAAGAGAAAAAAAAAATATATATATATATATATGAATTGCTAATTTTGTCAACCGCAGTTTTGTTCTGATAAATGAAAACGCGATTTGACGTGTACGCAACGAAATTCACTTTGATTGTGTTTAGAGTGTACCAAGCGAGTTTGTTTGTTTAGTCAAAAATATTGAACAGTGAGCCAGAGTAATCGTTAGACTCCCCCTAGCTCGTGCAATTTTCTGCGGCGTGTTTCAAACTTGGATGTTTAAATTAGCAGATAATGAGTTTTAGAGTTCAGAACATACATATGTATAGGAAGGAATTATGCGTCGTTAACATATATCTCTACATACTACATAGCTATACATCACAATAAGTCTAAAACGTATTCGCACATAGTGATCCTTTTATAAAAAAACTTATACAGCAATTTTTGAATTTTCAGAATGATTTCTAATCATCTAGACGTTTCATGCGCTGGTATCTGGTCCCGTTTTTTTTTTTTTTTTTTAATGTTACGCGTCAAGTGGTTCCAAAATTACTGCGATATTGAGAAATGACTCTGGCGTAAACGAATTCACTACATAGTTCCTAATTTTCTGCAAAGTTTATTTACTATTATCAGTGCATCGATCTGTTTGCATGACAATCTGTATATTACAAAAAAAAAAAAAAAAACTCCAAAGAATACGATGACGTTATCAAATTGATGTATGAATATAAACTTCGAAGATTTCCATCGAGTTTTTATTATAAATAATATGACTGTGTACGAATACTGTTCAGACTCACTATATATGAAGAATTGCTACAGATAGGCGATACGTGAATGAATATTCTTGTTTTATGTTTGTATGGTTGCTGCATGGTATATAAATGATTAATATAATAAGTATATATAAAATCTGTAGAAAAACGAGACCCTATAACGAGTATCCATTATATTATATGAGCAAAGAAAAAGTATGTAGGTACAACTCGTCTTTATCTGTGTCAAGGATCCTAACCATTTCCTACATAACATATAATACATTATATCCTCACAGAATTGTATATTTACAAGAATGTACTCACGCGGTAGGAATTACGCATGACCCTGTACACAAGTGAAGGTTTTTAACTTTTTTCCTCCTCGTCCTCCTCTTTTTTTTTCTTCTTCTTCTTCTTTTTATTATTATTATTTTTATCCTCTCGCCGCAGGAGGATCTTACACGGTATCCTTGGTAACCGGACTTTGAATGAATAGAATTTTTCACATGAGAATTCCAACCACGTAATTGCAACTTGCGATCATTATCGCTAAGATAAAGAATCAAAGAGAAAACCCTCAACATCATGAATAACCGGTCGATGGATACAGCCTTCACTATCAGATTCTAAAAAAAAATTTCCCACCTCACGATCAGAAAAATAAAAAACCAACGACACTTCAGAAACTTTTTACAACTATATGTACATTCCTATACTTTGAGGATACTCAAACGCTGTGAAAATCATGGAAATTTCAGTCTAAAATATCTATTTCTTTTTTTTTCTTTAATAAATTAACAATTAGTTAATTCGTGAGAAATTTCCACGTCAAAGGAATACTTCTTTCCAATTTTCGTAGATGCAGTTTAGGAAAGAAGAAGATAGTCACAATTAGGAGTAGAAGAAATAGGGATAGAAAATATAATACATTGACAATAATAATGATAGTAATAATAATGACAATAAATGACAAACATTTGAAAAAAAAACTTACCTGTGGACGACATTAGCAAGTAGATCATTATGTCGAAGTCTATAATCAATTTCGACCCTCTGATAATTGACCGTAAGTGTACCAGCCCTGATGCATCTTTCATATTCTTCGGCAGGATGAGCCCGAAACTCCCTGGCAAATACTTCAAGAATTTTCTCACCCACCCAACGTCCTTTCGTGAACGTTGTAAATGTGAAATAGTAAGGATAGACTTTCCTGAGTCCTGAAATGAAAGGATAATAAATCGAATCAATTTTATCAGATTAGATTATATGTATAATGACCCGCGCGGATCTAAAACGTCCTCTGACGTATTATTTTGAAGACACTTCTGTTATTGTATTACCTACTTCTTTTTCTTATCGCCTTTATTATTATACCACTTTTTCGCCTGAATTGTGACAACTTTCGTTCGCACAGTATAACAGAAAGAAAAAAAAACCAAAAATGAACAAATATTCGTGTTGATCCTGGATTAGGATAACGGGTCGCAGCTATCTCCTCTATTGATGAATAATTCTCTAGGGCATGCTTTGGCGATAGCCAGCGGCAATATTAACGGGTATAACAAAAAACGAAAAGAAAAAAATAACAAAGAAACAGCAAAAAAAAAAAAAAAGAAAAACAATCGTTTTTATCCCTACGGGGAATCCGAAATCCGCGAGAAATCTTGCTACCTGCGTTGCGGTATTCAGCTGTATGTATAAATGTATATATGTATGTATACGGCTGTATATATTCTGAAGGATATGTTGTTTTTTTTTTCTCCCTTTTTCGATCAAAGTTTCTTGAAACTTAGTTGAAACTTTTTTCCTTCTACCCTTCTCGCGCTTTCCCGTTCATTTCAGTCAGTCAAGTAATATCCCGCCTCTTCGCGGTTGAATCGCGAGGGGTTAACGCGGACTTTGGATTTCAACATTTCAACATTTCGACGCGATCTCACGCGATCTTACATATATATATATATATATATATATATATATATGTACGGTATTCCAAATATCACAAAAAAATTCCTTTCGACGAATAGATTTTGTCATATTTCCATAGAATTTCAACCGCAGCACTTGATATTCCGTATATTCCGCCTAATACCCGCAAATATACGAGTCTCAACTACCTACGGCGGAATATAGCGTGCGGCAAAATTTTGATTGATCGTAAAATTTCAACGAATAGATAAACACACAGGTATATATAGCCAGGTGTACCCTTGTAATACACGATCAAAAATTATATACGAAATTTATAACAAAATTATATCATATATTTTGTAAATACAAAGAGACTACCTATATTTGCCTATCGAAGCTTTCGCGTTTGTTTTATCAACGTATCAATTAGCGTACAGATTGCCCGCTCAATCTGGACCCTCCAACCCTCATCCACCCTCATTCAGCAAGCCCCCGATTACTACCTACCTTCCCTTAACCATTCGCGAATACGTATATTGTTTTCATGACATTTCTATGTATATAATTCCCTTCGAATTTTGTTCCCTATATGGATGAAAATCCGATTGGCGAATAACAGCACAACACATACGATATACATACGTACATAGGCATTTATTTGTCCCAGACATTATCATTGTGTTTGCAAATCGACGATGCATCGAATGCAAATATACGGGCCTGATACAAAATTAGTTTAATATTTACATTCTGAATGACAAACTGCGCAAAAATTTCATCACAATACAAAAAGAAAGGAGAAAAAAAAACAAAAAAAAAAAAACGGCAGCTTCGTCAGATTTATCGATACGTGCTGAATTATAGAAGAGAAAAAAAAGGGAGGAAACGAAAAAAAAAACAATAAAAATAGATCAAAAATGAATAATGGAGTAGTAAAAATTTACGATCAAAGTCATAAGGGAAAAAGATCAACAAGAAAAATGTAAAAATTTGTGATATTTGGCACGAAAGAGGTAGATATTCGCGATTTTTTTTCCACAAAACCGCAGGATGTCCATATTTGAGGTATGTGGTGTCGCGGTTTTCAACATAACATATATACACATATATATACAGTATGTACATACTCGTACGTATGTACGTATGTACAGACTAAAGGCTTGTGGCGACTTACGAAGAGACAATGTGGACCACAGGAACGAACTCCGAACGAGAAGAGAGACGAGAGAAGAGAGAAGAGAGAAGAGAGAAGGGAAGAGAAGGGTAGCTGTAGAGCTTAAGCCTCTCAGGAGAATGCCCTATTCTAGGGGTAGTAGCAAAGAGGAGTAAGTGAGGGTTAGGACGAGGTATAGGAGGAAGAGGCCTACCTATACTTGCCTAAGAACCGGAAACCGTAGGGATAAACGGTGGGGAGTATAGGACCTGAAAAGATGGGAAGTGGAAAGTGGGAAGAGGAGAAAAGCCTGAATCTCTCCACTCGACTATTCGTTGGTGAAAAGCCGAACACGGCAGGACCCACTCCTTGCCTCTCGAAAAGTTCGTCTAGTGTGTGAATCGCGCTATTTAGGCTAGCTTTGCAGCTTGTCGACGACGACGACGACGACTATAACGTTACACTTCTCTCTTGTGCTCTCTAAGTTTCGGATTAGCATCGCCCATACATTCAAGATGAATCTCAAAGCTACCGGTACCCTAATACATCCCCAAACATGCCCGAAGTAAGAAATCTTTGCATTCTTCAATTCGCCGACTGCAGGGTTGCCCTGAATTTTTCATACCCTTCAATATTTTTTATTATTTATTTATAATTTTGTTTTTTTTTTGTTTTCATCGATTCAATGTAGACGTTACGAATTTCCTCGGTCGAAACTGCAGAGGATCAATTTCAATATGGGACGTGGGGATTTTTCATCGTCAGGGCAAAGAGTATAATCCTGTTTAGTTTCAAATCCTACGGTCCAGCTATTTCGCGAAACACTAGACTTGGTGATTTTGTATGGATCGACAAATGTTAAAAATCATTTGTGTGGCATGATCTGAAAGGTTTCAAAAAATGAAAAGAGTTTTTTTTTTTTTGAATTGACAAGAGTTGTTTCTGCAGCGTAATCAATGCCTATACTTTTTTTCCATCCCTTATTTGACGAAGGGTAAAAAAGGAGACGAATGAGAATGAAAACTGTGTAAAACCCTAAGGGATAAAAATCAGAAATTTAGCACAATGCGAGAGAACAATGAATTGAAAAAAAGGTAAAAATTATCAAATTTCCAAAAGCGAGTTGGATGGATATCGATTTCTGTTCGTTAGGCCGATTTCAGGTACCTACGTTCGGTGAGGATAAAGGGGTAGCTACCCGGATCTGGGTGACGTCAATTAACAGTAACACCGCAGAGCTGTATTCAAATGTATGTAAATTCATCGTAACATTTAGGTACGACGTATACTCGTCAATGTGAAGATTGAGGATGAAGGAAGCGAGCTCGAAGAAAGATGTCGCGATTCAAATTCGGCAATGAAACTGTGGTTTATTTGATAGAAATGAAATAAAATGTAATGAAATGAAATGAAATGAAATTAATACGATACTGCCGCAAGCGCGGGATATTTCAAACGTAATTATTATTATACATACGTTTTTAGATCGTTCAGATGAAGGGTAAAAAAGAAGAAAGAAAAAGAAAAAAAAAAAGAAATCATTCATCTCCTCTTGGCTCCCTTCCTCTTTCGTCAAGTGCTCTTAAAAAATCGTTAAAAACGGAATAAAGAAAATGACAAAATTAAACGTCCCTTCTCTATACACGTATATTTCATTTTCTGCTCTATAATTCACCACCGTTTGAGCAATTCGCTAATTCCTAAGTACTCCCAGTTAGGCATGTAAAAAAGAGTTTGAACAAGATGGTAACCCGCAAAAAACTTTTCTTTTTTCCCTCCTTTCTCTCTCTCTCTCTCTCTCTCTCTCTCTCTCTTTTCACCTCCGCAGTGGTATAGAGATGTTATAAAATTATAAGAAAATTGGTAAAGAACGTGAGAAAGTTAAAGGGTAGGTACTAAAAACAGAGAAAGATACAGTATAACAGACAAAAAGAGTTATTTGCTCAGGGAAGGAAACGTCGTTTCTCTATACTGCATTTCAACCTCTCGTTGATCTTCCTGAGTTGGGTGAGGGTGAAACGAGAAAGATAGAGATATATATATCTATATATATATATATATATGGCGAAAGTGAGGTAGATACAGAGATAAAGCAAAGGTCGAAGTTATACGCAACTTTAGCCTCTGCAAATATATACCCTTCGTAGGAATATATCTACTTGATGGGGACACATATTTATTACACGAATGTATGAATATACTGCACCCATAAACTTGGGGGAAAATAATAATAATAATAATAATGATACCGATATTAATTATAATAATTACATGTCCTGTATCCCGACTATAAATTATTCTTATTATTATATCATTTTAATAGTTCATATTTTAATGATAGTTATTAGGTCGCGTATTATTTGATTTTTCTTATTCTTATGTTTATATTGACATGATTTTCTTTTATTCAGTTTTACTTTATTTCATCTCCCAGCCAAAAAATAAAAGGCGTTGTGCTCGTTCGCTCGCTACGCTCGCTCACCCGATTGGTTTATGATTATCCGTTGTGCAAACAATTTGGATGAAAACATTGGAGATAATCACATTCTTGGAAAAATATCCATAACGAAGAATTGATTTCAAAAAAATGGAAACAAAAATTTGAAGTACGTGGTACTTTGGCGGGCCAATGAGTACATGATTATCGGAGGACATTGAAATAATGGTTCGCAATGTGGACTTCATAGTCTTTTTTCTATGAAAGTTCCGCCAAGTACGGCTACCTCCAAATTTTTGTTTTATTACTTTTGTAATAACTCTCTGCTGCTATATCTCTCGTTTATGTGCCAATGCCCCCTACGTAATAATAAAGACTATCTATCTATCACCTATACCCACGGTGACAATTTACCTGAAATAAAATTTCCTGACTTTTTCCTCCAGAACACGCATTTTATTCCTTTCTTTATTTTCAACGAATCAATCTGAATTATATCGAGAGGTTTGGGTAAATGAGAAGTAACAAATTGTCTATCTCTATTGCGTTCAATAAAACTATAATACCTATTTAAAAAAAAACTAAATGAAAAAAAATCCTTGCGAGTCTATCAAATTCCCTAACTTTTGGCTTTGACTTTTTACGAATAACAAAATTCCCTAACTATCCCCGGATTTCCCGATTTTCCGATGTCTATCATCACCCGCTATATTATGTATGTTTCTAGTACAAAATCCTCAGTTTCTGAATAGCAAAAAAAAAAAATCACGCGAGGGTAAAGGAAACAATAAAAATCAAAAAATCAAAAAATAAATAAAAATAAAAATGAAAATAAAAATGTTTTTTTTTTCCCTTCATCACGAAAGCTGACTTGGCATCAAAGAAGCCTCGGTGGTACTCTCGAGTATATTTCTTGGCTCAATAACTTTAGATTGTTGATAGCGAAAAGAGAGAGAGAGGGAGAGAAAGAAAGAGAGAACGAAAGATAAGATCGAATCAAGATTTGAATCACGTATTCTCACACCACCTACCTACCCACCCACCTACCTACCTTCCTTCCTTCCTTCCTTCGATGCCATAGTTTGCCTTGCCTAGGCTACGACTATACACCCTTATATATTTACTGAATACGTTGGCATATATATTCGAACGACCCCTGCAGCAGAAAACCCAAGTCTCGAAGAGATCATTCCCCTCCTCAATCCCCCCCCTCCTCGTGCGTTATATGCGATTTGCTCGCGGTTATAGAGCCAGCTAAATTCCACCCTGCTGCAGACGCGTGATCGGAATATATGTATGACGAATAGTTAGCAGAAAAGAAAAAAAATTAAAAAAAAAAAAAAGGAACAAATCCCGCATAGATATAGATATTTCTCGTTCTATTTCATTTCTATATAATATATGAAATTTATTTGTCATTGATTTTTGCGAATAAATTTGTCTATTTCTCCCCCTCTTTTTTTTCGGAAAGGGGGGTAGATTTTTTGTTATTATTTCCAGGGCATAGAACCTTGTCAGATTGTAGCTATGGGATGGAAGCGGTATTAATAAGTCTTTGTTTGAAAAGGTGTTCCCTGGCCCCGTCCCTGTCGTCTCTATTATTTGAATATGGAGCAGATATCGGTTGTCGATATTCGAACGGGGCATACAAATATTATTTTCTCTTCGAGGTATACTGGTAAAGTATGATTGTGGTAGTAAACTGCACCCAGTGGCGGGAAGGTTGGCAAACAAGGCTCTCTCCGTCAGAGGTTAGTGTTCGTGGATTCCACAATGATTTTTATTTGAGTTTTTTAGTTTTATTTATTCATTTGTTGATTTTTATTTCTTTTTTTCTTTTTTGTTCTTTTCAATTTCATCCTGTTTTTTGATTTTTCATTTGATTCGTAGAAAAGTTTGGTCAATTTTTTTTTGTATTTCTCTTTCTCTCTCTCTCTCTCTCTCTCTCTCTGCCATTCTTTCGATGAAAATAAAAGAAGAAGAAAAAAAAGCAAAACCGCCCAACAGTTTTCCAGTTCGCTTCATTACACGGTATACTCTCAATCTCTTTCTCGGCTCAACCCTCCTTAGTTTCCCTAGCTAACTAATAAAAGCAGGGGCAAACCTGATGCCTGGCTAACCGTAAGAATTTCATTTTCCTACTCCTTCCTTTTCCTCTTTCTATTCTCAATGAGATAATATAATAAAACCGAGTGTATATATATATGTATATAGTGCAATATCCGTGTACCGATATAATTGAAGGTTTCAATTGCCGTTCAAGTGCGGTTATAATCTTCCCCTGCGGGTAATTCTCTTCCAATATTATAATATACATATATACATATATACATATAATTGTACAATTAACTCTGAATCCGGCATTTATGAAAGCGATCATTAAAATGATATATATAATATCTCTGTACATGAAATTACAACTATAAATTCGAATAGGTACATTTATCTTCACTCACCATTTTCAACGTAGTAACTCGTCTCGTTGTACCGTTCGTCAGTAAAACCAGGCCTTTTAGCTTTCAGAGCTTTAGTTTCTAATTTAGCCTGGAACAAATCGAACAAATTCGTTTAGTAAAATTACTACCGACAATAAATTATGAAATCAATTCAGAAGACTGATCGTCCTCTAAGTCGAAATAAAATTTAGAAAATAAAGAAGAAAAAAAAATGAAAAAAAAAAACAACAAAAAAACATTCAAGGGCTAGAGAATTAGAGGAAGGAAAAAATACCCTATATTTTGGATCGTAAAAAAAGGGAAAGAGAGAAAAAAGGAGGTCTTTCAATTAGAGTTATAGCCGCGGTATAGCCATACCAACTCGCCAGTTAATATCATGGGACACACCGCCATTTTCCTCGTTGCCTATAATATAACAGCGTGCTGCGGTATATCCACCGCAGACTTTTCTCCCGAATGCGATATATTTCAGCTTAGGATGTACGTAGGTGCGTACCTACCCACGTTCGTACAATATATATATATATATCTACGTATACAAACACATTCGTATACCATCTAATCCCGCAGGACTAAGAAAAAACAGAAAATACTAAGAAAAAGGAGAAGAAAAAAAACCCCCGAAGAAAATTGAAAATCTACGAAATTGTAGATGAAAAAAGAGATAAACAATCGGGTTTCGGCTAATCATGAGCCACCTTTGAACTTTCCATTTTCCAACTCATTTCGAGATGAAATAATGAAAATAATACAAATTCTAATAACGAAAAGAATAATAAAAATTCTGATGAAAAAAAAAAAAATACTGCATTGATGTATTTCAAAATTTAATCATTTTCAAGTTGGAGCAATAATGCTATCGATGAAGACCAAGATCATCAAAATCCGTTAATCTGTTCTCAAGATATGAGCGATTGAAATTTTGTTTGTTTCAAAATTTTGATTTTGAATAACTTAAAAACCACTCTACCGATCAAATCCAAAATCTAATCAGCTCTAAGTTACGGAAAAGTGCGTCAGTTGAGACCAGAATCATCAGAATCCATTGATTCGTTCTCAAGATATAATCAGACAAAAAAAATTGATCACATACACACAAACATGTACATAAAGATGTCCATCCAAAAATGTTCGGAAATGATTCTCTGGACCTCAAAACATGGACATCTGGTAAAAACTGAACTTTTCATTCTCGGGGTAATTACGATAACTTCCCTTAAAAAAAAAAACAAAAAAAAAAACAACAACAACAACAAAAAATGGGAAGTTAAAAAACCAAAATAGGAAGAAAGATGACAACGATATGTGAAATGTTTGTTGAATTGCAGTGGGAACATATAGCACAACCACCACGGGGGTTTTGTTTAACAATGGCGGTTTCTAAGCTGACGGTGGTAGGTAGCGGTAGGTACTTGGCGTTAATCCCAAGTGTAAACATTACGTCAGTGCTGACGCGAAGGAAAAGCTTCTAGAGCTTTTGGTACATTCGTCAGTCACGTGTCTAGATCCGCTCCTCACGCTTAGGGATTAATAAAACGACGTTTTGCGAATAAACGCGTACCTACTACAATCGCAATTGTGGTGATGAGAGAATTCTAAGCGTGTATAGTATACACGCATACCGGTAAATAAACACGAACAAGTAGATATTATATAGGTACCCATGTATAATATATATGAATAAATGATCCAGGAATATCAGGAATATTTTTCATATTTCCGTTTGATTTTTTTTTTGTCGAAAAAATCAGCTCCGAAAGTAAATTTGAGAATAAACGAAGAAAAAAAAAAAGAGGAGAAAAACGAAGAAGAGATTCGATTCGTTCACCCCTATATAGTTGGATTCGGAGATTTTTGACCCCCGCTGACTTGAGAATAAGGGAATGTTAGAGGGAGGACCCGTTTGAAATCGAAATTTCAGTGAATATTATATATCCGTTGGGAAAGTGTGTAAGGATATGGTAGGATCTCCGAACGAGATTTCGGATGCCCCGGTGCAGGATGAAATTTTCAACTTTTATCACAAACATTACGATTCGTATGTCATATTTATATATCTACATATATATATATACGCACAGTTATTCCGCGCAATGAACTGAAAATGATTGTAGGTACTGAAAAAAGTATTGCCCTCTTAGGAATATCATTCTTTTATTTGAACTATGGAGGTATTTATGTACGTATGTAAAAAAAGACCCGAAAATAACCAAGTCAGTGAATAAGTTTAATAATTTTCAGTTGTATATGCGGCCCCTTGAAAACAGTTTATTATAATAGACTTTTTCAAACTCGAAATAGACTCGTGTATGTGTGCATGAAGAAAAAAAGAAAAACAATAAAAATTTGCAAAATTAGCCCGACAATTTCGACTTTTCTTCACGTGACAGAGAAGGAAGACTCGGTTCTGTATCAGAAACGATTCTTACCAATTCTAAAAATCTGTTTGGCGCGGTCTGTCCGAAATGAATACCTAAGCCCGCGATGATTTTGGAAAAATATAGCCTATGACTGAAAGATTCGAAATTTTACAGGATTATAGCTCATACCCCAGAGAAGAAAAAATTGCGCTTTCCGATTAAGATTGACTGGCTGGTTTGGCCGAAGAGAGCCATGAAATCTAAGTTGATTCCTTTTTTTTTTTTGTCATCATGTAGAAAACTTATGAGAAATCATTAATAATCATTAAATACCGAACGTTAGTTTTTGTGTTGAATTTATATATATATCTAACTGATCGAATGGCAATTGATTGATGGAACGAACACATCGATTTGTCAATAAAAAGTACAAAGAAAAGAAAAAGTGAAGAAAGAAAAAAAAGAAGCGAAAAAAAAAAAACCAAGACCACGTTTCGAGCCCCACACGTTGAAAGACACAATAAAATTGACTTGGCCACGCGCTGGCAGCCGCCCTCCGGCTCAAAGACAGGTCGTTAGTCAGCCAAAACGTGGAACGCCTGTTGCTATGACCGGGGAAAAAAAGAGGAGGAAAGAACAAATAAAAATAAAAATACAAAATAAAATAAAATAAAACTATGTAGTCCCGAGGCGATGGCCAAATTTTTTGTCTTCCGATTCGACTACATAGATTTTATTACAAGGTAAGTGTCTCAATTACTGACACTTATATTTTCTTCAATTTCGAATCGATGGTAAGAATTCTGAATTTTTCTGTGACAAAAATCAGTTGCTATAGAGATTCGAAGAATACAAATTAATTTTTGAATAATTTGAGAGCTCACGGATGAAAATAGGAATGATTAAGAAATGTCAATGATCAGGACAGTGTCAGTAATTGGGACACTTACCATACATGAATAGCTACATTTATGAAATAATACCAAAATCATAGAAATATTTGCACTCAAGAAACAAGAAGTTGATATTAATAAAAATCTCGACAATACTAGACGAGATAAACGTTCCACATGAATAAAGGGGAAAAATTTACATGCAAGCGATTGTTGGTTCGCGGTATAGAGGAAGATGTGAGGTTATGTATGCATGTAGTACCTGTACAGATATATACATATACATACCTATATATATATATATATATTGGTGAAGACAATTTCGGAACAGCGGAAATTTTGGTAAACGGAAGACGTTGTATATTTAGTTAAGGTCGCGTTGCTGCTGTGGGATGCGACAGCTTGACGGAGGCTAACGACAGTCGTGGCGACGCACGGTGGTATAGGAACGCCCGTCAAATATTGACGAGACTAAAATACGCGATACTAAAATACATGCAGTAAGCTTCGTCGTGTCTACAACTTCAATCAAACATTGACTTTACAACAAATTTGTTAACAATTTGCAAATTTTCCGATATTTCTCAACTGAACCCTTACGACCCTGATATCCCATATATCATTCAATGAAATCGAAAATTCTTCTCATTCGGACTGTAAATCGCAACTTTGGAAAATATACCTCGGTATTTTCTTGAATACTCTAGTAAGTCGAAATGAAAAGAATAAAAAAAAAAAAAAAGATAAATGAACCCTATCCGTAGTCACTGTGGGTCAAATTGAACCACCTTCCAACTTTGGGGCTGAATATCTGTATGGGAATGGCTTCAGATGGCCGATGGGGTTCTGCCTACCATACGTACAATGCGTAGACGTACTATTGAGCTCTTTTTTTTTCTATCAAAGTACTATATTTTGTGAGTCTCGTCCTGAAATTTTGTTAGAAAAAATTGGCAAATGAAAAAGTTATGAATATTTCACTGAAAAAGTGTATTTTTTGCATATCCAAAACTTTGCAAATTTTTTCCAACACATTGATATTTAATTTTGATTCAATTGACTTTTGGTACATATCCTACAATGTTCAAAGTATGTTCCATAATTTTTTTGAAAAAAATCGGACGGATAATTTTTGTATAACGGCAGCCAATTGAAAATCAGGTCGGTTCAATTTTACCCAGTATATAACTACCACGTGATTCTACAAAGGTGTGACTACGAGGTGTTAAAAAACTGAGAAGTCATTACCCATTATCACGTATATACTTAAGAATCCAGCAAGATTTGGAATGCATAGAATGTTGGTATCTTTTTCTTTTTTTTTTTTTTCTTTCTTTCCATGAGAATTGTCGTAGTTGTCATTGTATCCTATAAGGGTAGGGACGAAGTAGGATATAGTGGAATTTGTCACGTTGATCATATTTTCGGGTTTTTACACGCAGATATAAAACGTGTACGGATATCGCGTATCTTGGTATGTCGTTTTTACGCGTTTTATTCATATTTTATACTTTGCTCCACACCCACATATAGAGAAAGAAGCACGAATAGTAAAGGCAAAGGTGGGGTGTCTGAGTGGGAAAAATGTAGGAGCTTAAATTCGCCCCATACCGTTTGCTTGCTCTCAGGGTGTTGGTTGGGTGGTAGCCAGGTATAAGGTATAAGGTATAAGGTATAAGGTATAACTCGACACGAAGGAAGAGAAGACACGCGTCGCTCTTTCAAAAGCGTAAATCAAGAATGGGCGATCGTTCGAGCGTCTTATCGACCCACCGATGAAAATTTCTTTCCCAACCCTGCCGAAATACGTGCAAAAAATACATACACACACAACTCTACGTATAATATGCTTTCCTCTCAATATTTTTTTTTTCTTTTGTCAATTGTTTGGTTTCATTTTTATTTTTATTTTCATTTTTTTCTTCTCCTTCTTATATTTTCCTTTCTTTTCCTCTTTTCATCGCTCTCTCTCTCTATTCCACGTATCCTTAAACCTTATACATATATGCGTAATCACGTTACGCAGGTTGATATTTCATACAGGCATTTTATTGCACGTCGATAATAAGTATGGCAGATATATACCTACGTATACACGTACAAGAACACAAACGAAAAAAACAAACCAAAAAAAAAAACCAAGGAAAGGATATCAAAAAGAAAAAATATCACCAAAGATCGATAAAATAAAAGTCCTTACCTTTTTCAAATCCTTATTAGCGTCTGCATCCTCGGCCTTTCTTTTCTCCGTAAGTTTTGGGGCAGCTGTCGTGATGACAGGCTCTCTTAGGGGTTTCAAGTCCACCTGCAACAGAAAATTCGATACGAAAACGATAAAAAAATCTATCTGGAATAGAATGAAGCATAAAATGCTAATCAGAGGCGATAGAATCCTGCAGCTGGACTCATCTTGCGGGTTATTTATCATAACCAAGTGATTGCAATATTGTCCGAATTGCAAAACATACGACAGACAAATTCATTCAATTTCTACAAGCTTTCCAAAACGTGAAAGAAAAACGCTATAAATATAAATAATCGAATCCTCAAGCATTTCCCACAATGATTTAATACAGTCCTGTATAAAAAACAAAAAAACAAAAAAAAAAAAACACTCAAGTTTTCCATGGACATAAATCAATCCCTTTTTGATTTTTTAATTTTTTAATTTTTTCGTGTTTTTGGGGAGTAAATTAAATTAAACGTATACAGTAGATTTTAATTGGATAGATGTGTGATAAGTCGGGGGGGTTCGCGTGTCTGTTACAGTTGAGACCTGGAGGTTGTCTAAAGCTGAAAGATTACAGATTAGAGGGATAATATGTTGAATACCTTAGCGCGAAGGGGGCCCCCGAACGATTCATCCATCAACACTGGAAATCACCAGTGAATCAAGTCTTGGTCACACAAAACCCAAGCGCTAAATCTAGCCTTCGCAGGTTTAGCTAACCCCTGCAGGTGGCAAGGGTTGCCCTGACAACGTCCTTACCTGCAATGCAGTGCTCAGCCCTCGACACAGTTATAGGTATACCTTTATAGATACCAGCATAGATACATGAACGTATGGTATACATATAAAGAGAGGGGGAGAGTCTCTGGCCCGATTCGTACCTCGTTTAGTCGTAATCGTGATTATTGTTAAACGCGGGCAGGTAGGTAGGTAAGTACATGACATGGTTTGTTACATTATTTACGATGCTTATCGTTTTATACGTGTGTACTTATAATATATCTACATATATACCAAAAAGCAAGTAGGTAGGCAAGATCGACTTTGTACTATTGAAAAAAAGATTTCAAACACCGCGCAGGGAATATATACCCGAGTGTAGAAGAAGTAAAAGGAAAGAGATAAGATGAAACTACACCGATAGCACCTGAGAGGGGTGAAATTCCCAAGAGACACGCGAACCGAGTAGGTACTAGGTAGACGTTCAGGCGCAGGTAGCCCCAACTCAGCTAGGTTATGTTCCAAGGAAGGTGAAATCGAAGAAACGCCAAACTCGGATACCAGCTACTATAACCCGACTTGGGCAATGTATAAAACTACAGACGTATAGAAAGTAACAGCAGCTGTTCAACTTTTCTTCTCAGATTGTATCCAGTATAATACCTACTAACGTACAAGCTTTTCCTTGTAGGTTCCGCAATTCATAGGAAATTAAATCCGGGTTAAGCACAAAGCGTGAACAGAGAAATAGAAAGAGAGAGAGAGAGAGTTGAAAATGACGTGGGGTGAAAATAATAGCCGAGAAATCTAGAATTCATGCGTGAGGTGGTAGTGGTAGTAGTAGTAGTAGTAGTGGTAGTGGTGGTGGCCCTACGTGTTTAGAGTTTCGCGTTGCGTGACATAGATGTTAAATTGTTATTAATTTGTTAGCCGTAATCGAATTTAATCTAATGGAAATATAAGGACGGAAATGAAAATTATTTACCTCATTATAATACTGTAGATTCATAATTATTAACGTCGAACCGTATAATACGGTTTATTCACGTTTATTTATCATTATTTCGCACATATCACATCCGAGTTTGACATAATTATATACCTAATTAAGCTAACCGAGTATCTGACTCGCGATTTTTGGAAATTCATTGATATAACAGCCATATTATACAGGAAGGGAGAAATTACCTTGTTATATTTATATGCAGTAAAAATTGACAATCAGAATATATAATATACGATTGTCTGTTCAATTTTTCGATTCAGAACGCGAATTCAGTTCTATAATGCAAAGAGTCTGCTGGTAACAGGAAAAGAAGGAAACGCGTTCCCCAAATCGTCCTCCGTTCATCTTTTTTTCTTTTTTTTTTTTTTTTTCTTTCTTTCTTTTATTCTTTCTTTCCGCTCATGCGAGCTTAACCGTCTCTTCTGAATTTCTAACCCACGGCATCATCGATCGATGCAGGCACGAGAGTTAGCGGCAGCAATGGGAAAACGTCGGTGAAATAAAAAGATAAAGATACGCGATTCAACCACATTTGATCTATACCAATTTCCTGACTTAAGCCACCAAGAAATTCACGCTTAAATCGACACCCCGAATTTCACCCCTCTATATCTCCCTATCTATATATCTCGCCATTTCATTTCATTTAGTTTATACGATGTTTTTCCCCCTTTTTATTTGGTTTTTGTATTTGCTTGGTATAGAAAGTTCAGAGTTAACTTTCCTCCAATTTATTATCAATTACTAGAATTTATAAACGGTGTAGTTTGTATTTTGTTTTTCAACTTTTGAAACTTTCCTTTTTCCAAAAGCAAAGAAAAAAAAAACCCCCCAGAAAGTATAGTGGGTTTTAAACCAAAGCGCGGAGTTTGAACGGAAATTGTTTAAAGAATCCATTAGGTGTAATTTGGGGGTTCGCGATACCTACTGGTATATGAAGTAGGATAAACAATTTTCTCAATTCTTTTAGGCATAAACCCAGTCATTAAAACTAGGATATAAACGACAGGAGGGGTGGTAGGTAAAACTATCGTAGGAAAGTTTCTCTGTGCCGTCATGTCTATGAAGGGTGAGGTAATGGTGGCCCGTTTCACTTTTACGAGTAATTTGTTTCCCCTCTCTACCCGTATATATAGTATACCTTACTATTCCAAGCCCAAACGTTATACACGTTTAACAAACTCAGCTATTCGGATCCCGCCTCTCTATTGCCCTGGATATTAACGTTTGACGGGCCAGACGAGGCGGGCCTGCATATAAACGCGTTTAGACACCCCGCGCGCTGAGTGAAACGTTAAGCCTTTTTTTCTTTTTTTTTTTTAATAGGTATATACCCCCACGCCCCTGAGATAGACGACTTTGATGACTTCAGAACGAAACGATTCAATCATTTTTCACGTCTATCAACGACAGTGTAGTAGTATAGTGGAAGATAAATCTTTCATTCAGAACATGGATTTCACTTTCAGCGTGAATAAATAGTATACGATTTTTGATTAGGCTTAAGTTCATAACGTTGACGCAACAAAATGACAGGGAAAAAATTCTTTATTTCGTGACTTGAACGGTTTAAAGACGACAAAATACAGTGAATAATTTTCCGAAGTGAGTAAAACACAAGAATCTCGTGAATTTTTCATACCTAACTAACATTTGAGTAATGAAATAATGAATTTCTTCTAAAAAAAATCTGTTACATTAACGTTACAAACTTTAACTTTAACTTTATCTATACATTTCATTTTTTTCCCCAGTCTTCGCATTTTCACCGTATACAAAAAATTGATTTTACACCTATAGCTTCAGAATAATTCATTAATTAGCTTTTTGATAACAACGACGTTCTCGACTTGCAGGAATAAAAATGTATTATATAAAAGAAAAAGCCGTGCAGATATAGGGAGTCGTAAATATCTTGAAACCAGAACCCGGTCTTCTTGTTCCCTCGCGCAATCCGCAACGTAAGAAGTTTACCTAAAATGAGTTGGTTAGGGATAAAAAGAGAAAGAAAAAAAAAAAAGAAAAAGAAAGAAAAATAGGGTGGTGTTGGGAAAGCCTCATTACGTAATGGGCACGGGCGAGCGACAATTTTCACAGTAATGTGTTGGCAGTGACGTTAGTCCCGCGGCTTAAAGCCCGAGTAAACAATCAAAGAGATTTCAAAGTAGTATCTATAGTGTGTATATGGTTGGATATGTATGTATGTAAGTATGTATATATGCAGTTTCGTTTTCCAGGCAAAGAATATGATAAAAAAAATTAAAAAAAGTAAAAGGAATAGAAAGATGAAGCCTGCAGAGATTCTACACCTAACGCCCGTTTCCAACATTCGCAAGAATTCGGATTCGGTGTACCTACATGTTCTCTGAGATTCAAGAACCGCAAAGCAAGGTAAAAGAATAGAAAAGAATTAGGCTCGCAGTAATGTCCGCAGTAAAAGTGTATAACCGCGAATAGGCGGGCTCGGTGATGGGTCGTTTTCCATTGGTTTCTGTTCTTACATATACCTATCTCTACCTATAACGAACCAACCAACCTACCTACATTGAAACGAAACGTTAAGGAATACCGTAAGGCTTTCGAATAGTGGGTTATAAAACTAAAAAGTAAGTAGCATGTAGCGAGAAAAAGAGGACGTTTTAACGTTTCGCTTGCACTATGTATATAACCAAACGTATGTACGTAAGCGTCCCTGTAGGTACTCGACTTTAGCTCATACACGAATGCAAACGTCCCCCTTCTCATCCTCATCCTTTTACTGCTACTCCTCAATTTACCTATGTATGTATGTATGTATTTGTTTATTTATATATAGAAAATTTATATATTTATCGCAGTCTTGCAGTAACTGAGTCTTGAATTTTTCAACCGTGTATCCAAGCTCAAAGAGGACGAATTTTTTATTATTTTTTTTTTGTCCCAAAGCTGGGGCGAAAATTCATCGCTCTACGTCTTTATATACATTTTCAGATTTTCGTATACATGTATTTCTTTTTTTTTTTTTGTTGTTGTTGTTATTTTTGATCGTTTTTTTTCAGAGCACTTCACACATTCCACTCTATCCTCATATCTGTGTAACTCAATTTAATTCCTGCTACGCAAATTCATATATACGCAATACAAATATTCTATACCTATATATATATATGTACATGAAACATGTAGGAGCCGAACTCAATTCACTCGGCATATTCGTACTATCCTGACTCTTTCCCCACAATGGAATTTATTGCTAACGAATTCACAATCTCGGGATCACGAGAACCGAACTGCTCGATGGCCAGATCAAGACTGCCTCCCTTATCACAGCTCACAACAATCGTCACCTGTCTTGTTTATTGACATTCGTTTCTCAATCCCCGAGATCGTGACTACGTTCGGTATTGATCGTATGACACCCAATTCCATGTATAACCTTACTTGTTGCAAGTCTACTTTCAATGAATAACTTGAATAAGTAACGGAATACGGCTCTTTCCCCGACATATTGAATTTATGAGGCAATATTTCAAAAACTATTTCTTTGTTTTTGTTGTTGTTGTTTTTTTTTTTTTTCTTTTTTAGAAGTAAATAAATGATTTTTTCTGCAGAAAAATTCATGAAGACTTGATTCGGTTTTATATACATATGAATTAAACAAATCAATTGAAGAAACAAAATAAAATAGTCTTTCATTTATGGAAAAAAAAAGTGCTCTTCCGAATGTTAGTATGCCATATAAAGAGCGATAAAATTGAATCAGAGATATAAAAGTGTTTGTCGTGTCGAAAGAGTACCCCCTGGAGATAGAGAAAGATTTAATATCGCTTGGCAAGTAGTTACGGTCGTTGGTTGTTCAGACGTTGGCCGACCAGTAAGCGGGATATCCGACTATCCTGCGCTACCTACTCGCAGTTCGCAAGGCTGAAGAAACCAAGAAGAAGTGGTAACGGCGGAACGAGGTCTGCCGTGGCCCCGACCGACTACTATAAGCCACGGGGGTCTCCTTGCTTGCGCGAGTGGTAACGACGCTTCGTGGTCGGCCTTGCCGGATCAACTACGGAAATATATTACTGCGGAAGTAGTAAAGCCGCGAGAGTGATCAGACGACGTGGCAAAAAATAAAAATAAGTAAAAAAATAATAAAAATTCACCTGTGGGAAAAAAAATTCATCTTTTTTGATAGACTGCCCGGAAATTTTCATACATACGTATACATATATTAATTGTACATGTAAATATACATACATACGCAACTACGACATAAAAAAAAATAAAGGTATTCGTTTATACAATAAATTGCATTTCCTTATCCTTGTTTCACCATTGTTTGACGGTATAGGGAAAATAATTCGTCGTCAAAAGAACGCGTAAGTGTATAATAATGTACCGTATATAGGTGTACCAAAGGTATCGAATTAGTACCTTTGACTGGATATATTAGCCGGTACAGACCGACAGAGACCGTATCTTCAAAGATCATTTGGACAGAAGGTAGGAGGGCAAAGTTCGAACACGACCCAAGGGCCATTTGACCCTGAGGGTTAATTAACAAGGATCGATAATCTGGTCACCGGGCAACTAACTCGTTCAATTTACCCCCCTTGAACCAATCGGAGCTCACTCGCCCGCATTTTTATTTTTCAATTCTTTTTTTTTCTTTTTCTTTTTTTAATTTCTTTCTCTTCCTCTCTCGCTCTGTCTCTTTGATCTAAAGGCGAGATTTATGCATAATGAATTTTCGTTCCACTGGTTGAAATAGAATACAAGATTTTTCAACCAAAACAATTGTCCTCTTTTTTTTTTCATTAGCTCGAATTCATTTTTCATGCAATTATTTATATCATCGCTAATGTATGCATTTGCGTTTTTCATGTGGGTTAATAAATCACATGACGTAACAAATGTTTTTTTTTTTTTCTTGTCCTATCCCAATCCTCCCCTTCTTTGCCTCGGTATTAACCTCGTTATCCGTGTATAAAACTAATCAAAGCTAAAGTTTTAGAAAGAATTTTTCACCGGCTTTAGTAAGTAAAACTTATTAACTGGTTTGCGAGGACTACTAGCCAGAGACTTAAGCCCTAGTAATAGGGATTCGGGCTTTTTCTCGTAGCAGATGCATACATATAATACGTGTACATATATGTATACATAACGTAGATATATAAATGTGTTTACGTGAATTATACGGATATGGTATTTGGTATAACATACATGGCCGAAGATTGGCTGCAGTGGATTAAACCGTGTAAGTAAGGGGGACTCGGCACTGTATCACCGACCCGAACCGCTGCTTTATATGCACATAAAGGTGGTGACCCTTGCGTATATATACAAGTATATATACATTATATACATACATATGTACATTATCAACGAATACCTATATCTAGCAGCGAACTTCTCCGCGGCAAAAGGATACGTATACACGGACAACATTTTACCCCGTTTTCTTGGCTATCGTTATTCAGAGGATAAACCGAAGCGTAAAACGACCGACCGGCCATTGGCGTATAGCAGTCGCGGCGTAGACTCAAGAATACTCCGTAATATCACCATTCACGGGATTGAGTGAACAAGAATGTCACGGTTGTAAGCATAAAACTTGGTCCAAAATCAATTCATTTCTTCACTGCAAAGTTCATTTTACATCATTATAATCATGTCACTAAAAATCAGTCGCTTCACGAATTGAGGCACACCGTAGGTCCGTTTTCACTTTCTCACCATCCGAATTGTTCGGACGACGCGCCGTCATAAATTGAACAAGGGAAATTGAATTCAAAAAATTATCAGAGAAGATATGGCCAATTTTCCGAAAATCGAACATTTCTTTTGCACTTATTTGCAAATAACTCAGCCTAAAAATTAAATTTTCCAATTTCGATCGCTCAATTTGTGACGGCCTGTATTCCTTCGAATCTTGGTCATAGATAAGTCGAATCGGACCTACGGTGGGCCTGAATTCGTGCAGCAACCGTTTTTAAGTGAGATGATTATAATGATGCAAAATGAACTTCGGTGATGAAACAAATTGATTTTAGACTATGTTTAATTTTTCCAACCGCGAAATACTGCTGATCCCCTTGAAATGAAATTTCTAGTTCGGGTTCAGAGGGTATGAAAAAATATGCGCATAACATAAAACACGAGGCTATTTTTTAGCTCTGCAACTTTTCTCCAAGAAATTTTTTTTTAATCCTTAGTACGTATATATACACAGCTGTTGAGGTATACATGTATACGGTTGAAAGTTAACTCGTTTGCTTATATTTCGTAATTTTTCTCTGTTTCATTTCTTTTTTTATTCATTCATTTTTTTTTTTCTTTCTTTGTTCCTGAGTTGATTAATGATACAATTCTTCACTGTTTATCATCGGTTGCTTTTGCCACGACGCGACCCTATATACCTACTCGCGCAGGATACGCACACCTCGAGCCATAGCAACCTACTTCGAGACTGGTAAAGTCGTGGATTAAAATTTTTATTAGTGTAAAATAATACGATAGTACCGGCTCACGCGATCCTCAGGGTTTTTTCAACCCCTTTTAAAACCTTCCGAGTAGAATTATACGGGGTGTTGATGTCGCGAGGAACCTGGTGCGTTTCAATTTCACATTTTTTATCTTATTTTTTTTCTCAATTCACGGGTATTTCTAACCCTTGAATCTTAGTATCGTATGGAACTAACTTCCCAGTTTCTTTAAAAATGGGGAATTTTCTATCACGTGTTTGTTTATAAAAATAAAAAAATGGCAATTTTTTTCATTCCCCTCGCAGAGATTTAAACGATCGCCGTTTATATCTGGCACCTCGCGTGCTAACACAGTGGTACCTAGCATGGACAGGGGGGGACGACTAAAACGTGGGTTGCTTGAGGATAGCTTCAATTCAACCACCCCGAGCAATTTTGATCCTATAGTATAACCGTGGCGGTGGTACCAGGAGCGCGGTGGCGCATTAATTAGCGTTTCGCGCGAGAAAAGGTTTGAAGAATGGGATACATAGAATAGTAACGCGTGGAGAGGAAACGTGGTGCTTGTAAAACACTAGAAACATTTTTTTACACAAAACATACATCAAGTTGCTCTGAAGATCTGGTATAGCTTCGTACAAAGAATTGTTGAGACATTTTTCCACCATCTCTTATATTCAGTCCTCTTACATTCATTTTAAAATTTCTCAACTCGAAAATTAGAGATTTTTTATTCAATAGAATCCTATTTTAATTACAAGACAATTGTGCAATTTTTCAACGCGATTCATACAAGTTTACAGATAAATTATGATATGTATTTGTCAATCAGGGGATGATGAAATTCACAAACAACGTGTGTTTCAAATTTTGTATTCAGTACTTTTCATTTACGTATTAGAAATTCCAGACTATCCTTTTCACCAGTATAATGAGAATAAAAAGATGGGTGTATTTTCTCCCACAGGGATATTCTGAGATTCACAGATTTCATTTCAATAAATTCTGGAAGAATTTGAAAAAAATTGGAATAGAATTTTGCCTTGATTTCAAATAATTGGCTCCTGAAGGATCGAGGACTCTGCTTTTTCGAAGGAAAAGAAGAAAAAATAAATAAAATCAAATAAAGAAGGAGAACAGCATCAGGTCAGTATACGTGGGTATAATAGCGGAAAGGGTCCTCTATAAATCACAGGGAGCGATACGCGACGCGATGCTACAACAAGCGCTTGAGTAAGTAAATCCTCTCCTTTTTTTTTTCATCATTCTTTGTTTTTTTCCCCTCTTTTTCTCTGACGTATATTAATCTAATGCATAAATTCCTGCCCTCCGAGAACTCTAGAGAACGTGTGGATTTTAATCCAAACCCATTCGAATGAGAATTCTGAGTATTAGCAGAGGCTCGGGATGTTCCCTTCTCCGTTCGTTCACATACATGGAATAAAAAAGAATATAAAAAAATGAGAATAATTAAAAATTCTGGATAGATGAAAATTTCTGTCGTCATACTGCAGTGGCGTCGTGGTCGAATGATAGATGAAAAACTGGCGGCGTGTCACAATCTTTCGATTACTTTTTTCTATCTCATCGTTCTTTTATTTTTTGTTTTATTTTATTTTTTTCTATTCCTGATACAGGTAGGTATTATAATTTTTTTGGCGAGTCGTTGGATCAATTTTCGCGGACTCCCTGACGTATGGGAAACAAAATGATTGAAGAAAAAAATAAAGCAGAACAAAAATGGCAACTATACGTTATCGATATAAAAGAGAAATTCAATTACGAAAGATTCTAGAATACAAGAAGAGAGAAAGAGAGAGGGAGAGCAAAAAGAGAACCGTTCTAGATACAATACCAGCCGCATGAACTTTCTCAATAATAAACGAGCAATAAGACCATTTCTCGAAATACCAATTTCCAAAGTGTTCCTCTTTTTCTCTTTCAATCGCAGTAGATACTTGTAGAAACATCAGGACATTAAAAAAAAAAAATGAGAAAAAAGAAGCAAGAATAACGAAAAAAGAAAACGTGAAAAAACGAAAAACCAACCGAAAGCAACGTCAACGAATCTCTAAATCCCGTAAAAGCTATACGGACCACTGCGTAAATTCGTGCATAACTTTTTTTCCTTTATTATCATTTTTTTTGTTTCTTGCTTCTGGTTATTCGAGCTTTTATCTTGCAGCTTGGAAGAGCTTGGGCTGGTATATGTGCTCATAGTATACGTATATACATATAATGTATCTAGAGAATGAAATTTGACAAGCAGAAGAAGATCGCGGGGGTTACGTTTGGTTATAGTTGAAAAGTTCGTTGTCCAATGTCTGTCTGGATCGTTCGGTGGGGAGTCGAAAACTCGCAGACGGTCACCCTGAGAGGTTCGTGACCTTGTCGGGCTAGACACTACCACCACTTTCAACACCAACGCCAAACCATATACCCACCCACCTCTACCCTTGGCAGAATTCTCACGATCTCGCAATACCTCCCTGTCCTCGTCTTGCGGCCGCGATTTTCGCCCGTACCTCACACCCCTCGCCTCATCCCCATTCCATGTACCGAAGACGCGTTAGGTTATAAGGTGAGGTGTATGTGTGTGTAGGTGGAGGAATGGGAAGGAAAAGGAGCTTTCAGAGAGAAGGAGTATAGTAGTAAACTTGGCTCGGAAACCCCGAGAGCAACAGGACCGTATCGACCCTATTTCGAAAGGTACGGCATGGCATGCCAGAGACTTGCCTGCCCCTTAACCTTGTCGTCCCAAAGGAACGGGATACAGAAGATTGGGTCGCGGAACCGGAACCAGCACCGGTACCCAGTACCTACTTACATCGCCTATACTGGGGGGAGGAGGGGGGGTAAGAATCGCCCGAAATCTCACCCCCGGAGAAATAGATTAGGAAAATATTGAGGCATCAATTTTCAGTGTATATGTATAGGTAGGCATGTTTGAAGAAGAGAAGATGGTACTGACTTTCCGAATTTGCTTCTTCTAGTCTATATGCCAAACTCTCTTCATTATCCTATAAGATAGAAACTTTCATTCTATTTTATAATATTCATCGCTTAAGGATGTAGTTTGGGCTAAAAGCTGCATTCTAGAATTGATGATTTATCAATGCCAACTTTTTGCTATACGTTTGCACACCTGAGACTATGAAGAAAAACGGATCACATTGTTTGTATGTACAAGCTCAAGGGGAGAAGTATGTCGCGGTTGGGAAAATTAAACATAGTCCAAAATGAATTTGTTTTATCACCGAATTTCATTTTGCATCATTATAATCATTTTACTCGAAAACGGTTGCTATGCACGAATTCGGGCAGACCGTAGGTCAGATTTGACTTGTCTATGACCAAGATTCGAAGGAATACAGGCCGTCACAAATTCAACGAGGGAAATTGGGAAATTTAATTTTTAGGCTGAGTTATTTGCAAATAAGTGGAAAAGAAATGTTTGATTTTCCGTAAATTAGCCATATCCTCTGTGATAATTTTTTTAATTCAATTTCCCTCGTTCAATTTATTACGGCGCGTCTTCCGAACAATTCGGATCCTGAGAAAGTGAAATCGGACCTACGGTGTGCCTCAATTCGTGCAGCGAGTGATTTTTATAGTGACATGATTATAATGATGTAAAATGAACTTAAGTGAAGGAATAAATTGATCTTGGACCATGTTTCATTTTTACAACCGCGACATACTGCTCCCCTTAAGATACAATGGAAAGCATAAAAAATGCTTCAAATAACAACCCTCCGCTGGAAATGAAACTGGCGATGAAATACTTCGGATACAGCATTCTTTTTTTTACCCTGCGTCAAAAAGACAAAATGAGAAGATTCACGTGAGGAATTTGTTGTACAGTCGAAAAAAAAAAACTCCAAAAATTGAATTTTTAACCAACAAAGGCACTTTTAACCCGAACTACATGCTTAAGGGATAAAACATTATTAGTTCCTAGTGGAAACTCAACAGGATTATAGCCTATGCCCTGACGATGAAAAATCGCAATGTTTCATTAAGTTTGACCGACTGGTTCGTCTGGATAAAGTCATAATATGTCAAGTCGACAAATTAGTCTTTCATCTATGCAAATCCAACAAATAGATAATTTCCATCAAATTACACGTAGAGATTGTGGAGTAATTCCGAAAATGGATGAATACAGGTAAGAACCGCGACTGCAGGTACAGCATATAGCAAAAACCTCGGATTCACCACTTGCATATTTGAAATTAACTATATATTCGTTGTTTGGAGACGAGGGTCAGCAGCAATGACGAGAGACCCTAGCCTAGCTCTGGGTAAACTAAATATTTTACAAGGTTTAGGTCCAGGTTAGATGAGCCTTACCATTGTACAGTGTCCACAGGGAAAGGGTTAAGCAAACGATCCCAAACCCGTTTTTATATTTTATTATCTATTCTCTCGTAATTCAGACCACAGCTACAAAAATTCCCCACCAATTCTCACGATTTCTTCTTTCTTCGATTGATTTCAAGCTTTTATTCAATAAGTATAGAGATTTTTCATCATCTATACAAATCGTCGGAATGATTTTCAAAAATCAAAATTATGTACCTAAATGAATGATTTCATTTTTCGTGGCTACCAAGAACATAAGACAAGATTCTCTTAGAATTTGGGTAACATCGATGATGATTGATTTGAAACGAAGAAAAGGGAAATAAAAAATAAGACAATTCAACCGATTTTGAGTACATACCGTTTCGTTTTTGAGTACTACGTCGACGTCGGAGTAATTGATGGCGAGACAGTGGAGTAGAAAAGAGACTGGAGTAGAATATATACCGAGTATATACGACGAAGTGGTTTAATTTTAGATGAAAATAGGCAAATCTTGGTCGCCCGAGGGACGTAGAGACACAGCGGCACAAATATACCTGTCATTCTATATAGTCTGGACAATGTATTCATAGCGCACGACTCAAGGCGGACGACGACCACGAAGCCAGTTAAAGTCACGACAGACGAATGATTGCTGTGTGCCGTTACTCGAACGCGGCCAAAAACGTTGAAATATGTAATAATGAGAAGAGAGGAACCAAAAGAACACAAAATAAATTTGAAAAAGCAAAAAAAAAAAAAAACGATCCGAAAGGAACAAATCAATCAAAAAAATGGAGAACAAAGGTAGAATTTTTGATAATTCATGGAATAAGAAGATAACGATCAAAGACCAAAAAAAAAAATCCATAACTTGTCCACACAATACGCACGTGAGCAGAGAGTCGCAATAATGCTATGCAATTGCAGTGTAGCAACGTTTGACGTACGTAATTTATTGCGTATTCGTGTAAATAAATGTATACATAGGTAGACGACGTGACGTTGATTGTAATTTTCCAGTTAGGAGAAAAGCTTGGTCTTGGGGTTGTTGGTGATGGTGGTGGTGGTGATATAAAGGACGGAGTGTGAAATTGCGTGGAATTGGATGGTGTTGATCAGTATCTGGTCGATGGAATATAGGTAGGTCTATACTCGAAAATGTACATCCGTCGTGAGGTGATTTCCACCCAAGACGAAAGCAGCGTCTCCCTTATCATTTTACCCCCGTATACGAAAATGGATTCAATTGTTAAGATGGAGCCAATAGTTCGGTTGACAATCGCAAATCAGCAGGCTTGTTTCAATCGCGATCTGAATACATGAGACTGCAGATAGACTAGCCCCGCGACAACTCGTGAATGAAAACCGCCTCTAGTTCTATATAACTGCGTCATCTTAACTTCGACATTCACGTATCTATACAGATAGATACTGTGTATATTATATTCAACTAGTCAGTTTTTTTTTTGCAAAGAAAAATGATATTTGAAAAAAAAAAAAAAAATGAAATTGCAACAGCAAAACAAATTACTGTTTTACACACGCAGCTTAGAACCCAACGAAGAAGATGAGTAAAATAAAATGTTTGAATCCCCCCCCCCGCACAAGAACAAAAAATAAATAAATTTGAAAAACTGGAATAAACTGAAAAAAAAACGGGAATATTTTAACGACCATAGCTAAAGCCATATTTTTAATTCATCGAACAAATTATCATTATTACACCGATCATCACGAGGAAATATACTTTTTTCGGTACCTTTTCTTCGTTCTCTTCAACTGAAATTCGGGTTTCGCGAAGTGATTATATTTTAAGAGTCGGCGAATATCTTTGACGAAGAGTTTCTGAAGGGGGTTATAATTTTTCTTTTTTTTCTTCTTCTTTTCTTCTTTGCAAACTAAAGCAAGAAAGAGAGAGAAAGGAACGACACTTCCATTACGATTAAATACCGAAAACAGCAGAGAAAACAAAAAAAAAAAAAAAAAATCCAAATGAAATGTAATAAAATAAAAATGAGGAATAATGATGAGATAATAATTATTCGACTATGCAGTATAGGTATAAATGTAACGATAACTCTGAAGTAATATTGGACCTGGATATATAATCGAGCGGACTGTTTCACTCTCGTCAAAGGTCAAATGAAATTCACCCGCGGTTATATGGAGAGTTAGCGAGGCTAACTGAATCCAATGTTGGTTGGTAGGTACCTACTGCTGCACAGCTTATGCAACAGATGGAATCGCACCAATAATTGATTCCAGCCTGGTGAAAACGGGGCTTATATTTCTCTCTTCAATATATACCTACACAGCGAACGGAAATACTCTCAATGATTTCAATACCCAAAAGATTTTAGAGAATGAAAAAAAGTCAAATTGCACTCACGAAGTGCATTTCACTATAACAAAGATCGACAAAACAATTGCTGTATATTATAAAATTGTAGAAAAGAAATGAAACAAAGAAAAAAGAGAATATAATTCTTTCATTTATATTCTTCTCTTCGTAATTTTCGAACAGCGTATAGAAAAAAAAACAAGGCTAGATACCATGCCCCTTGAAAAGTCAAGTTGGTGGGAATTGAACTCCAATTATCGGAGATATAATCGAGATAGGGGACGAGGGTGGACCGCGCGCGACTCGTACGACGTTGTATTTCCTGCGGGATCGAAGGATAAGGAATTGATCAATCGATAATATCTGAAATCTTGTAGGTAGGTACAGCCTTAAAAGTAGAGGAGAAAAAAATAAAATAAAAGTACGAAAGAGAGGAGAGAGAAAGAGAGAAACGAAAAAAATTAATGAAAAAATTAGGGATTGAAACAGAGAATTTTGAGTACGAGGAAAAAAGTTAACATGCAGCTTGCGCGAGGTAAATACGTATTACATACTGTATAAATAATGCATTTTTTTGCGATGTGCAATTTCGCGGGATTTGCACTCTACGGTACATAGTTTTCAAAGAGTGTTATTATACAGCATTTTGACGATGTAGCTTACTTTAAGTCGTGAGCTGAATATGTAACGTGAAATACATATAGCACACTTATACATATGTATAGGAAAGTACAGGTATAAATCGTCGATCGAGATTTTAATATGAAAACTGAACCGTGACCAAAAAAAGAAGAAAAAAATCTATCAATGATTACCGAAAGCATGAGATAATATAATAGGCAAGAAAATCAATCGATCAATCATCGTGTCACCAAATTCAAATTTCCCGAATAAACAATACATAGGTACCTATAGGTTATACGATAAAATCAAAACCAAATAAAAAAATTAAAATCTGCTAGTTTCAATCTATTAGTTTGAAGAAGAACCACGTGGGAAAAAAAATATATATAATGATAATGCAATTTGCTGCGGATACAACCTGGAAGTATGCGATAATTTTTTGATATCTTGTATGTATCTTATTGCTGTCGAGTAATTGTATCATGTACAAGTTAATAAATAACGATAGTATGGCGGGCTGCCAAAATAGTATAGCAGAGTTTCGTGATATTTTTATAGCTAAAATTGCTCCCTATACGTAACCGCCAGCAGTAGCATCAGCATCAGCATCAGCATCAGCATCAGAGGTCTGGTCTCTCGCTTTTCTGATGCTATGGAGAGTAGCAGCCCCACGTGTATTTAATTTTAATGTCACGGCAAAGGTCGGGTAACTTTTCCAAAGAATGCGCGTTATCCCGACGTGGATGACTCGCGCGCCTTTCCTCTGGAGAGGCCATTACATCAGAAAAGATCCAAGGAACCAACTGAGAGTTCAAGCCAATATATAACCTACGCATAAATCTATTAAGTCCCGCGTGAGTTTCACATCTCGGACTAGTTTCTATTTAGAACAAAGATGCGAAAAAAATCGTTGAATTTTGGTAAAAGCAACGCGCAAAGTTAGTACTTTTTTCTTACAATTAGCTTCCTTGACTTTTCGATATTTAGGATTCAACCCTTCATGGCCATCGTGGTTAAATTCTACCCAGGCCTCATTTTGGGTAAAAAATATTCAACAAATGCATTAGTTATTTTTTAGCGAGAAGTAGGTGTATTTTTCGCATTTATATCTTCCAGATGAATCCGCATTCATTTTTACTCCAATATCGATCCTCTTCACACGTCGAAATAAATACCTGTTTTCAAACGTGTACTATACATGGCACTATTTTTTTCTTGGAAGTACCATATGTGACAAGTATTCCAGTTCAAATTTAACTTGAAAATATTGATAATTCAAAAAGTTATGATTTGTCGAGTGAAAAGGTGTATTTTTTGACAAAGGGCCTAGCCGGGTAAGCATATGAAAATTGCCCCCAAAGCTATCAAATTCGCATTTCGACCCAAAGTTTTCACATCACTAGAAAATATTTTCCACCAAGTTTCAAACCTGCATCTCCATTCTCTGCTCATATACATCGAATAACGTATTTTTCGGTTTTTATTTTTTTTCCCGTATTGTGTTGAAGATATCTTAATAACCCGGATCAACCATCAAACAGTTTTCAAAATACGTACAAAAATATTTTTTGCGTCCATTTTGGCGGGAAATTGAATCCATACGAAAGCTTAGAATATTTCAAATCGGCTTTTTCCTATGATCCCATCATTTCGCAAACACCGAAATATTCTGCAATGCGTACCTTTACGCGGTACTCCTGCCCGAATTTTTACAGAATTTTCGCAGTGGTGGGCCATACTGAAAAAAAATAAAAACCCCTTTTTTTGAGCATTTTGAAGGCTCGAGAGGTACCTCAATGTTTCGGAACATATTTCATCACCTGAAATCATCTGATTATATGAAAATGTGTTCGAATATCAGGAATTTTTCAACTCAATTTCGAACCCGGATGATAATATTTAATTTTAACCTTTACACTTTGGAGGCAAAAATACTGGAGTATTTTTTCTTTTTTTTCTCATTTAAATCTGTTTGTGTTGATATGTTGTAGCTAATAGCAAGATTGAAGACTCATTCAAATAGAATAAGCACAAAAAATTGAAATTCTGTTTTTAATTTGCAACTTTTTATTATAATTTTTGAAATTCATTTTTTATAATTTAATTTTTTTTTCCTCTCAATTTTTTCATTCTCTGTTAATCGGGATAATATCGGACTTTGAGATAACTTCAAAACCCCAACAAAAAAAACAATTTGAATTTGAAAAAAAACGAAACAAAAATTATTGAAAAAATTAAAATTAAATAAAAATCAACATTTCTTTGGCTTTCCGTATTTGAATCAGTCGTCGATCTTGCTATATTAGCTGCTCATATCCAAAACGTATGTTCCCTATCTAAAATCCGGAGTTACTAGCGAAATCTCGGAAGAAAATTCACAAAAGGTAAAATTCACAAGTCAACACATATCATCATCATATTTCCTCCGTGAATGCCTTCAACTTTTGTAGCCGAATATTTTTTGTATCTTTTTTATTTTTTGAGCTATTCGCCTGGGGCGATTGGAATGGACCACCCTGTATAATCTATGTGGAAGAAGAACTCACAAAATTCTGAGATGCGTATACGTAACTTGTTCGTGTTGACCACAACTAATGCATCGACAGATCGATTCAATAATCGGTATTAAAGGATCCCTCTACTCAATATAGTCAATAAATACAGAAATTACTTGAAAATAAGAACTTACTTAGTCGATGCAGAACTGAAAAATGCTGAATAGAAGTAACCGACATGTGCACGCCTATCTTTTCTGATCGTTTCATAACGTAGTGCTACCTACTATTGTAACGGGTTGTGGAAAATATCCCATATAACCGCTTGATTTTTGAGTATGTTCTGTATTTATCGACTATTGAGTAGGCACTATCAGATTTGAATGAAAGGAAAACAAAATTCTCCAGTATTTCTGCCTCCAAAGTGTAAAGGTTAAAATTAAATATTATCATCCGGGTTCGAAATTGAGTTGAAAAATTCCTGATATTCGAACACATTTTCATATAATCAGATGATTTCAGGTGATGAAATATGTTCCGAAACATTGAGGTACCTCTCGAGCCTTCAAAATGCTCAAAAAAAGGGGTTTTTATTTTTTTTCAGTATGGCCCACCACTGCGAAAATTCTGTAAAAATTCGGGCAGGAGTACCGCGTAAAGGTACGCATTGCAGAATATTTCGGTGTTTGCGAAATGATGGGATCATAGGAAAAAGCCGATTTGAAATATTCTAAGCTTTCGTATGGATTCAATTTCCCGCCAAAATGGACGCAAAAAATATTTTTGTACGTATTTTGAAAACTGTTTGATGGTTGATCCGGGTTATTAAGATATCTTCAACACAATACGGGAAAAAAAATAAAAACCGAAAAATACGTTATTCGATGTATATGAGCAGAGAATGGAGATGCAGGTTTGAAACTTGGTGGAAAATATTTTCCAGTGATGTGAAAACTTTGGGTCGAAATGCGAATTTGATAGCTTTGGGGGCAATTTTCATATGCTTAACCGGCTAGGCCCTTTACCTATTTACGATTTTTTTAACATCTTGTGATCGATTTAAATTTTGACACAACTTTTCACACATGTTTTAGAATGTTTAAAGTATTTTCAGTATTTTTTGGATCCCTATCGGACTGATAGTTTTCACACAGCTAACATTCGAAATTTGGCTGGGTAAATTTTACCAAGTCTGACCACTCAGTTATTCTACAGGAGTGTGGCCACGGAGGATTGAATGATAAGATGAAAAGCAAAGTGAGGGAAAAAATAAAATGAGAAAAAAAAAAAAAATTCGGATCTCCGGACGACGTCCATAGCCTATAGATATAGATGCACGTTCGCACGTAGGTAACATACATAGGAATGCGCAAAGGTCGGCATATGTCCCGGCGGATCAGAAAGTTACCTAAGCCGACGCAAAGCTCGAATTTAATCCAGGAAAACCTGACGTTTCTAGTCGAACAAGTAAAAGCAAAAATCCCAACGGAAGCCATCCCGCTGAACTACCAACTGGATTAAGTGCGATGCAGGAACGACGTACCCCACATATATGACAGAACACAGCTGTCGGACAACCCGATTTATTGTTACCACCCCGTCAACCGGTTCATCGATTATTATTCCATTTTTTTTTTCTTTCAATTTTGTCTCTAACAATTTAATCAAAGGTATAGAAGCGGAGTTTCGTTCAAGAAAATTATCGATGAGGTTTTTTTTTCGAAAATACTCCAGCGGGTAATTTTAAGAAATTGTTTCTTTTTTTCTTTTTTCTCAATGGGAAGCGTAACCCTAATGTAAGAATTAGGGATGAAAGCGATTGAAACGAATTCTTGAAAAAAAAATAAAATCCATTCCATACCCCATTGGAAAATGAAGCTGAAGCTAGCAGCCAAAGGTAACAGCAAAACGTACTGAACATTTCCTAAATTTGAATTATATAGTACCAGATTTACGTCTATAATTCAATAGAAGCTTCAGGTTTGCTAAAAGCTTAACAAAATTTGGATTCTTATCCTTCACATACTGATTTTTATCCAACGCATTTCATTTGGCTGCTAATCTTGGCTGTTAGCTTCATCTTCGTCATTGGTCAATGCGGATTGAAAAGATTCCAAATTGTATACAGACTAAAAACAAGGTAAATTTTACAAGCTTCATATGAATAATAAAAAATCATATATATTATATCCTTCTTCCGAACGCTGCTCTCATATAGTATTTAGTTGTAGCTAATAAATTTTCAACCCCAAAAATATGTATACGTACGCCACTGGACATTCGCCTTCATACCTATATACGAAATAAACCACCTGCAGAAGAGAAGAGGGGATCGGCTATACCTGGGGCTGGGGCCATCTAAAATGACGTAAGATTTCCTCAGGGAATACCTCGCAAGGGTAGTATATAGGGTAAGGGGTAGGGGGTGAGTACGAAGTAGAGAGTCTCTATCAATACGAGATTAAGTTAGCCCTATGTACACATACCGCAGGTTCAAGTACGAAATTGGTTGCATCGTGAAGTCAGGTTATACTGTATAACCCTGTGCCAAAATCTCACTCAATCTCTCTATTTCTCTCTTTTCTCTCTCTTGCTTTTCGTCTTTCACGCAAAACATCATAAGATGAGAAAAAAGAAATGCCATATGACGATTAGGAAATTCGTGTTACGAGACGAGGTCGCGGTGTGTCGTGTATACCAGCTACAGCGCAAGGTACATACGAGCGAAGAAGTGCCAAAAATTCTCAATTTCGTTACGTTACGTTAAGTTACGTTGCGTAATACGCGAACACACATCTATACATATACATATATACATAGTATATATATATATTCATGATTGTGCATTCGATCTTTTCGGTGAAATATCGTGAAGCTGGCATTCGCTGATAGCCCCCTTGAGATTTTATGGAGGTACCCCCCCCCCCCCCCCCCCGGGGGTACGGTGTTTGAATTTATTCGACGAAGTATATATCAGAGTAGATGTAACATATATACATAATATACATAAACGACACACTCGAAACATTCAAGGTTTTATTTAAAGATTAGGATTAAGTCTATACGCGAATTCCATTCTACATGTCAGCGTCGTGCGGAAAACCGCCGTAACATTTTTTTTTTTTTTTTTTTTTTTTACTAGCTAAAATCATCTCTTGACCACGATCGGCCGTTGACTATAAATTAACTCAACCATTTTGAAATAATAGACTTTTAGCTCTGCGCTCTCATACATAGGTTTAGGCCAGACGTCTACGTCGCTCTTACCAACGGTTCAACGATTAGATATTATAAAACCACACGCGGTTTTTTTCTATACATAGAAAATGACAATAAATTCAAATAAAAGTCAAAGTCGAAGGTTAGAAGAAGAAAAAGAAAAAAAAAGACTAACTAAAATAAAGAAAAAATAAATATTCAAACAGGGATAATTAAATATCTGATCAAACGGATTATTTCAAGTTGCCTTGACACTTGTCTATGTCTAAAAGAGAATAATTTTCACCCCTCGATGATGGATCGCTTTTCTTAGACATTTTTTCTTCGTCGATTTGTAACCGCGATAAAATGAACTTTGTTGTAATTTGCCGTAGAAAAAAAGGTAGTAAAAAAAAAAAAAAACAAGATTAGAAAAGGAACTTCTGAGTGGCGAAACCATGTTTTATCGAAACCTAATTGGCTGCAGCAATTATACGAAGAAAAAAATAGAAATAAGAATAAAAATAAAGAACAGAAGAGAAACTCTCTCTTCTACTATTTCAGCCCATTAAATTTCGCAATTCGACACCTTATCAGTATACCTTCTAACGAGTATTATAAGGTACATCGCTGCCGTTGCGGCAACTTTAAGCAATACGGTGGTGCCTATATGCTGGTGATACGAAGCGTGTGGTGTGTAAACGGGAAATATCTACACGCGGCCACTAAACGCCTAGGCAAACAATAATCAGATCGGCAAACAAATCTCGGTGATATTTTTCTCAAGATTTTTCTCTTATATGTATATACCTACCAGCAAACAGAACTCCGTGTATTAATATACCCAAATATCTTATACGCATATACCCTACGCCTAATCAGACTAAATCTATTCTCTCTTCCCATATTCCACGTAATTCTATCTATTTTCTATTATCTTAGCATTGACGACAAAAATCAAAGAGAAACATCAACGTATTAAAATATTTCCAAAAAACTGAAGAAATCAAATAAACTTTAGGTGAATAACTGCGCAAAGCCTCAAAGTTTTTCGGTAGAAATAGGAAATAAAAAAAAACTTAAACAAACAGTATTACAGCAAAGTTGAAATGCAATTATGTAATGGCAATACCGAATCAGTGCGGATGAGCATGTGTACACGTATACATATATATGTATACATAGGCAAGTAGACGGATAGATAGATAGATAGATAGATAGATATAGATAGATACGGAGACGTAGACCTGCAGCAGGCTCGTTGCAGAATTGGAAATTTGTTCTGTGTATACTAACTATACGGCTGCAAACATGTACATATAGATAGATATAAAGGGGGTCTGCTGTCATTCCTTACTCTGTGAGCAATACAGGGTATACATATATATATACGAATATATAGGACATGCATTAGCCAAATGAAATTGAAAATAGTTTCACGTCACTCAAACCGCACGTCTGCCCGCATCTATTTATCTATCTATATCCATATCTATACGCTCATCGTGTTTGAATGCAGAGTTTTAACAATTGTGTGTATAACGTAGAACAGAAATTTGTGATGACTCTTCCCTACCGCCGATATAAATGACAATTAAATGCTCGCATTCCCAGGGATTCGAAATATCCTAACGATCTATCGGCGTAGTCATTGTTGTTCACCGTTGACCCCGCGATGATTGACTTGTTTTCTAGATCGATATTATTTTTTTATTTTATTTTTTTTCGTTTACTTCTTTTCCATCACTTTACCCGCACTAATCGACCGACTAGTTTTTAGCTTTAATCAGATCGGTACAATCTTCGGTGTCAATAAACTCCTGAATAACAGAATTTGACGAGAAATAATATCATAGAAAGAAAAATACCGACGTAGAAATAACAGAATTTTTTCCTATGAAATCCCAACACCGACTAATTATAGCCTGTTGGTTACAATAATGTCAATGTTATATCGATATACATATATACGTCGTTTTTTTCCACGAGTAAAAAAAAGAAAAAAAAATTGTGAAAAAATCGGATGTTTGGTGTTGATTCGCAATTAGCAGAGGTCGAGTAACTTCCTATCGCCAATTTCCTCGAGTAAATATTTTATCTCCTCGATTTCGAATACGTGTGCATATACATACGTATATCGGTAGGCGTTGAATCGAGCTAAGCGAGCGATAGCTGTTTTTTTTTCTTCTTTTTTTCATTCCTCTTGTTCATAAGTTTTCATTTTCTCGGTACTCTGAATCGCTTTGGGAAGCTGCGTAGGTCCATGTATCTGAATTTCATACTGATTGTGAAATACAGGTGGGCTGTCGCCGTTCAACCCCTGGTTTGCGTCCAGGTGCACGTGTCACATTTCCGCTATACCGATAGCTCACAGAAATGTTATTTTTGTTTCGCTTTCCTTTCCGTTATTTTATTTCTTTTTTTTTTTTTTTTGTTCTTTGTCAACTTCGGAGCAGGACTCCCGATTCTTTTCTCCGCGTGACTTATGGCCGTGTCATGAGACGCAGGTTTGTACAACCGAATCTCTACACGGTGTCGGCATTGAAATAAAAATAAATAAAAAATGATATGATTTTTGCGAAACTGATGAGATACAAAAATCGAACGATCAAATGAAGAGGTGGAGGTCGGGATTGAAATCCCGAGTTTCAAAAGCTGCGATAATTGTCAAGATGCCGAATTTTCAATGAGGCTGAAACTATAGCGGCCAGAGCTAACGGCCAGACGTATTAAAAGTGATTAAAATATGGCAGAGACAATTAAAAGTCAAATTTTTCATCAAATCCTGTGAAAGGCCAATACTTTCATCAAATTGAATGCAAACAATTATGGCATATTGTTAGGTTTCAGAGATTTTCACTACGTTTGGCCGCTAGCTCTGGCCGCTAGTTTCAGCCTCATGAATCGTCATACTACTGAATTCGAGTTTTTAGGAAGATTATTTTCCCAGTAGTCTACGTGGCCAATTTGAAAAATTCCGAATCAAGAAACACGAAAGCTTAAAAATTCCAAAAGCTAAAGATCCGAAAGGTAAAAAATCCGAAACTCGGAATTCGCTTAATGCAACGTCGTTGATTTCACAGCTTTGTTGTGAGCTTTCTTTGAAATTCCGGATTTTTGGACTTTCTGAATTTTGAGAACTTACGGAACTTCGAGCTGTCTGCATTTCGAATTTTCGGAATTTTCAACTTCTGAACTCTAACGTTTCTAGAAACTCAGAATCGTATTTCAAATAAATTCAGAATTTTGACCATTCGGAATATTTGGAATTCGCAACTTCAATCCCACTCCCATCTAACATAATTGAAATGTATTCTGCTAAATATTATTTATTCTCTTCAATTTCAACCCTTCCGAGCTGTATACGTATTTTTTTTTCCTTTGATAAAAATCGAATTAGCGATATCAAATTTTATTGATCCAGAAAATTTTGTGTGCTTAATTTTTCCCTTCGGAGAAATAAAAATGTAAATTGTGAATTCGAAACCGAGCCACCCTTTACGTTGCGCACATGTGTCCATGTGGTATCGAAAGTCCTTCGCGTTGTTCTGGCAGCGGGTAGGTTTGTCATATGTCAAAGTAGCAGTAGCAGCAACAGCAGCAGTAGCAGCCGCAGCAGCAGTAGCAGTGGAGGCAAAAGTATATAGTAGAGGGCCGAGGCACGCATATGTTACGTAAAACTGCCAGGGCAGTAAATAATAAATCACTATACGAATGAAATCGAATTGTTGTGGACCGATTTTAGGAGACGTCGCTCGCGTATAACTTGCGATTTTCTATGTTTCGACAAAAATAAACCAACCCACAACCGAATTGCGCGAAAGAGCGAAACGCGGTTGGTAAGTTTTCTTCGAATTAAAAATTCACGTGCTCAGTTTTATTTTCTCGCATAAAGTTTGGATGTAAAACAAGAAGAAAAAAAAGCCAAAAAAAAAAAAAAAATCATCTGAAAATTTGATAACTGAGTCAATAAATAAAACGTTTATTTCGTATCGCGTTTTTTTGTTTATATCCGCGTAGAAAACTTTGTTTGCAATATTGCTGGGAGACGAAAAAAAATAAAAATAAAAGTTACAACCAAAAATTGTCGACACGCCTCAGGTGGGGTAGTAAAACACAAACGTAATCTAAATTCAACACGAACGTTTTCAATTTCGACATACATATTCTCATGTATACGGAAGTTTAAATAAAAAGATATGAAAAAAGAAGAAGAAGAAAAAATAAGTTTCTTTTTTTTTCACATAAATTATGAACACGTGGCTTGAAATATCAAGAGTCTAAGGAAGAGCAGGCGTATGCAATGAGATAATCTAACCTCTTGAACAATCCTGCAATAAACAACTTACACAATCTAAATTTAGACATTAATTTATAACAAGCTTTGCCGACAGCTTTAATTTACACGCGTGTACATCTAACCAAATTTATAATAGCTACACGATCATTTTCAAAATTATAATCCAGACATAGGTACTTTTCGTTAACTGATATTTCACGAATAGGCGAAATCTCACTTTTCTATCATAATATCTAATTTTCATTTTGTTTCTCAATCATTGAATTATGAAAATAGCTACAAAAATTCCTTCGATATTTTTTTTCAAATTTCCAAAATGAATGAAATTAATTTGTCCAGAACAGCTAGAATTCTAAATTTTCGAATGATTTGCACTTACAAGTTTTTTGTGATTGAAAATTGAGCCAATTGAGATTATACTGACACCGACAAACGGATGAATTCAGTTCGAAACAAAACCTGCACAGTTGACGAGATTTCAAACTTTTTCAATTTTCCTCTATCAATATTTTATCAAGAACGAAAAAAAAAAACTATTTGAAAATAATAAAATCTATTTGTCCTCCATAGGTAGAATACGTGAAATGTCTAAAAAAAAAATATATCATAGAAATAAGAACAACCGAACAGAAAGATAAGCTTTTACCGAATCATCCAAGTCATGAAGATCTGCAATTGTTCAATATATTAAACTAAGAAATTGACACAATTATATGGAAATAACAGTCGCGTTCGGTCTGACTTCCTGAGATACCTATACGTGAAAAGATATTTAGCGAAGAAGTAAAAGCAAACCGCATGAATACCAACATGTATAGATATTATATAGAGGGGAGAATTTTCATTTCGAAATACAAGGCCCAAAATGTGTTTTTCATGCGTATAAGAAGAGAAATTTGGGGTAGCGTATACTTCCGAGGGAAATTACACGGTTCGGTAGAAGGGCGAGCAGGTTAGACAAGGTTGTTTCGCTGTATGTATATATAGTTGTATAGGGTGAGCCACACGGGGGTTGGTGATATCTGGGAGATAAGGGGGGGGAATATGGGTTGTCCTCGGTGCGAACTAGGGTCTCGAAAAACAAGGCACCCTGGAGCTTGCGGCCTTTCGCCACTGCATTCCAGGGTAAACGGGGGCCCTTTGCGACGAAAAGCGACCACCTTCTTCCCCCACGCGTATATCCGCTCGTAACTCCGGAAGGAACTTCCAGCAGGACGAACGGGAATTCCCCGGGAGTCAAGAGGAGACCAACGTATATACCAACAAGGAGTAAAATGCGACGTAAGAGTGAATCAGGACCAGGATAAAACACCCCCGGAGTCGAACGTCTGTATTACCGCGAGGATCTGCGGAATTTCCCACAATTTCTCCCCAAATATGCTCGATTCCGAATTCCCATTATTCTTTATATGGGGCCGAGGCATTGGGAATACCAAAACACGTTCGCGAAACTTGCACCTTTTGTTTTCGATCGGTTAAGGCGATATGACCACAAGTTGCTTTCAACCTAACCTAACTAACATAAGAAATACGCGTCTGGCTGGGATTCTATTCGTTTTTCTCTGAACAGTAAAATACTTCGCCTGCACTTTCTGATGTTTAGCAAAATATTCTCTAAAGCGAACAATCACCCTTCTCTCAAATAAAAATCTATACAGTATTGGTTGAACCATAGTCTTGATAATCGCGTACAGATAAAACTGATTTTCTTCGACATTGAGCAAAAATACGAATTGGTTTTTCAATTATTGCATCATAATTCAGAAGAAAAAAAAACCCATCACTATTTTTTAAAACATCAAATTTCAGTCGATCCAACAAAAATCCCCAACCTTTCAAGGTTTTTCAGGTTCTCCAGGTACGTGTGCTAACCCTGAAAAAATTACGAATCGCATTTTCGAGGTGATAACAATTGGTAATTTGTGTAATAATTGAATCCCGAACATATTTCTGAATAGCACTTCAACTCAAGGAATAGGAAAGTATTGGCTTCGAGTCAATAACGATTTTAATTCAACAAATTTTCCACACCTCGTCACTTCATTCTAAACAAATACGTCGCTACAAAATTTGAAACTTTACAAGATGGTAGCTTGTCGTCTGATTATGACAAATTTATTATGTCCCATTAGAATTGATTGAGCGGGGAAAAGAAAGTGATTGTGGTTGATGAAAATTCGCTGATTGCAAAAGTTATTTTCTTGAATTGATTAGCAAAAAAATTTATTTCGTGGACAAAAATTTATGAAACTATTATTGCCGTTTGAATTCAAGTTCCTCAGGGATCCTAGACTCTGAATCGCAGACTTCCGGTATGACATATAACCTCCAGATATATATTATATCCATAAGGATCAAATCGAGGCAAGACCTCCCGCTATAAACTTGTCGAATATAATTCAAAGAGATTGAAATTAGCACGAAGCGTATCCGGAGTATTCCGAAAGCTCCGAAAGTCAAATTCTACCCTGAAAATTAATTAAGTTACACGAATCCGGGTCTTTACCCCCGGCGGGTATGAGATATAAAATAAGAGAGAGTAAGTATTTAATATAAGAGAAATAACGCATCGAACAAGGAAAGTAAAGTGTATAAAGTATAAAAAGAAAAAGGAAATTTTCATTGATGGCTAGAATAATAGTGACGGATTGAGGAAGAAAAATTGAGGGGGAAAAAAAAATAAATAATAGGAAACAGAAGGAGAATGTCTTATGGGGATGGATTTGAGATTTGAATTATGTCGCGAGGGGTTTTTTTTTTCTTGTCCTACAATAATAACATATAATACCAACGAAGGCAATAAGGTATAACACGATCACGTGAAAATATAGTAAAAGACGACGAAAACGCGGGGGTTTATATAGGTACGAACCGAAATAGCGGAAGGAAAGGAGGTTTTATCGGGGTTTTAGCAGGCCTGTGTTTTGCCTAGAAAACCGGGTAATTTTCGAGGCCCATAGTATAACAAGAGCAGTAGTAGAAGCAGCTGTACATAGGCGTGAGAGTTCTCCCCAACGGTAAAACAATAAAGATAAAGATATAGATTAGCGGCAATAATTTCTGCTTATCTAAACCGTCCTCTTCGTTCGCCTTATTATATGAATATATATCCATATATATATATAATATACCAAGCCCCATACACTTTTTGTTCCTTGTCGTTAATATTCACGGACGGAAATCAGAAGAGGGTATATAACGACGACGACGACGACTTTTCTACCTGCACTATTATATAAATATAGGTATACATACATAGGAGTCCATACTATTTTATTCCACTTCAGCATAGGTAAATATATCACTCGAAACTTTTTCACAAGTTTAATTAATTTATTTATTACTCCAGAAACAATAAAATTATGAAATTATAATTCCACTTGTCAGTAGTTTGACGATATATACTTTGGTGAGCAAATTGCATAATAGGCTACCCAAAAGAAGAAAAAAACGCATAATTTTCGTATGAATCTAATGAAATTTTCATTAAATAATTTCTGAATCAATTAAATGATCGAAAATCGATTGACTTTATATAAAAAAAAAATCGTTTCAAACGGAGTGTAAAAAAATCGTCGAGTCAATGAACGACTAATCAATTCATTCTGAAACTCTTTGTTTCAAAAATTGCAAAAATTAATAAGACCAATTCGACTATATATGTCGTTGAACAGATTCGAATGAATAGAATGAAATATAAAATTGAGTTTCATAATTAATGTGATTAATTATTGATAATGATAATTTTGGTTTTATTATTTAAAGGTATATATATACGTATGCACAAGTAGCCCATTTCGCGCTGATTTCCCATAAATATTCTCGTTCCCCCCTTGTATGTATCAAGATCGAAGATAATCTTGGCAACTAGAAAACAGGCATTTGCCCCGCGTTGCCGTGACATGAATATGCAGAGGAATCACAAATGCATTTCAAAGTTATACATGTATCTAGATATACATATATACAGACGACGCATATACGTACGCATACATATATGTATACCTATATTATATACATTGTAGTTCGAGAAGGCATAAAGGGGGATGGGAAACCGCGAGGTGAATTATGATATTTCTATATGATATATCGATTATTGTTGAATATTACGTAATATACATCTAGTCAACGTACGTCATATAATATAGATGAATAGACACCAGTAGAAAAATAAGTATAACACGTTATGTATAACGTACACACCTTATATCTTATAGGCCCATGAGTTTATACGTTTTCAAATTACCTACATTTTCACATGTATATTAATACGAACTCGTCACGAAACGAGACGATGGGCAAAAACGGAAACAGTTAAATAAAAGCTGATAACGACGACGACGTAGCAGTTGGAAGAAGCTTTACTGCACAAACTTTTTAACAACGAACGAAAAATTTCAGCCCATCCTATACGTATATATACAATGAAATCAAAGTTTCGCTTCATATTTAGGTGTACAATTTTTTTTTTTTTCCTTTTTCTTTCTTTTTCCATTTTCTTTCTTTCTTTTTCTTTTTCCTGCTACTTCTAGTTCGTTTTTAGTATCAAACCAGGTCAAAATATAATTCTTTCTTTTCTTTTTTTATTTGTAAGACAATTTTTCAATTTTTTTTTTTGTTTTCTTGTTTTTTTCCTAGGCCAATATACCTACGACCAAAGACTAGATTATGTGACGTTGCAGCACGTCGTTATATACGTAGAGGCGGGTATGTATGTCTTACGATATGTATATACCTATAGGTGTGTATGTACATACATGACTGGCGATATATGTATATAACTTTGCAAAGGAATTTGCTAAATCAGATGCGTGTACTATTTGGCTGTATTTCAAGAGAGAGGCTAGAGATTTTCGGGATCTGGTCGTAAATATTACAAAAATTCGCACCACAAACGTAAAGACAAAAGCTCGCGGAAGAGAGACCTGCACCGTTAAACCGATCGAAAACTTGATTTACGACTTTTCCTATATGCGTCATTATACTCTGTCACACAAAATCTAAATCATGATAATAATAAATAACGTTAGTATTTCTTTGATTAACAGATATGCGGATACGGATTATCTAACAACTGTAAAGGAAGAGGAAAAAGACAAAAAAAAAAAAATTAATAAATGAAGAAAATAAAAATGAAAAAGACTTCAAACGTAATAATAAAATCAATCCAGTTCGTTTTTTTTTTCCTCAATTTTTCAGTCGTTATTTATAAAAGTGTACATAGACGAAGTATGAAGGGGGAATTCCTTTTTCTTTTTTTTTTTTGGTGCTGAGTGCTGCGAATCGTCAATTAAAAATAATCGACGATTGTAAAGAGAAAGAGAAAAAGAGAGAGAGAGAAAGACAGAGATCCGGTAGGATATAATTGAGTATAATTTGCAAAAAGCAAACAAGCATGATATGAATTGATATACACCGTAGGTATAAATGTATGCATGTACCTGTGTACCAGAGGTATACATATATAACCTTGTGTGTTTTTCTGATTTCAGTAGGACCACGTTACGTCATTACATCGCATTCACACTGACACACAAATATGGTGTTTATTTCGTCGACACACGCGATTTACACCAGCTTTGGAGGAAGCAAAGTATTACGCTTATAGGTACACCATCTTGATCTCAAAAGAAAAGATAGAAAAAAAACAAATTTTGTTGGTGATTTTTTGTCGATTCAACAGAATTTTGTTCAACAATCGACAAATTGTTTTGATATAATACATTAGTTTAGCTTAAATCGGCTGATAATAATCTCTCGTTGAATCAACTCCACTATTTTATTAGCTATATATAATCATATTTACCAAATATATTTTGTCAATTGAGTAAAATTTTGATCGATCCGACGATACTTTTTTTTCTGGTATATGATGAACGCATAGTAGAGTATTGACTGGTTATAGATATACATACGAGAAATGGGTGGTTGTCATATATATGAATCGTCGTGAGATGAAAAATTCGTATACGAACGTAAGGACCGAATCCTCCGGAAGGAATACAGAAAACTTTTGTACTTTGTACAAAAATAATGGAATGGTACCGTAATTATCAGATCATAAATACAAAAAAAGAAAAAAGGATTGAAAAAAATAATACGATATACAGGGGAGCGATGTGAAGAAAGAAATGAACGATAAATATTATCGTCCATTGATCTCGATTCCTCGAAAGTAAATAAATATACTTGAATCGTTCGAACGCAGGAGACGTACACACACTTTATATAGAATTAGGGAAAATAGAGAAAAGTGAGAAAGAAGGCGAAGAAGAAGAAGAAGAAGAAGGATGATCGGAATTCGCCTTAAGAGCTTTAAACTCGCCGTGGGTTTGGTAATTCAATTTCCATTTCAGTTCGATCATTCGCTGATCCTCTTATACACTTCTTTACAGTAGATGTACCTGCGAACATCGCGCCCGACACACAAACCCCCAACCCTCAATTCCCAACCTCTCCCGCAATATCTCAGCCTCTCGATCTATCAGAGACGATCGCGAATCCTTCGGAGCTCAAAATTACACCACCTTTTTCTTTCCTTTCACTCATTATACATATATGTATATTTTTTTTTTCTTCTTTTTCTTCTCTCGTTTTTTTTCGGATGAAAAAAAAAATCAAATTTACTCAAACTTTATTTCTCTCTTTATCTATGAATAGAAAAATACATAGATGAAAATATGATTGTGATAGGTATTTTATCTCATTCACTTTCTCCATCTTTCTCTCATATATCGAAAATACACCTGGACTATGGAAAGGTGATAATATACAGGTAGAACAACGAGAGTGTGAGATTGAAGGTACAAGGGTACACGGTGGTGTGACAGAGAGATCGTAGATCTCCTACCTTTTGTGGATCCGGAGCATAAAGTCCGGGTAATGGAGCCAGAAGATGTAGTCCAGGATGAGGTATGCTGGAGGCAGGATGTCCCGGTGGTATTGGTAAAGGTACCAACTTCAGACCCCACGGGAGGTACCAAGGTGCTGTGTGATGCATGATCCTTTTTGTCAATAACCGCTCTTCTCTCCTTTCTTTTTTCTTTTATTCTTTTCCTTATATTTTTATGGTTTTTTTTTTCTTTTTTCTTTCCTTATTTATATTCCTTTTGTTCTTTTTTTTTCTTTCTTTCTTTTTCCGCCCTTTTCGATTTCAACAGTTCTCGGAAAATTTCCTCGACGTATTTTTTTTTTTCTTCTTTAATTTATTTATTCATAATTATTGTATAGATTTATTACGCGTAAATAAACGTTATTATTCTCGTTTTATCATTTAATTGATTGTACTTTTTTTTTTGTGTGTTCTCTTTCTCCTCTTCGCGATTAACTTGCGTTTTTTTACGGATCTGTATATATACGTAGGTATGTGTACGTATTATTCTCGAGTCGACAAAAACACTGAATAATTTATTAATATTGCATTTACTTCTCCCCCCTTCACCGATCAATCCACACGTCAATTAATTATTATCCGTCGACTCGGAACAGAAGAGATATAATATGTATATATTAATAAATAATGAACGTATAACAAAAAGAACAATCAAACGGGTCCAAACTTTGATTTATTTCTTTATTTTTTTAACAACTTTTTCTTTCCTCTCTCTCTCTCTCTGCTCAACACGTTAATCTCTCGACGATTTATTATTTATTATTATCCAACGATCTCCGACGTACAGACAAGAAGACATCATTTTATACCTTATTACAATTCGATATAGTGTCTATATATCTCCGATTCGTTATTATTTTATCTCAAACATGTATTCGTGCTTATTTTTTTATTTTTATTTTTTTTAAATTTTTACAGCGATCAGCGAGTGAGTGAATGATGAATTAAATCGTATTTCAATAATCGATTATCAAAAGACAGAGATGTGAAAATTTGTTGCAATGGTATCAGAGTTTCGAATGCAAAGTGTCAATAATCGATGATTGAATAAAATAATATCGTTGAAAAAATTGAATAATTCCGATATTCTTTTTTTTTTTTGTTTTTTTTTTTTAACTTTGTAAATTCTTCGATTCTCCTTCTTTTTGTTTTCTTATATAATCTCGTGTTATCTCTGAGTGATGAATTTATCTATAATCTCGCTACGTTGGTATACATTAATTGATTAAACGTTCTCGATCAAACGACAGGTGTGCGACGTGCTCAAGAGGAGCGCGCCGCGACGACTGACTACCGAGCCCAGGATTACAGCGCGCGGCCCTCTGCGAGCACATGGCGGCAGCCCTCCTCCTCTCCCTCTGACTTTGCCTCTCTCTCTTTCTCTCTCTCTCTCTTTCTTTCTCTATATATATATCTCTATCTCTATATCGAGTTCTAGCTCTAGCTTTGGCAACGTTAGCCCGTAGGAGTCGAGCACAAGGTAGGGAAGGTAGGAAGGCACTAGAAAACGCCTAGTTTCTAGACACAATACTTAGACGAACTTCAGAGGAGCGCGGGGTTTCGAACCACTTCTTCTTTATCGCGTCTGTCTTTATCTTGGGCGGGGGGGAGGCTGCGGTAGCCTGGGGTCCGTAGAGATACGAGATATCGGAAGAGAATAGAGGAGATGAAAGTGTAAAGAGGATGAGGGAAAGAAGATGAGGGAAAGAGAACACGAGAGATGGAAATAAAGAGGGCGGAGTGCAGGAAATAGTATATAGGTATTATAAGGTTCAAGGAGGGGGACAACGAAAACCGCGAGTGGCGCGCGTCTATCGGTTCGCCGATTCGAAGCACGTGCTTCTTTCTTTGCGGAATCAGAAAAGTGAGATTTATCGCATCGTTCTACCACTTTGGAAGGTCATTCATACCGCCGCCCCCATTTCGCCCCCGCGTTCGCTAAATCCGCGCGACATACAGAGCGGCAATATACCTACATATATTTACATGCGCAACATATGCATATATTTGATACATACATATCAGGGTTTCTTCGTCAAACGGGTTTCCCATTTAATTCGATGTCTTCGAAAATCCCGTAAAAAATATTGAACACGTTATTGGGGATAAGAAAAAATTTTTGAAATTTTTTCAGATTATTTGGTTTCCATTCTTAGTTTCTATTATTTGGTTTGCATTCCAAAAAATATGTTATTTAATCATTTTCACGTACAACGTGATAAATATGACCGCAAGAGAAAAAAAATTGTTGGGATGAAATTTGTATGTATTTTTCTTCGTTTTTCGGTGGAATTTGAAAAATAAAAATTCCGACTTATTTGAACCCCCTTTTTAAAAAAAAAAAAAAAGTTTGGAAATGTGCTTTTTCCGAATTTGGACAGTTTTTTGTTTCTCAAAACAAATGTCCAAGAAGGGTACGCATAACAGAGTTTGTACATGTATATAATTTAATATTATATATATATAATATGATATACATGCGCCTACAGGGTTAGCTAAAAAGAGTAGCGGCGGTATTTTCTATCATAAAAAGACGGGGGAGGGGGAGATTTTATAACCCCGGAATTTTTTTATGCTCAAATACCTTTCCTTTCTTAATTATTATTATTTTATTCTTTTTTTTTTTTTTTTTTTCTTTTTTCTCACCGTACCGAAACGAAAACGGACCTTTTTCTCACGTTAAAAATTACACCATTTTGTTAACTTTTCCTACTTTGAAAGGAGAGAAGTTATTATGATCACCGCGAAGATAAAAGGTCGGGTTTGTGGAGATTTCCACGTTTTGAGAATCGGAAAATGACCTCCAATCGTTCTAGATTGCCCTCTGGATGTAGGTAGATGTGTGTGTGAGTTAGTCTAATTTTATTTTCGACAATATCTCGAGAACAAATCAATGAATTTTTATGATTCGGATCCTAATGTAATCGATACAACTTTTCGTAACTTGGGACTGATCAGATTTTGAAATTAATCGGTCTGATAGTTTTTTAGCTGTTCGAAGAACAAAATTTTGAAGAAGATAATTCTGTATTCCACAATATCTCGAGCATGGATCACCGAAGTTTTACGATCTTTGTCTTGATCGATATAGGATTTTCTCTAAAGTACATCTATGTATGAATTTTCTAATCTACCCATTCAGTGGTACGTGAGTTATGAGGGTCATTCTCATTCCTATAAACTTTTTTTTATTAACGTAGATACGCCGTTTGGAGTTGAAAAAATAGTTGTAGGTCTTGTCTAACGTGGTCAGCCCATGAATTATCTACTTGATTATTGTGTATTATTTTTTTGTTTTGAAGTAAAATGGCATGAAATGTCAAATTCTGGAATTGGTATCGATTATATCGTTTCATCGTAGACGATACGATTTTTTTCTACGATTCCCAGACAAACACCCCAAAAAAATGGTTAAAAGTGGAAACATTATGTGAACCCTCGTTCGCTATATAGCTGCTCGTACATATGTACACCTGTATGTGTACCCAATGTGTACCTATACATATATACCAGTCGAGTGAAATCGCGTCGCATGTTAGAAACCCTGCGGTAATAATTTTCCGTGAAAAAAACGTATCTAGCATACAATATACCTATACATACACTTCTATATGTATAAAGATAGGTATATACGTTGTACATACCTATCTCCTAGAAAACAATAAGATTAATCCATATAATAAACTGGCATCAGTCGGGAGGGTGACTCACGATTATCATCATATAGGTATATAATAGAATGTGTCTTCTATATTAAAGTAAGCATATAATATACTCCTCTGAGTTTACTATACATACAATAGGTTATATTGTATACAGACATTCAACCTAGATTTTCTTTCTTTTCGCTTTTTTTTCCCCTAGTCTCTTTGTTTTATTATTTCCTATAGCCAAGGCTATCAATTACAGAGAAGGATTTTACGTTGCTTGATTAGCTGCCAGATTTGACCCGCGAGTAAACGTATTTCTTCAACTTATATTCTTCACGTGTGCTACCCGCGCGGACCCCAAATTTATAACTGACAACCGGGCGATCTCGTCTCTTTCCGCAAGACGGAAGAAAAAAAGATACAAAAAATAAATAAAACAGAAAATAGAAACAATTGTTACAACAATAATGTGATAATAATGACAATTTCTCAGGAAAAAAGAGCTAGTCTTTTTTTTTTGTCTATTTTTTATTTTTATTTTTATTTATTTATTTTTTTCTATGCTAGATTTTATTACACGGGGTTGAGTGCTTCTCGGTGTGGGGCATATGATCGTTAACTCCAGTATTTATCAAATTCATTTCACCTACCTCCGAAGCGTGAGTTGGACGGCTGGTTTTATACAGTTTTAATATAAATTCTGGGGAATTTTATTACAGGCAAGATAATTGTCATCTATTCTCACGTTTATACCTACGTATAGGGTAGGCAATTTTTTTTCTATTGTATTATTACAAAGGGTGAAATTACCCTTATATTTAATCGTTCAGGTATAGTAACCGCTAAACAAAAAGAAAGAAAAAACAATAATGTAAATCTTTCAAATGTCTTCTTGTAAAATCAATTGATCAGCTATGATTCAAACTTTTGTTTTCTAAACTGCAGTCTTGTTTCTGACTTCCAAATAGAAACATGATTTTTCTGCTTAATGATTTTTTTGCATCATTATAATCATCTCACTTAAAAACGGTTGCCGCACGAATTCGAGCAGACCGTAGGTCGGATTCGACTTATCTATAACCAAGATTCGAAGGAATACAGGCCGTCACAAATTGACCGAGGGAAATTAAAAAATTTAATTTTTAGGCTAAGTTATTCGCAAATAAGTGGAAAAGAAATATTCGATTTTCGGAAAATTAGCCATATATCTTCTATGATAATTCTTTCAATCCAATTTACCTCATTCAATTTATGACGCCGCGTCTTCCGAACAATTCGGATCCTGAGAAAGTGAAATCGGACCTACGGTGTGTCTCAATTCGTGCAGCAGCGACTGATTTTTAGTGACATGATTATAATGATATAAAATTAACTTTGCGGTAAAGAAATAAATTGATTTTGGGCCACTTTTCATTTTTACAACCGCGACATACCGCTTCCTTTGATAAAACATTTTTTTTCCGCTTAATTTTTCGCCTTTTCGAATCGTTCCGTTACCTCGAAGATCCGATGGATATTTTATTGCAACGGTCCTTTCAGTGACTACGTTACAATATGTTATTAATGTTTTTCGAGGCTTTCGTCCGGTATGTAAATATTATATACTATATATCTATATATATTGTATATTATACGTATATGCCATACGTGTATCCGTTATGCACGACGTAATCTAGACAACCTTCCAAGTCTCTTGTGGGACTTGCGGGGGTCGCGCCCCCTGCTGCAGGCAGATAGTTACGTAGATCCACATCCACACATCCAGGGTAGGATAACATATACATATATATATATATATATTTATATATATACCTGAGGAATTAATACCCACCGCAATTGCAATTAGTTTTCCCTGCTAAACCTACGGCGACCACCGGGCACCACCTTTGCCCCGCCAGGGAGAACCGACCTTAATTTTACTCGACCTTCGATTCCAAACGTGCCTCCTGAACAATCGTACCTATACAATTGTACCTACGTCTATATCCACCTGTGCGTACACGTGGAATTTATTCTTTGTATGGAAATATTATAACGTTGAGTTAACTGCAATTAACTAGTCGAGGTCGTGCATATATATACGTAGGTATCACTCATGCACGGACTTTCCCCTCGCGAATTGGAGTCTACTATATACAAGCCAACACCTCACACTCGTTTTTATCTTTTATTATTATTAGTATATTTTCAATGTAACTTTATTGTAAAATCGCAGCTGTTATCGCCTCCGGTGATTAAATGAATCATTTGCTTCATTATGCATTTAGTTCCTTTATTTTATTTTATTTTATTTTTTTCATATCGGATTCAAAAGAAAATTATCCATCACCGTGTCAATGTAGCTGGTATGCTGTGAAATCGAAGATTGTAGAAGTTTTCATAGATCAAAGACAAAGCCACAGCTTAGAACGCCAAAAGTTTCGAAATCAAAAATCAAAGAGTAGATCAAATTAGGTTGGTTATACGTTGAGAATCGTAAGCGGAGTTCAAGACAGAGAGTAATCGGAGAGTAGAAAATTTGTTGGAATTTCGTAAAGTCGAGTGTGTGACACGGAACTAAATACTCTTCTATTTTCTGCATATAACGAAAAGTGAAATCGTGATTTTCGACATTTTCAGTCTATTGTCGATCGGACTTGTATCTAACGAAATATGAATCAGTGGCATGTATCTACATAGAATTCCGCGAGTTTACAAGAAGCGAGGAAATACAGAATTAGGCTTGGCTCCAGTGAAAGAAGAAGAAGAAGAAGAAGAGACTGGGAAGTAACTGACCATGGGCAACGGTTATATTCGGCTAACGTAAGCTTGCAGTAAGAAATTGAGTAAACAATGAAAACTGAGTAAGAGAAAACTTCTCTGACGCGTATAAGAACGTTTTGACGTAAACTATTACGCGAAACAGACACGTGACGAGTTGTACAAGTATCTATATACATATATGTATAAAAAAAGCGCGCGAATACGAAAGAAGCAGAACAAAAAAAAAAAAAAAAGACAAGGAGAAAGGACAAGAGCTGCAGGAGAGAGAAAAATATGCAGAAATATATAATTTTCCTGACAAATTCCACGTTTTTTCAAACTTCATCCTTATATTCCTCCGCTCACTCAGTTCTTATATACATATACCTACTCCTCCGCTCTATATTTACCATATGTATTCCACAATTGATCGCGAGACACGTGCAACGGCCAGAAACGCGCCGCACGCGATATTGAAGAAAGGAAAATGATGTTTGAGAAAATTTTTCTTGTATATAGAATAGAAGAGAACTTTGTGTTTAAAATTTGTCTTCTATTTTCTATTCATTTTTCGTTATTGTTATTCATGCTTATCCTGCAATTGGATCGATACGTCACATACCAATAAATCGCCAACAAATACCTACTAAGCAACGTCTAATCGATCGATCTATACCTACGTGAAATTGACTCGATTATTAGCGAAAAAATTTCGTTGCTTAGAAAATATCGGAAAAACGTTTTATTACACGCCAAAGAGCAGAGCAATTAGTTCTTGACTCAAAGGCCGGTATATGTGACTGACCATCGCTCTTCTTGGGTTTAACGGCCATATATACACCATGAAGAAAGTACGGGGTGAGGACTTCTTTGGCAGTGATAGAATCGTCCAAAGGCCTTCACAAGCACCTGGAGTATCGCGTTGGTGGCTGAACTATATTTTTTTAAAATTCCATTTCATTTATTCTTTTTCTTTTTTTTTCTTTCTCTTTCATCTTTTTTCTTTTTCTCTGAGATTTTCGCAATCACCTCTTTTAAAACTCAAGTTTATTTTATTGTTATCTTTAATTTCAACCTTTTAGTCACTAACCAAGACGTTGAGTAGAGGCTGTATATAGCAGTGAGCATCGGCAACACGCCACACGTTCACTCTTTCATTCAGACACGACTAAAGGTATTAATAGTAAGACCGATTACACGTATTACGGAATAAAAACCGAAAACACCGTTTGTTCGTTCGTTCGTTCATTTCTCCGACTCGCGTATATCTGTATCCAGATAAAGAAATACAAACCGGAGGAAGAAATACGCAAGAATGAAAATTCATTGCAATTTCATACAACCATATCCCAAAATATTGTCTCTCCAAGAATCAAAAAAAAAAAAAAAAAGAAAAAACAAAAACTCATAGTCAATTTCCCTATAACGTCTATAACTTCGATATTCCCACATAACCAAGTTCCAAGAAATCACGTGATAATAGCAGAAAACAAAAAATCTAGTAATAGCAGAAGGGCGTAAGCGCAAAAAAAAAATTTTGTTTATATTGCACGAAAAAGATTTCGCCACTGAAAATTTTTCTTAGGCGTTTACGCCCTTCTGCTTTTAGTCACGCGAAATGTCCAATGACACTTTTTGTTCACTGTAAATATAATAAAAAAGAAGAAATAAATTTTTTTTAAATTGTGTTTTTCGAGGTAATCCGGGAACCCGGACATATGTCTGCGGGATTCCAAAAGACGGGTACTTTGCCGAGGTGAATTTCGAGTGTGTAACGAAGATGGCGGTGTCGGAAAAGGGGGGCCTAACTATTTGAAATCGTTGGCGTCAGCTGCGCCCGGTTTGTCACTTGCTCTGTCACATTAGCTGTCCAAGGCTGCACGCTCTGCCTCATGTTATTTACCGTTTGTGAAGCCCGTTCTACACCACATATACAACTAGATAATAGCTTTTGTGCTTTGGATTTTGTACCCGCTTGTGACGCCAATAAATAGTAAGCCATAGCCAAAATAGCGGCCCCCCTCCCGTAAGTACCTACGGCATAATGGGCAGCCCGCAAAGTTCACCGACGCAAAGTCGCGCGCCAATGTTTTTTTTCTGATTAATAAATTTTACTCAAAAAAGTACAACGATGTGTGTACCTATTTAACGGTATTCAACTTTTACTAGCTGAACAAATATTTGCGAAAATTTTTTTTCACTCGATTCGCGTTATATATTTTTTTGAAGATTTTCTAGACAGTGACAAAAGTGAAATTAAAGAATCAGAGCACGCAAATTCATAATTCATTCTATCGAGAATCGAAACTGTTGAAAAAATTATACATCATAGGTGTAATGTGAATAAATTTCGAAAAATTGTTTGTTGGTATGTTTTTTTGACAGAAATTCGGCAAAATTAATCATTCAGAATAAGCTAGTAGAGTGTGGAAAATAAAGATAACTAGTAAAACTGCAGTAGAATTTGAGAAGCCCGAAGGCAACGTCGTCACCAAATTTGAACAGAATCCGAAAAATGAGCCAAATTTTAGATGGGATTTCTCAGGAGGTTTTAGGAATAAATTAAATCTGATAAAAATCGTAGAAAATCTCTCGAATTCGTTGAAGAAAATGAAGAAATCGTTTCTGGAAATTTTTTGTAAGATATTCCAAGACCTCGGAAAGTCAAGAAAGAAAAGGACAAGAAATTCGGAACCGTAAGTATGTGAGAGAATTTGAAACCCAACCCCAGCTTGACACCCGAATGGAAAACGAAGAAAATTTCAAAACGACGAATCCTGAGAAAAAGTTCGTATTAAAGTTTCCCAGGATCTGTTAGATCTAATAAAAGATATAAATGACAATAAACAAAGGGAAAAAAACTTTACAAACCGCGTCTCTTCGCGTGATGCGAGATAAAAAAAAATGCAATTAGTAGAAGTAATAAAGCGCGAAGTAATAATAATATAAGTATAACCGCAAAGGAGAAGAAAGTAAAAAAAAAAGAAAAAAAAAACCATTTCCGGTGATCCGGAAGTGGCCGCTGGTAGGGCAGGGAAAAAAAAAGGGTGACTTGTTTCAAGTCGCGCGATTCGCGGGTAGAAACTTAAAATATTGGCAAATATCAGGATAAGGCATAAGGTGAAATTCAGAAGGTACGAAGGAGCACGAGTTCGGGGTGATTATCCCGCCTTTTAAACCGCCCTTAAAAACGGTCGATATGCCTACGGCAGCTTTGCAAGGGTATAAGGAAGGTAAAGATATCGGGCACATCAGGTCTGTAAAATAAAGCCACAGCATACCATAACTTGGACTACCCAACAATAATAAGTTATTCCAACCCCAGCGAGTGTAATACATATTATTATATAGGGTAAGTCCGGGGGAGATGGCCGTAAGGAAAAGATGGCCAATTGAAAAAAATCGTGGTTCTTAATGGTTTTTTTTTTTTAATATGGAATAGTGATAGCCAAACTTTGAAGGCAACAGTGGACCAAAGTATATTTGACTGACCATGAAAGTTTTACAATACCCCTTACTACGTGGGTAAATGGCGTTAAGGGAGAGATGGCCAATTAAAAAATATCGTAGTTCTTAACGTTTTCTGACAAATTATTTCAATCCTTTATACGAACCACTATCCATGCAAGACAAATAAAAAAAAATATGGATCAGTGATACCCCAAACTTTCGAGGCAACAGTAGACCTAAAGTGTATTCGACTTTTTACAATATTCCTTACTACGTTTAAGTGATTAATTTGTTTGTTTTCTCGTTTACAATAATCAATTTTATTTATTTTTTGACACGAAAAATGACCAGTGAAAGTTATTTTGCATTGTTTAATTATTGAGAACTATCTACACACGAAATATAGATATTCATGAAGGACTGGCCATCTTTCCCGGCATATTCGGAAGAGATGGCCAATCGAAGGTATTTACAAAACTATATCTAATTCAGTTACGATCCAAGCAATCGATATTTATCGATGTCGTACAACAAGTTCAATGAGTACTCTTGAGTTAAGTATCATTTTTAAAATTTTTTTTTCATTGTAATAAATAAATGGTGGGCAGTTCAAAAAACTATGGCCAACTACCCCGGACTTACCCTATTATATTATATGTATACACAAGTAGGGAAAAATACATGCGGGAAAAAGAGATAAAGAGATTTACCGTCTATAGCTGAAATGCGCTGAAACGTTAGCAAACATGTAGGTATAGACAATGCTGAACGGTTAATGCCCATATAGCTCGTCCTAGAAAGAACGAACTTCGTCGTCATTTCTCACGGGAGCTAGAGGCTGAAAAAGTTAACAGGTTGACTATGCAGGCTGATATTCACCCAGTTATACATATAAATATACGTTTATGTATATCCTACCTATACGGGTATCTCGATACATCGGTATATTCATCAGCGCATAGGTATACCTTATACCCAGTGTACTGGCTTGAATTCTCGAAATCAGCCTAAAATTCATGTCACTGATGACCATTCGCTGTGATTATCACACAGAATTTTTCAAATTTTGTTTTTCTTTTCTTTTTTTTTTTTTTTTTTCTACACGAATCAGAAAGTCACGATGAAAGCAACGATATTAAGATTCGTCGATTGATTCCAACTCTTCTAGTATACGGAGAAGAAAAAAAAAAATAAATCAGGATTGTTTCACGATTTTTACCTCAATGAAAATGTGTTTGAATAAATCACACACCGTTTATTAGTGCCAATTTTTCTTCGTACAAGCGAATTTCCCTGATTTTCTGACAAGATTTTTTGAAACTTCAATTATCCCCAGTATTTTTTTCAGTAATATAAAAAATTCCTTGAGACTTTCTTCTGATTCTCCTAATTTCCAGGTTCAATCAACACTCCGATAATTTATTACAAACCGGAATTTTCGTTTTCTGCAGAACTACGATTCTTCTGTACTCCAATAACAAAAGAAGAACGAAAGGATGACAAATGAAACCGCAAATTCCAAGTATATAAGTATGAATACTCTTCATTTTTTGATTTTACAGAAAATAAAAAATAAATCTAATGTCTAGAAATACAGGGTGGCCATTCGAAACAGGAAGAAAAATTTCTTGACTTTTCCCCGACTTCCCTGACTGGAAATGAATTTTTTCCCTAACTGATTCTGAGAATCTAGGGGCTCATATTGAACAATATTGGAGAAAAAAAGCATCATTCGGTATCATTTGTATTTGCTTCAACTTGTAACATTGCACGTTC